>ML677351.1:32854924-33274253 GCA_007922305.1 Dermatemys mawii
GGAAGTGGGTATTAGCCCACAAAAGCTTATGCTCTAAAACTTTTAGTTAGCCTTTAAGGTGCCACATAACTCTTAAGCACATCCTACTGGCCTCAACAGGATTTATTTATTCAACTGTTGAGGTAGGCACCTGCCTGGGCCCACTATGGCAAACTCCTATAGCTGACCTCATTTAGGGACTAATTCTTCCCCTTCCCCCTGACAGTTAAGCTTCCTGTGAGCTTACTCACTGACCCAGAGGTATAATATTGGCCTCTTTGCAGTCCCTATGCAATGGTCTCATGTGGGCAGGAGGGGAAGGTAAAAGGGGGTCAGGGTGGGGGGAGAAAGCAAATGGCTTGTACTTCCCTCTCAGGATGGGTGGTGGCACTAAACCATGTCCTATGCTTCAGCTCTCCCTGTAGCCTCAAGCATGACAAGGAGGAAGCTAAACAAGGCTTATACCTGGAGGTAAGAGGCATCATGAGTAGCAGTGAGCTGCTGATGCCATTTTACTGGGCCTACCCACAACAGTGAAAGAAGCCAAGTCTATGAAGGAAACTAGAGGCAACCTTCCATGCTTGTCTATTTGTTTATCCTTTCTCTCTCATTATGGGGGTGGGGGGATTTTAACCAAAAGCTTCAAGTTTCTTCCATCCCCTGCATGTGAGGAAAATGTCACCTTCTCAAAGTAATGCTCCACTAGGCACTTCAGTATTGATGACCTAAGCCAGGGGTCTCCATACTATAGCCTGGGGGCTGGATCTGGCCTGTGGCTTCAATGTGTCCAGCTCTGTAGCCAAGCAGGCACCTGGCGAAGCCCCCACTGCCCTCCCTGCCCCACAGTGATCTACTGCTGGCAGCCCATGTGCAGAGGGGTAAGTGCCCCTGCAGTGCAGCTGGAGAAGTAAAAGCGGGGGGGAGGGGGCATGGCAGCAGTGGGAGGAACAAGGGGGATTTTGCATATATTGAATTTTTTCCCAGTCGCTTTGGCCCACGAAGCCCCTTGTAAAATGGCCCTTGTCTCAAAGTTTAGAGACCCCTGATCTAAGCCACTTGGTCAACCTTCAAAAGCCTTGGATCATGTGGCACCTAAAACTCATGTAGGAGTTCAAGAGGAACAGGACTTCAGCAGCATATTCATTACCTTTGCTCTGAAACAAGGTTATCCTTCCCTTAAGGACCTATCCAAGAGAGAGCAGAGGCTTGGAATGAGCTACACGTCTTTCCTACAGCCTGTGATACCCTCTATTAACAAGCTGTATTCTTTCCCTGCATGTGAGCCTGCAGATACTAGATCAATGACTCATCCCCATGTTCAGTATTGGAATCAAAGGGGGGCAGTGGTGGTAGACTCTACCTTACAGAAACAAGATGAACTGGTGCTGGAGAACCTCGGCATAGCCCTTAACTTATTGCATGCTTCTGAAGTGTCACGTTTAGATAGGCTTTCATTGTCCCTGATCCAGTAGAGAGTGTCTTCCTCATTCATCTCTCAAAGGTCTAGCATGCAGTCAGGAATGCTAGCATGTCAGATCATGGTTCTAGTCTAAAAACCCCCACCATGATACACTTCCTATAGGGGTTCAGTTATAGCTGCTGACTATTGACTGAACAATTTATGACTTGTATACAAAAAGCATTATAAAAAAACTGAAACCTCCTATTGTGAGAGTGCTCCAGTATGAACATAATTGCAGGAGCTAGGTTCTCCTCTGGCTTGTGCAAAAGTAAGACTTGTTTTAATTAGTGTGTTTGAACAGGATTTTTATTGTGGACGTGTGAGACAGAAAGAACCCAGCTTGATTGTTTCAGATTCCAGATGGTTTAGTGCTGCCTGTTGATGCAACAAGGGAGGAAACCATGTGCATGTTAAGGTTATGACTCTTCTCTTATCTCCACTTCTTTTTCCTTACTCTATCAACTTTTTCTTTTGTTCTCTAGTCAAGTTCATCGAGGGTGACCAGGTGTCCTGATTTTTACAAGGAGAGTCTTGATATTTGGTGCTTTTTCTTACAGAGGCTGAGGGGTAATAGGAGCCTGTCTTGGTTTTTCACACTTGCTGTCTGGTCACCCTAAGATCATCAGATGCAATATTACAGAAGTGCAAGAGCATTCTTTGCAGCTCTGGCGGCCCTGAATAGTCTCCCTTACCTTTCCATTCCACTTTTCATCTCATGAAACCTTCTGCTGTCCTCACCTGTATTTCTTATGTACCTGCCTCCCTATCACACAGTATGGTGTACCAGCCACTCTGGTCTTGTATGTAAAACCTTGCAACTACACTGAATTTAATCCATCTGGCTCAAACATGATTCTGTAAAGGGGAAAAACTGATTGTATGTAGAAGAAAACCCTAAAGATTTGATCCTACGCTATACAGATGTGAAGCGCTGCTATACAAATAAAGTAAAATGATGGAGTGCTATAGATCCTATTCTACAATGAGACATAGCTTCTGTGTTATTCCTGTGGTAGCAGCAGTAAGGCCAAATGGACACTTAACTGATGGTTTTCTCTGTGTTGATTCATCTGTAATTTGCAGGTGGCTGCTAGGGTCAGGTCAAGGTGTAGTACATGAAATAACCCATCTTCCATGTAATAAAGATATATTTCACTCTGGGTAGGTATGTAAATGAGAAAAAGGACCAGTATAGCTTGCTTCATGGGGTGCATCAATTAAATCAAATACAACATTCCTATCTAGCTATAGTGTGTGTGTGGGGGGGGGGGGGGGCAGAATGTGAGAACATCTCCTGTCTGTGATGGAGTGTTCGTGGGGGATGGTTGAAGGAAAGAAGCTGAAGGAGAAATGACAAATTAAAATACATCTCTTCTTCCTCAAAGCTGCCTTTGCAACAGAAAAAAATATTCAGCCTTTACTTTATTACTTCCATAAAATAGAATGAGTCTTTACAGCAGATAATTTTCAAAAACAGGTTGCTCATGCTCCAGCTAGGACTTGGAGGCTATGGAAAAGAAGGATTTCTTAGCCTTCTCTCTGCACTGCTATGAATCCCTTATGCTTCAGTTGAGGGGATTTAGAAAGTTATTGGCAAAGAACCACATCTGATTACTTTTTATCTAGCACACATTTAATCATAGGAAGCTGGGGTGATGGTGAGGACAAAGTGACAAATACTAACAAACAGAGGTGATCCTGCCAAAGCATTGTTACTCTGCTCCTGAAGCTGAGGAGCATTTGCAGGTAGGCAGTTTGGAAACTTCATCGTTGCTAAGACTATTGGCCTAGTTTGTTTGCCTTTGTGATGAAACCCCCTTAATCTCTGCTAGCAGGAGATGGGCAGGTGAAAGTATGCTTGAACTCCTAATGGCAACTCCAACTACAGATCATAGTGGGTTAGACTTCACCCATGCAGAAGCTGAAGTGCCTGAAACTGAATCTATGCAACCCAGCCTCTGGCTCCAGCATAGCTCTATTTAATTCTTTGAGGGTTAGTATTATGAGTAGGCTTCTGTCCTACCAGGATATCTTGACCTTGGAATTTGTATGCAATTTGTGTGTACTTGAGGTTTTATCTGCATCTGAAATCAGATATGAAAAGTGTGCTTATTTCTTTCTTCTCTAGCTTTGTGTTGTACTGAGAAAGGGCCAGGCACAGACTGCTAATCTAGTACCAGTTCTGCCAGCCACCCAGGCTCTGGATAGAAAAGCTCCATCCAGTGTTTGATCCAAGAACAGGTTATGGTGTAAATACAAGCAGATTCAGCGCTATATTGAATGCAGAACTCATTTCCTACTTATCCTCTTACTACCATCCCTGCCACTTACATTACACAAGCCAGGGGATGGCTCTACAAAGTGAAGTGCTCCAAGCAGGGACGGAGCCAGACCGTTCTGTGTTCTAATCCTCCCTCTGCTGCGGACTTGCTTGGTGATTTGCATAAGGTTCATAAGTACACTGGGCCTCAATTTCCATGCCTATAAAATGGTGTAATACTCTTCTCCTGGGAAATATGTCCTTGTAGTGCCATATAACAAAAAGCTATCACCGGTCTGAGAATTGTCCTTATTGTTACCATGGTGTGCAAGATTATTTTGGGCAATGTTGAAACCTGCAGGTGTCTTGAAATTTGTTTTAGTAGATACAGGCTTAGTTGTTGCTGAGGCCCAGATGTGAGATTTTGGGAGCAGACATTTATTTTTGCTGCAGCCACCTGGTGCAAATAGAAGAAATATTTAGTATTCTCACTTAATTTAATTGCAAAAGTCCCTAAATCTTAGATTTGCCGAGTATCCCAGGCCTTGAATTTTCTAGCTGGGTGGGTTGAGAACAGTCATAATAGTACGCAGCCTGCCTATTTTACTCTTCATCCAAGGATCTCAAAACATCTCACATTGGTGAATCAGTGCCAGGACTGATGTAGCTTTTAAAGAGCACATGAATGCACTCTCCCCGCCCCCGGGGCGGGGGGGGGGGCGCGCCCTCCCCCCAGCCAGGTGATTTTTTTTCTTAAAGTCAAATGCAGATTTATTTTCAGACTTTGGGGGCTTGATCCTGCCATCCAGTTACACTCAAAACTCTCTAACTCCTAAGGTCTGCTAAGGGTAGCATAAATCAGCCCTTAACAGACTAGCAGATATAACCCTGAAGTTCAGTTATTGATTTTATTGCTCTAAATCTGACCTTGAATACATCCCCATGGCTCCCATTTAAATGAGTGCTGACTCAGAACAGGACTTAGCCCACTGGACCCAATTTATGGGATGACTCAAGGGATCACTCTGGCCCCAGGGAGTAAGGGCATGTCGACTTTGGAGAGCTGGAGCAGAATGATGACCCTAGAGCTGAACTCTGGCCAGTGGTGTAGAGGTTTAAAACTGCTAGCTGCCCTCCTTCACAATGGTGCATTGATGGAAAGACTATTTCACAGCCAGAGAAACTGGGTCATAAGGAGAGGAAGCAACTTTTCCCAGCCCCATACTGAAGAACAAGGAATTTAACCCAGGAGTCTTGACTCCCAGGGCCTGCTGCTCTAACCACTATAAAAAGCCTGTAGTAACCAGATCTGAAAATGGGACGTGGTAAACTGGGGTAGTTTTAAGATGAAATATTCTGAAGCTGGGAGTCAATAAAATAACATGACCACTCCTTATCTGGCTATCTGTTGTTTGGTATCGCAGCACAGTGAGATCCTTCTTGAGCTGAAGTATGAGCTTTCATTTCTACCATCACCTCTATAGTAAAGTTGAGGCAAGCATCTCTATGGGCACATGACAGGATGTTGCCCATTTAACGATTCAGATGGAAGCAGGCCCTTTGAATTAATGTTGGCTCATACGCAAACCCTCTTCAGGTAGAGCCCATCACTTTGGAAGTAATGTAAGGTTTTTGAATGTTGCTCCTCTGAGGGTAACCAAATTCATAGGACCTGCCCTAAGGATACGCCAGGTTGCTCTGCTCCATGAGCACAAACTCTCTCTTTGTGTTGGTTTGCAAATTCACCAGTAGGACTTCTCCTGTTGTCTTGTTGTGGGGTTAGTTGCAGTAAGATCTTGAGACCATTCTGAAATGGTTAGAGCCATAAGCTCTTCTGGGACTGACTCTGGCCTTATCCGCTAAGCAGCCAGTCCCAGAGTCACTGTATATTCAGCCATGTCCTTGTAGTGAGGGGCTGAGTCCCAGGACAAGTGGCAGTACCTCTCTGCCATCAAACCTAGCTGATGCAGAGTGACTACCTTCAGGCTAGCATAGGAGCTGCTTTCTTTGTTGCTTGGTATGTAGTAAGCAGCCTGGGATTCATCCTGGAGGACGGATGTCACTCCGAGTGGGCCAGGTCTTTTTCCTCCTCAAAACCACGAAAACCCCTTTTTTCTAGTGATCAGGCAGATTTAATAACATGCATCCGGCCTCCACGCTTCCACTGGAAACATTCCGCAAAGCACTGGAGTTAGTCTCTCACATCAGACCAGCTGTGCTGAGGCAGTGAGCACATGCAGCGCAGTTCCTAGTCACCATCTCAACAAGCCTGAGGGGTGCTGAGGTGATAGCTAACAGAGGCCAATGCCTTGAGATCTGTTAGCACGATGAAGATACTGAGCCGGTAGCCTCAGAGAGGCCCGGGGTTTTTCTGCCCAGCACCTTAGATGCATTGCAACAGTGAACTCACAGACTTGTAACTTGTCATCACCCTTGCAAACTACAAATGCTATGCAGGTGTAAGGGGAAGGGTATGAAAGTACCGCGGGAGAGGAAGGACTCCCCCTTTTTCTTCTTGGGCTTGTGGACCTCGGTTCCTCTTCACCAACTAATGAAGAGGCAGGAGGAAACCAGGAATTAGCAGAAGCTGAAGTGGGAGCAGCTAGTGCTGGGGCCTAATGGTTTTCCATGCATAGGTGGTGCAACATCAAGGGCAGCAGCTTGTGGGGGAAGATTTGTCTAAATGGAAAGCCCTCATCCGCCTCCTTTCTTTACAAGACGATTCCCTTGCAGGTTGCTCCTCCCTTCCTTGGAAGAGAGGCAGCACTTAGCATTTCCAACTCTCCCACCCCTCCAGGGGAAAAGGAGACCTGGTCACTGCCTTCCTTCTCTAGAGCCAGAAACCAAGGTAAGCAGAATGGTTCTGTCAGCTGCCCTTTGTTTCCTGGCTCTCCCTAGTGGGAAAGGTGGGTGGGAGCTGCATGAGATTTTCAGCTGGATGTGGGAATAATCTTCATTTCCTCTCTGAGCTGTCCTGTGGTGGTGTTGTGATGGGACACAGCTGCTGCATTCTACCTGAGTCAGCTGCATTTCACTGGCAGTGGGGGAGGGGCGTAAGTCTTGTGTACTTTGCTAAATGTGAGCTTTTGAATAAAAGGTGCTATAAAAAGCTGGGCCCGTCTCAGGGCCATGTAAATTCAGTAGCCACAGACAGAGCTGCCGTACTTGCCATTTGCATGCAACTGAGAGCCATCTCCCTGTGGCAGCAATCCTTTCTGTTGTGGTTACTTGTCACAAAATTTAGCAATCATGTGCCACTCTGGGTGCCGTGCCTGCTTCTTTCTCCCACCAAGAGGGTGCAGAGGTTTGTACCTGTTTCAGAGACTGTGCTGCATATGTAAGGGGACTGTTGGGGTGTTTTGGTTGCTAGCTCACCACACCAAAAGGAAGGGGAAGGGTCAATGGGAGATCAGTCGCTTGAGACTGACAGTCCCCAGGGGCAATGGGGAGAGGCCAGCGCTCCAGATCAGTCTGATTGACAGGGCAGGCAGGCTAAAGAGGGAGTCAGAAGGCCAGGGGGGTCCTGTCCTCTGTATGACCTGGAATTTGATTGGGACAGAGCCAGGAGAAAGAAGGAGCCGGAGCTGAGCTGGAGAGCAGGGTCATGTGGGCCAGAGAAGCAGCCAGGGAGCAGATCTGTGCTGGGAGTAGAGTCACAGTAACAAAAGCCAGAGAAGTGGCCCAGGGAGCAGACCTGTCCTGGGAGGAGAGCTGCAGCAACCAGAGCCAGACCGGCCAGAGAAGCAGCCTAAGGGGCTGGAGGCAGAACAACTGAAGTGCTCAGGTAGGGTTGCCAACTTTCTACTTGCATAAAACCAAACACCCTTGTCCTGCCCACCGGGCTGCCCTGCCTCTGGGGTCCCGCCTCTGCTCCGCCCCTTCTCTGAGGTCCTACCCCCCCACTCAGTCCATCCTTCCCTCTCTCTGTCACTCACTCATTTTCACCTGGCTGGCTCAGTGGGTTGGGGTGTGGGTGGGGATAAGGCCTCCAGCAGGGGGTTTGAGCTCTGGGGTGGGGCCAGTGATGAGGGGTTTGGGATGCAGAGGGGGTTCCAGGTTGGGGCTGAGGGATTCAGAGGGTAGGAGGGGGATCAGGGCTGGGGTTGGGGCATAGGAGAGGGTCAGGGGTGCAGGCACCAGGTGGCGCTTAACTCAAGCAGCTCCTGAAAGCAGCGGCATATCCCCCCTCCACCTCCTATGTGGAGGCACAGCCAGGTGGCTCTGCGTACTGCCCTGTCTGCAGGTGCTGCCCCTTCAGCTCCCACTGGCCACAGTTCCTGACCAATGGGAGCTATGGAACCAACGCTTGAGGCAGGAGCAGCGTGAAGCTGCCCCTACACCTAGGAACCGGAGGGGGGATATGCTGCTCCTTCTGGGAGCTGCACGCAGCCACAGCAGGTAGGGAACCTGCCTTAGCCCCACTGCACCACTGACTGGATTTTTAACGGCCCAGTCAGAGGTCCATTCTGGTTGACAACCAGACTCCTGGCAACCCTGTGCTGAGGCAGAGTGGAGCTGGGTCTGGAGCTGGGTGCAATAAGAAGCTGGAGAGAGTGAGGGGGGACCCTGGGCAGAAGGCCCAGCACAGGGAGACCTCCCTAGCCAAGAGGTTTTGCAGGCCAGACCTGGAGGGGGGGGCTGATGCTAGGAAGCAGGTTCCTGCCCCCTAGAGCCTAGGAGCGTGTGGCCACCATCCCTGCAGCGCAGCCAGGGCCTGAGAAGGAGGCCTCCTGGGATGTGTGAGGAACAGACTGTAACTACCCTGACGTTCCAGATACGGCTGGTTGTGATGTTTTTTCCCATGCTTTCTTTGGTTTTTTAATGGATTGCTATTTAATAAATTGTATTTGCTTTGAACTGTATGTAATGATCAGTGGGTCAGGGAAGCATCCAATGCAGAGAGAGCACCCTGGAGTGGAGGATGCCTTAGCTCCTCACCTAAGTGACCATGATAAGGTTTGGGGTTGAGCCACACACCCCTTCCCCCTGCAGGAATCCTGGGCCCAGCCTTGTTGGCGTTACGAGAACTTTGCCACGCAGGGGAGCGGAAGGGGAGCCCTCGAGGTCAGGTAGGTGTCTGGATAAAGGGAGTGGGAGCAAGGACGTGGATATTTTCGCTAGCCCATTTCACCAGGGTAGTGGATGAGCCAGGAAAGCTTCCCCACAATTGCAGGACCATTCCCCGGTGCACAGCTATGTGAGCTTGCCCTCTGACCTACAGCAAGGAGCTTCTTAGGCAGGACAGCTTCTGAGCCTGAAAGGATTTCCCTCAGCAGGTAAAATAGGGCATGTGGAAGCCGAACCTGCCAAGTACTACATGTCTCTTCCTTCAGCATTTCTATGAGACCCCAGCCCCTTTGTGCCTCCCTGAAACTATCAGGTGGAGGAAGTGCTGTGTGCTAACCCCACCTTCTCCAGTAAGTCCCCCTCCCTTTGTAATGATCTTATGGCATGTTGGAAACTAGATATAGCCGGCTGAGGCTACCAAACTTCTTTCATGGTGTGGCAGGGCAGGGGGGGTAAAACCCCTTGAATGCCCTGCCCATACTGGCTAAGCCCTGCTTACTGGCAAGAGAGCTGGGGGCAGGGGCTCAAAGCAGTCAGTAGGGAGTCCAGCTGTGGGCCCTAATGAGGGCTGGCTCACTGCAGTAGACTGGGCTATAAGTGGTCACAACTGGGGCTGAAGACTGAGAGGGCTAGAAAAGCCCTGAGCTGAACTAAGTTGGGAGGTGGGCC
This sequence comes from Dermatemys mawii, assembly GCA_007922305.1. NCBI lineage: Eukaryota > Metazoa > Chordata > Testudines > Dermatemydidae > Dermatemys > Dermatemys mawii. The sequence continues at coordinate 32,864,362 of ML677351.1, forward strand.
AGGAAGGGGGCAGGAGGCTGCTGCTCCTCCTCCTGCTCTGTTGCCTCACAACAGACAGGGCACCTCAGGGGCCTGGAGACCCTGGAACCAGGTAGAAGGAGGGTAACTTCTGGGGGATAGAGGGACCGCTTGGTTGCACTGGAGTCACTGTTATGCACTGTAAATGAAAGGCACTTGGGTGAAGCACCAGGGGAAGGTGTGAGGACTCTTATTTCTACCAGCCAGAGCACAGAGGAGAAAGAGAGAGACCTGTGTGGACCCTGTGACACATGGGTGAACTGAATACAGGTTCCTAGGGGGAAGTGGGTGCACTATCACCCCAGGTAGTAACTTGAAACACATGTGGGGGCAGGGATGACTTCAGACTCTTATTACAATCTTATCTGGAATGTTAGTTTTTAAACCCTTAGCTGCTGCATGTTTTTTTAGACATCTCAGGGTGCCAGGATTGAGCCTGGGGCTCTGACAGTGGAGAGCTGGCTGCAATATTCAGTCCTAGTGCCCCAGAGTACCAGGAACCTTGCTGCAGGATATGAACACAGTGTGCTGCAGATCCCTGGCTTTTATTGGTTATTCCAGTGGTTCTCAAACTTTTTATTTTCTACAGACCACTTGAAAATTGCTGAGGGTCTCGACGGATCACTTAGTGATCTTTCCAAATGTTGTTTGTACCCTTAGCTAACTGTTATAAAGCGCTTTGGATAAAAACGCTGTATAAAAAACCCCTTAATAATAATAAACTGTTTTGTTCCACAAATAAAAGCACACAACTTGTATTTTAATAGGCGTAGTCTTACCTTTTTAATGCGAGCTGGGGCTGGGGAGGAGGGTGGGAGTTTCTCCCCCACTGCAGCAGCCACAGAGCTGAGGCTGGGAAGGAGGGCCATTTCTCCCCAACAGCCGCAGCCCTGGAGCTGGGGAAAGACATCTCTTTCTCTGACCACCGCAGCCCTGCACATCCCAAATCCCCTCCACCCCTCTTCTCGTCCACTACTCTCTATTCCCCACAAGGTCACCACCTCAGCCCACATCTGTTGCCTGGGGTTAAGAGCATTCAATTCTATGGATAGTGTCAGAGGCGGCACTAACCAAATCCCATGGCAGGATTGGCATTTGTCTACATTGAATGCATGTGTGTGTTTGCACCCATCTCCCACCCCACCCCCTCTATACCAGCATCTGCGCTACATGTGTCTGGTGTAAGGATTTCTGAGGTGGGGGAGGTGTCCCAGAGTTCATTGTGTCTCACCTAATATAGCTGCTCTAGGAAATGGTTTGTGGTTGGACTTCTTCTCAACCCCTTGCGCTGAACTGGTTTTAGCCTGCCACACTTAACTGCGGCACTTCTGGCTTTGCATGCTCCTCGCACCTGTCCATTCTAGCCAAAGTCGAGGCATGATCCATTGGCTGAGCTGCTCCTGTCTGTGGGTGAATTTGTATGTAGATGTTCACGGAGAGTCTGGAGGGCAGTTTGGAAGGATTCTCTAAAATGCAGAAGGTGTTGGGACTTGGAGGCAAATTAACATATTGCAGACTGGCCAGTAATGATCAGTGCTGCAGTTGCTATGGATTCCCTGTTTGTACACTGTCCCTCTGGAGCAGAAGAACCAGCACGGTTCACTTTGTCATGCAGATGTAGGATGGCCAGCAGTGGCATCGAACTTCCTCATAAGGAAGCAGAGCTGTGTGATGAGCTTGCTTGGACCCTCCCGTGCCAGAACATTTGCCAGGAGGAGGCCAGTCCTATCTAGAAGTGGATTGCAACTGTCCTGCGGAAGCTGGCTACCCCAGGCTTGTATGGGTCCATGGCAAGGCAGGTCAACTGTCAGTGCTGTGGTGTGGAGGGGGGCCTGTCAGGGGATTCTCACTGTGACTTACTCGTGGGTGGTTGGTATTAGAAATATGCCTTTTTAAATAGATGACTTCCAGAGATGTGGCTTCCCCAGCTGCACTGGGGCCCGTGATGGTTTCTCCGCAAGAAGGAGCAGCTGCCTATGTCTGCCACAAAGGATACTACTCCCTGGTCACCAGTGGGACAGTTCAGGGACACCAATATGTAGGGGATATACCATCAGGGTGCATAATGGCAGATGCTGAGGAGATCTGGTATTTAGCTCTCAGGAGAAGCAGGGACTTTATTTCCTCCAAATGCGACGTTTATCGATAGACTGTAAGGACCCACTGTTTTGAGGGTCACAATCCACCCTCTCCTGTTATGACTCATGAAAAAGGTTCGATTACACCCTTATCACTTGCAGGAGGGTGACAGATTGCACGCGTGGCATTCTGAAGGCAAGACTGTGTTGCCTACAGAACCATTTGGATGCCGGTGTGGCAAATACCCTTCACATGCTTGTGACCTGCTGTAATCCTCCCCGGCCCCCCAGGTTGCTTATCCATTTTGGTTCACACGTGGTTGAGAACGGGCTTAGCTCCTTTTTCCTGTGGAAGTATCAGAGCTTCCACACTCAACCACCACTAAACTCAGGCCTGCTCGCATGAAATGTCTTCCCTGCTAATTTCATGGTAAGAACCAGGAAGTGCTCACAACACCTGTGTGTATCAAGGAAATGGTAGCATCCCCATTTGTGGATAGACAAGTGAGTCATGGGAACACAAAGTGAGAAGATTTCACAAGAAGTCTCCAGTCAGTGCCGTAAGCATAACGTCATCCTTCCACCCCCACAACATCCTCCTCTACATTTACTGCTAAACACTTGGTCTACACAAACTCTGGGGGAGGGGGGAAGGAGGTGGCTGCCCAGCAATTATTTTTTCACTCCTATTTCAGAAGCACGAACAGCCCCTAGATGAAATCTGCTTGGCACATGTGTTCCGAAGGGGGAACTGATCCTTGGTGCTTTCTCAGAACACGCAGGTGGGGCTGTCCCACAAGAAGAAATCAGAGGTGCAGCCCACACCCGATGTTCAGCTCATGTTTTCAAAATCCACAAAGAAGGTTCTCTCCACCAGCTGAGAACACACACATGCAAAGCTTGTCTATCCGTCTTGTTTGGGCAGCAGCATTTCCCCTCCTCTTTGGCTGTTATGGAGTGTGTTCCCCAGGCTGTTTCAATCAATCTACTTTCATTGCTGGCAGAGGTCGCCTTGTGTATGGGAGGAGTGGTGGTATTGGAAGAACTTTAGTAATGTACAGAATCTAGCAAAGTCAAGTCACATTGACACAAATACGGTAGCCAAAGGAGTGACTCATAAGTCCCTTTGTGTATCAGTCATATCATGTAGGGCACTGGAGTAACCTGCATGCTAGTGAGCAGGGCACCTTTTTATAAAACATAAAAAAGTCAGCTGGGAACCACTATTCTGTGAACAGGTGGTACAAAGATGGGGTTACAGTGAGCTCACCCGTATAGGCAGCCTCAAAGAGTTGTGTGGGACAAAGAGCTGAATCCACAGATACTGTCAGTTCTGTGCATCCTGAAAGCCCTGTGTGTAGGATCATGCCTGCGTGTACTTGTTTGTCTGTGCATAGGCTTCTGTGGCCCCCATATTCCCCAGCTCTAGCACCTCCCATGCTTTATATCCCCCGGCCCCTTTCCATCTGCTGCAGCCTCATGTCCTCTGGTGGCCAGTTCTCCCTCTTGGAATATCCAGAACACCTCATCCAGTTCAGGCAGAATGTTTCAGCTGGTTCTCTGGGATCCAAAAAACTTAGTTCAGCTCCAGCTCATCACTCTGGTTACTTTTTACCTGTGCTGCCCAGACTCAGCTGCAGGGGTGTAGGTACAGGGTGATACCTCACTTCCAATTCACATCACACACTATGTAGTTTATACACATCTTTCCTAGCTGTTAACCTCTACTGCTTGTATGTCAGGACCAATCACTGCAGATTGTGCAAGGACAATCTCTTTGCAGATTGTATAAGGACCAATCTTATCAGTTCGGGGCGTTCCTGCCTACTTTGTTGACTATAAACATAGCCACACAAGTTTAGTTACTTTTTGCCTCCCTTATTTACGATAAACATATTCACCATAATTAGTTGTTTCAGTAATTTCTTGTTCAGGCTTGTTCAGCAGTTATTTGTTCAGGCTTGTCTTGTCTTAACTGTGGCCTGCTCATGGCCGCTGTTAGCTCTAAATAGGATTCTGTATCCCGGTACATGCCCCCCAGTATCCCACATGAATTCTGTATTCCTTGCTGTCCCTCAGTGTATGTGTCTCCCCTTACTCACTTTGGATCCAGTCTCGCTAACAGGGGTGCCTGTCTCCCTCTCAGGGGTACCTCCCTCTCTCATGGTTCTTTCTCTCCTCCTAAGGCAGCCAGGCTTTTGGGGAGAGGACTCTTCTGCCCTGTTCCTGTGAGCACAGCTGGCAGGTGGAACGAGAAACCCTCCCCGTGCTGTTGGGACACTGTAGTTCAACCACTAGTGAGATGGTATCTGCCTCACCATATGTAACCCACACATCTCCTAAGGGTGGTGTTCTGTCCCAGCTAGTGGCACCAAGACCACCTAGAGAGAGAGAATTAAAATGGGACTGCCTTAGCTAAGAGCCAGTTGGCTTTTAGCTCATGTGGTAGAGGCTCATGCACTAAGCTCCAGAGGTTCCCAGTTCGATCTTGCCCACCGACGACCGGGGTCTGTCGGTGTTACACATACACCCTTTCTTGAGCTGCTGCTGATTTTCCTTTCTGTCTTATGGGTCCTTAAACGATTCGCAACTAGCTCATCTTCCCTGGACGTGTCCTAACAATGGAACAATCGAGAGGCTAGTTCCTGAGTGCAAAGTCAAAGCCAGCCTCACCTCAGCCTCATCTCCTGATGAAGGAAACGGTTCCATCTTGGCTTAAGTCTGCTGTGAGGCACAGGGACTGTTGCACATCTCCTCATGGTGCTGCAGACTGTCACAGGGCAGTGGGAGCTGGCCTTTTGGACACCACTCCATCGTAAGTCTTGGGCATGAGGACACTCTTTTCCACCCAAATGAGGCAGATTGTAATGCTCATGCTGGGTTTTGGACTGCGAGGAGGGCCAGTTACATCATGGGATTTACTAGGAACTGTGTGACAGCATCATGTGGCTTCTGTAGCTTGACAATGCGCTCCTTGTTTGAGGCGTAGATGAGTATTTCTGAGGGAAATTGATCATCATGATGGGATCAGAGTTAAAGATCTGTATAAATATGAAGACACTATCTCTCTAGCCAGCTGTCCCTCAGACAGAGTTGGGCAGGCTTAATGATTTGCTGGCAATATTTGGACAAGGGGATGAAACAAAATTTCCACCTCTTTGGCCTTGATAAACACCAGGGGTTGCATGCGTTGCACTATGAGGGTGATTTGGAATATGATTGTTCATCTCTTTAACCAGAAATGCTTTCTTATACCATGAGTATTTGGCAAGCTTGTATGGAGGCACAGGAATGGAGTGCAGCAGGGCAGGCATAAGGTGCGTTGGCAGAGATATGAGGCGGGGGAGCCTGGTACTTTGCTCAGAACTAAGATGCTTCAGCCAGAGATGACCCAGAGCTGCTGATAGTGGGGAGGGGCAGAGTAAGGGCAGCAGCTTCAGCGGATGTTACTGAGCATGCTCAGCACAAGCCTAAGCAGTAAAGCTGTAGATAGCACATGATGTGTCCCCTCTGGTTTCAGCACATCGGTTGGATGGGGTGCCCAGGACTGGACTAGCAGGGGTTGCTGCAGATCAGCTTATAGTGGATTTGCAGAGCTGTGTGGGTGAAATTTCCACAATGTTTGTCCAGGCCCTCAGTTGCTCCTTTTATGAGCATTACAGTCACTGATACATTTTGAAATGATTATTAAAGGCCAGTTTGTTGGTCTCACTTGCTTTTTCCAAGAGGCCCCATCTATCTTCAGTGAGAATAAATCCCCTGGCCAGGTGCAAGAATTTCCCAGCAGCTTCAAGGTGGCATTGTCTGTAAATAGGGGTGTGTGAATTCAGTCAAGCTTCACAAACAAGGATAAGACAGAAACAAACCAGTCATAATCGCTTGCTCAAATATAGAAGTTCAAGGTCCCCAGAGAAACAGAGACACAAGAACAGGTGTGTTGGCCTCTGCGGCTTTCACTTCCCCTCTCCTCGGCTTCTATTCTTTGACAAAGCCTTTTCAGTAATGAACTCAGCCTTGACCTGTGTGCCCAGCCCTGCCAGCTCCGACTGCACGCTCTACAGCTCCAAGCCTAAGGCAGGGCCGGTGCAACTCAGCAGGAGATCCTTTCTTTTAGCCCGTCCCTTTGCACTGCTCTGAAAATGCCTAGCACTCATGTGGCTCCCTCGTGGGGGATGTATCTTGAAGCAGTGTAACCCTCTCAGAGGCCACCCCCTGTCTCTGCCCCAGTGTTGCATAGGGATGTGGTTGGAGTAATACTGTATGCCACCTCTTTTCAGATGGTGGATGGCTTCTTGTGAGCTGTTACCAGCCTGCACTTTGAGCAGCCCTGAAGTTGAGGTGGACAGTCAAGGAACTGTAACCCACACCAGCAACCCCGCCCCTGGTTGGTTGCAGAACATAAAAATGGCCATACTGGGTCAGACCAAAGCTCCGTCTAGCCCAATATCCTGTCTTCTGACAGTGGCCAATGCCAGGTGCCCCAGAGGAAATGAAGTGATCCGTCCCCTGTTGCCCACGCCCAGCTTCTGGCAAACAGAGGCTAAGGACACCATCCCTGTCCATCCTGGCAAATAGCCATTGAGGAACCTATCCTCCAGGAACTTATCTAGTTCTTTTTCAAATCCTGTTATTGTCTTGGCCAGCTATAGTCAGAAATGGGCCTCAGCAGAGTGTCCGGCCCTCAGTGTGATGAAAGGTTGCAGTGCTGGTGAAAGGCGATCGAAGACAGCTCTCTGGAGACTGGAGTTCTGTATTTATCCCCAGAACAGGCTGGGCAGCAGCAAGGCAAGATTACCACAAAGTGTGCAGCCAGATAATGTGGGGTGAAAGGAGAGTTTGGCCTCTGTGGCCCATCAGTCCCTAACCTAACCAAGGCTGCCAAATAGGAGGCCTGTTAGTGCTACTTGTCATCATATGCGCTGACTCCGTGGGTGCTCCGCCTCACCTCCTCCCCTGAGCGCACCGCCACCGCTCTGCTTCTCTCCCCTCCCAGGCTTGCCGGGAATCAGCTGTTTGGTGCGGTAAGCCTGGGAGGGAGGGGGGAGAAGTGGAGTGACGGGGGAGGAGCTTAGGGGAGGAGGCGGGTGGAGGTGGGCTGAGGCGGGGAGCGGTTCCTCTGCGCCCCCCTGGTTACTTGCTGTGCCCCTCGCTGCGCCCCCCTCCCGCCCCAGCTCACCTCTGCTCCGCCTCCTCCCCATAGTGCACCACTGCTCTGCTTCTCTCCCCTCCCTCCCAGGCTTGCTGTGTGAAAGCCTGGGAGGGAGGGAGGGGTTGGGGTGGAGGGGGAAAGTGGCATGCCTGGGGGAAGAGGCAGGGCCGGGGATTTGGGGAAGGGGTTGGAATGGGGGCGGAGTTGGAGTGGGGTCGGGGGCAGAAGGGGTGCAATCACCCACCGGCACCGGCTAAAGTTGGCGCCTATGCTTGTCATGTGAACACATATCTACTGGACCAAATTCACGCCAGGGCCCACTCTGGCAGAGATCCCAGGCAGCGAAACCTTGCTTGACTGAGACTGCAGTGGTGAAAGGTGGTCCCAACCACCCCTCTGCTGCCCACAGGACACCAGTGGTGTGGCTGGAACTGATGTAGGGAATCCCCCCAGCAACCTCCTATGGAGAAAGTTAAAGCTTCCTTCCCCTGCCCCTTTGATCATGTCGTGAACCCTATGAGGGTCATGACAACAACAGTGCCTTTGTCTTCACTCCAGGGGTCTACACCCCAAGGAGTGCGAGGAGCTGCAACTTATTCCTCCTCACACCTGTGCAGGTAAATTGGCTCATTACACGCATCCCACCCCCAATGTTACTGCAATATGAGGATTGTCCAGTTATGCCAAATCTCCTCTGCCACAGTGAGCGACAGTAAATAACAATGGGAGACTTCACAGCTCTCACTTTAGCGCTCTGCAATGGCAGCCAGCCTCGCAGCAGGAGCGTGCACGAAGTGCTGGAGAAAAGAAGAGACGAGCCAGCTGAGAAGCAGGCAGGGCCTGCCAAGGACAGGAGAATCTCTCCTGAGTCCAGGGGTGAGCTTAGGGAGCCCCTCTGAGTACGTTTACACAGCCCGGCTGGGAGGCCCACTGCTGTGGGCTGTGCAGACGTACCTTGTGTGATGGCTGATGCCAGGCATGAGCCAGCCTGTAGAAGTTTAGGAGGTTGATAGCTAGGGAGAACTACAGAGTCTGTCTGTGACCAGCAGGCTCAATAAAAAATCTTTTTTAAGAGACGTTACAATCAAGTCCTGTTTCTTCTTTATTGTGAGGGACCCTACACACATCTGAACCAAGGAGACAAACAGCGGCTCCTATCTGTCTAAGGTTTATACCACTATCTAGCCCCATAGTATCTGAATGTCTTACACCTTGATGTAATAGCAATAGCAAAGTCCCCAATGAATTTCCTAGAGTCTCTATCTTCTCTTCTCTGCTTGGGGTGAAGGCTTTGGGTTTTTTGTTTAATTTATTGATTTACTTTTAGAGGGGGGTTTTAAATGTTGATTTTCTGTCAGGGTTTTTGTTTGTTGGTTGGGGGGGCAGGTAATGAGTAGGAGGGGTTTCTAGATTGTGAGTCTCGTTCTGGCTATTGGGGACGAAATCTTTTCAAAAATGGTTTTGCAGCTTTTCCTGGATTTGCCTGATCTTCTCGGGAAGATTGTTCCATAGCTGGATCCCCTTGACAGAGAACGCTTTGTTCCATGTGCTTTGTCCTGGGCTTTGAGATCTGCATTGCCCCAGAGGAGCTCAGCTGTTGTGGTCCATAGACTGAAATTCCATCTCTGATGTAGTCAGGGCTTGATTCATTAATTGCTTGGAAGATTAGGACCAAGATCTTAAACTGGCATTGGAAACTGAGTGGGACCCAGCGGAGGGGCTTGAACATAAGCATGATGTACTCATGGCAGCCTGAACCACGGAGAAGGCAGGCAGCTGGATTCTGAACCAACTGGTGCCTGCACATCATCTTCACATTCAGCTTCAGGAAATTACAGAAATACAGCCTTGGGGTGACAAACGCATAGATCATTTTGGTCAGCGCCACATCCAGAAAGAAGGAATAAACTTTCCTAGCAAGGTGGCATTTTGCGTGATGAGGTACAATCAGTTTCCAAATCTCAGCGAGGAGTCATACCGGAGCCCAAGGCTTCACGCAGCAGATGAAGTGGAGACAATGTCTTGGTTAGCTCTTTGATGTGTTTCTCTTTTCCAACCAGCATCACTTCAGTCTTGTCTGGGTTCAGCTAGAGTCAGCTGTTCTTCAGCCTGAAAAATACAATATGCTCATGACTCTGAATAGCATCTTGCCAGGTGTTTCTTTCTGCTTTAAAACAGGAACTTAGAAAAGGTGCAATGCAGAGCAGCTAAACAGGGATTCAGCCAGAGTCCCGGGTGCAGCACGTGCAAAAACTTTATTAGCATCCCAGGTGCCAGCAATGCATTGGGTGGGGAAGGCAATAAGAAATCAAGCCTCCTTCTACTGCCCAAACAGTACCTGGCCTGTACTCATCAAAGTGAACAAGAACAAAGAGACTGGAGAATGTAGTCTCCCAGTTGGCACAAAACCATGGCACCATGGACTTGTTCAGTGCAGCCCATGTTGACGTTCATAAATTGGCCTCTGTGGTCCATGAGACCTGTACAACAATAGAGCAATACTCTGTGTGGGTTAAGTACTCATAGAATCATAGAATATCAGGGTTGGAAGGGACCTCAGGAGGTCATCTAGTCCAACCTCCTGCTCAAAGCAGGACCAATCCCCAACTAATTGAGGAGGGCAGCTATGGGCACATGAGTCCCATCAGTGACTCTAGTGCAGTTTGGAAACCCCATTTTTCAAAGCCAGCAGTTACTTCAGGAATATCTTTTTATGTCCACCTCCTTGCGGTAAATCACACTCCTGATTGCCTCAGAAACCTCCACCTCCACCACCACTTTACACAGTCAACTTTCCATAAGATCTATCCCTTGTCATCCATTCCCCGTTTCTGGCAGTGAGAGGTTTAGGGGCACCCAGAGCTAATAGCCATTAATGGACCTACCTTCCATGAACATATCTAATTCTTTTTTGAACTCCATTACAGTTTTGGCCTTCACAACATCCCCAGCAATGACTTCCATGGGTTGACTGTGCACTGTGTGAAGAAGTACTTCCTTTTTGTTCTAAACCTGCTGCCTATTAATTTAATTGGATGATCCCTAATTATTGTGTTATGTGAAGGAGTAAATAACACCTCCCAAAATGTCGTTAGTCTTCTTGACGACAAGGGCACACTGTTGACTCATATCCAGCTTCTCATCCACTGTAACCCCTAGGTCCTTTTCTGCAGAACTGCTGCCTAGCCACTCAGTCTCTAGTCTGTAGCAGTGCATGAGATTCTTCCATCCTAAGAGCAGGACTCTGCACTTGTCCTTGTTGAACCTCATCAAATTTCTTTTGGCCCAATCCTCTAATTTGTCTAGGTCCCTCTGTATCCTATCCCTACCCTCCAGCGTATCTACCACTCCTCCCAGTTTAGTGTCATCTGCAAACTTGCTGAGGGTGCAGTCCACGCCATCCTCCAGATCATAGATAAAGATATTGAACAAAACCGGCCCCAGGACTGACCATGGGGGCACTCCGCTTGATACCAGCTGCCAACTAGACATGGAGCCATTGATCACTACCTGTTGAGCCCGATGATCTAACCAGCTTTCTATCCATCTTATAGTCCATTTATCCAGCCCATACTACTTTAACTTACTGGCAAGAATACTGTGGGGGACCGTATCAAAAGCTTTGCTAAAGTCAAGGAATAACATGTCCACAGCTTTCCTCTCATCCACAGAGCCAGGTGTTGTGTCATAGAAGGCAATTAGATTAGTGAGGTATAAAAGGGAGTGAGGAGCCAGCCCTGGAGTGGACTGTTGCTGGATGGAAAGCAGCAAACTTCAGCTGTTGCTGGGAGAAAGCAGCAAACCTAGGCTGATTGGAATTGCAGCCCAGCTGCGTCAATTAGGGCCCAACTGGCCCTGATAAAAGGGCTGAGAGTTTGGCGCTCGAACACTCTCTCTAGTTGCACTGAGAGAGGAGGACCTGGCTGCCTGGGAAGCTGAGGAGGGTACCTAGGCTGGAGCAGTGCTGGGGAAGGGGCAGGCTGAGCTGGGTCATTCAGGCCTGGCGATCCCCCAGCCTGCAGGCCTGATACAAAGGCCTAAGGAAGGTACTGGGGTTAGACAGAGGCAGCTGAGCTAAAACCCTCTTGCCTCTTACGACTGGCTCCTACACTGCAGTCTGCCCCAGGGGGCTTGATGATGACTGACAGTAGCCCAGACTGAGGCAAGGTGGAGATAGAGGGTGGGGGGTTCCCTGGGGAGGGGAGAGCCAAAGACAGAGTGTGGGGGTATTGCCAGGGAGCAGCACCCCAGGTAAAAGGGCACCGAGGTCCGGGAGGGAATCGGGGCCAGCGGAGACTGAGACGCCAGCCTGCAAAGGGCACTCCGTGCTGGAAAGAACTAATTCCCGGATGACCAGCAGGAGGCGCCATGGGGATGAGTCGTGGCACTGCACCCTGACACTGCACCGTGACACAGGGACCGAAAGTTTCTGAGATATTCATAGTCCAATCCCATTAATGGCTGTGAAGATCTAAGTCTGGATGAGCGTTTCTGCGCCCTCAAGGCATTTGTTGCCATATCAATGCAGAGCAATTGTACATAATTCCTGCCTCAGCAAGGGTTTGGAAGGGTTTGTTCAGAAATACCTGGGCAGTGTCTTGAAGAATTAAAGTGCCATGGAAGAAACAAGTAATATTAGTTAATTGTGTTTCTGCTGATCTATATTTCCAAGGAAAGAAGATCCTTGCTCTAATAAGGCAGGATCTTTAACACTGATTGGCTACTCTGGAGGGTAACTATGCTATATCCTGTAACCACATGGCCTTTTATAAGCTCTGAGCTGTATCATGCAGCAGGACAGATCTCCAATGTGTGTCATGGTGTCAGTGTGCAAGAATCCAGAAGATGCCTCTCTGGGACAATGCTGTCAGCTTCATAGAAAAATGTGGCTGGTGTTAATGATGTGCTGCGATGCTTTAGCTGAGTCACTGTAAAGAGCTCATAAAACAGAATGCCTGAGACTCAGTGGCCAAGGCAACACACCACTGAATTGGAGACATAACTGTAATATTAGACTAAACGTTAGTTGTTTTCAAGGTTGTTGATATTAAGTCCTGGAGGAAAAGATCCCAAAGTGACCTTGAGGGGAAGGCATGCTCTGTTCTCATCCAAGAGAGCTCCCTTTCCTTAGCATCGACAGTACTAGGTGAACCATCAGGGCCAGTATCACTTCTCTGGCAACAGTCACTAGGCAGAGCTTCCTCCTGTGTAAGACTTGCTGTTTTCATAGCCTGCTGGTTTACTCATAAAAGATGGGAGAACATAAGCAGGGAGAATTCCCACATTCTCGCGAGTGATTCCATACCCAGGAACAAAGGCAAGAGTAAGGAAAAACATAATGAACCCCTAGGGTTGGTGCTGGTAGTTGAAATGAATTATTTTTTTTTTTTCAAAAAAAATCAGCTAATTTTTGGGTCCCTTTCCCGAGTGAGGTGGTAGCACACAGCTGTCCGAACATACTCTGCTTCCAGGACATTATGCCTACCATCAAAACAAGTGGCCCAGCATTTGGAAAAGTCTGTTCTCTCTCCAGCAGCCCACGGTGCAAGCCTTGCTTAGAGCTGAAGAATGTCACTCTTCAGGCCTGAACTTGGAGAAAAATTGTTTGAGAAGTGCAGGAGTCACTAATAATAATTTCAGTGCAAATGGCCAGCTTATGCAGCATTGCAAGTGACTTCCAATAATATAAACAAAGCTGACAAGACAGATGGGGGAAACATTAAGAACAATAATTTGGGGCAAAAAGTTGAGCTGAAACGAAGAAATGTGTCATTAGACTGGTCTGGGACTCAAGTCTTTAATGTCGGAAGAGCTTGACAACAGAAACATGCAGCAGAGGGAAATTAGGAAGCAATTTTCAGATGCTGGGCAGAAATTGTGTACTACGAAGTAAGGGTGTGTTTTAATAAAAGGTCACTAGATGGCCATGGAGATATTTCATCCTTCCTGCCTTGCAGGAATATGAAAAATTTCATGTCAGAATAAATCTGAGATTAAAGAAATAGGAGACTACAATGGCACTGGGAGCACTTACAAGACAGAGTGGTCAGGGAGACAGTAATGCTGTGCTTATTCTGTTTTGTAAAGTGCTTTGAGAGCTACAGATGAACATTGCTATCTGTGAGCTGAGTATGAATTGTATCACTGTTAATTGTATCAGCTGGAAGGCAAGTTTCAGTCATACCCCAAGACAGGTAATGTTGTATCTTTTCTGCAACCAAATTTGTATGGCAACTGATCAGACCTTCCAAGGACCATGAGTAACATAAATAAGGCAAATATATATGTTTTAGTTTCTCCCTGCTGTACCTTACAATACTTTTAAAAAAACAAACTGAAGATGGAATTATGTTGGGTTAAGACCAGATCACTGAAGAGACTATTTTTGAAGTGAGCATTTCTTAACGTGCTTTCTGGAATGCAGTGACCAGAACGGAACACGATATTTCAGGTGAGGGCAAACCACTGGTTTATTTAATGGTATTGTAATATTTTCTGTATTATTCTCCATCCCATTCTTTATGCAGCCTAACATTGGTTAACTTCTGTGATTATTGGTGCACCTGCAACAGAGGACTTCACTGAGCTACCTCTAGTGATGCCCAGCTCTTTTTCCTTCATTGATACACTTACATTAGAACTCAGAATAGTGCATGAGTAGTTCAAATTATTCCCATAATGTGCCTTATTTTGCATTTGTTAAAAGTGAATTTTATCTGCCCAGTCAGCTGAAATTCCTTAAAGTCTTCTCTGCTCTTGACTATACTAAATAATTTCATCACCTGCAAATTTTGGCACAACATTGTTCCCCCCGCTTTTTGAGATCATTCATAAACATATTAAATATTACTGATTAAATAACACAGGTTTGTATTTCTGTAAATATTTCTAAATATTTATTATGTTTCTAAACAGATACAGTTACCCCCTAGTTTTTAGGCAGTTATACTGGTATGAAGATGCTTATAACTGATAAGTTGTAAACCAATATAGCTAAAGTGGTACAAAAACTGAGTGTTGACCAGACATAAGTTTCTTTATTATCCTCTTGCAAGGGAAATGATCAAAGTCCTTTTGAATGTACAAATAAATGCCAACTAGTTCTCCTTTATCCACTAGTTTATTGACTCATTCAAAAAATTCTAATAGATTAGTGATGAATGATTTTACTTCACAGAATTCATATACTGGTTAGACCCTACCATATCATGGCATTCTAGGTGTGTTATTCTAATTTTAATTATTATCTCCATCAATTTGCAGGTACTGATGTAAGGCTTACTGGTCTGTAATTTACCATATCTCCCCAGGTCCTTTTTAAAATATAACATTTATTAACAATATTGGCAGCAAATCTTTGGGAAAACAGGAACTACTATCTGCCTGTTTTCATTTGTATAAGCCTTCCTCATTCCCTTGCATAGGAAACCAAAAAAGGCCTACAAAGATTTCACCCCCTCTTTGTTTTCCACATTAGAAATCTCGGCTGTGTCAGCTCTGTTTTTCCTGGAAGATTCTGTGGATAACTGGAGAACTAAGAGGATTATGATATAACTCAAACCAAAAGAGAAAAACCGAAACAACTGAGAGGAGAAAAGATTTTTAATCAGACTGTTTGAAATGGTTTATTTTCAGTTTTAAGCTATTTAAGCCCCCAAGGGTCAGATTATGGCCCAATTTTCATGGCCCTCAGGGGCATAAGGAGTAAGAGTCCCCTCCCATCACACCACTTCCTGGCCTCCTTGAATGTGGGATCCGGGTGTATAAATGTGTGCTGCCCACCTGCTACTCTCCCACCCAGAAAGTGAGCCAGGAAGGGGCAGAGCCCTGGTTCTGTGCATCTACTGACACAGCTGAGCTGCTGCAGAGACTAGTACTTGGTTACTGTTAAAGGCAATTAGCAGCTTACTTCCTCCCTGGAGCAAGGGGCAAGGAGGTTGGGGGTGTGGAGAGGAGCAGGTAAGGAATTTGTGCCTCTCTGAGCTGTTATTCCATCCCTGTGCCACTTCTGGGGTAGCACTGCCATGTGGCACTCCTCACACCATGCAGATTGGAAAATCAGTTCCACAGCAAATGAATCTGGAGGGATTAATTTACTTCCAGGCCACAGAAATGTTGCAATAGTAGCAGAAGGGTAATTCTCTGTATTACAAGACCCTCCTTTTTTCCCTATAAAGAAAAGGAGAACAAAAACTGCCTCAGTTCCCTGGGGCAGTTTGCTGTTAGCACTCAGCATGCCTCCTCCTGATGGGTAGTGAACAAAGGCCTCAGGTACTGTTGGGCCCATCTAACCACCGGTTCTGCCACTACAGATAAGCTGCCTTGACTCTCAAACCTCTCTGGCCTGGCAGGGTGTCCTAGGAGAAAAGGCATCCTCATGAAACCGCAGTAGAGAGTGACAGAATCCTCTTGTAAGCAGAAGCTGCAGGAGCTACAGGGAGAATATACAAGTGACGGCCAATAATGACTATAGCATTTGGGAATAGGGTAGTGTTCCTTTAAATAGTTTGTAAGACCTCTGCTGCCACTCACCGTGTTTTGTGTTTTAGAAGCCACCAAAATCCAGCCAGAGCAGCAGTGTGTAGAGCAGCAAAGCCTTGCTTTTGGCTATTAGCCAGGATGGACAGGGATGGTGCCCCTAGCCTCTGTTTGCCAGAAACTGGGAATGGGCAACGGGATAGATCACTTGATGATTACCGGTTACGTTCATTCCCTCTGGGGCACCAGGCATTGGCCACTGTTGGCAGACAGGATACTGGGCTAGATGAGCCTTTGGTCAGACCCAGGATTGCCTTTCTTATGTTCATGTTGTGTATGTACAGTAAACACAGTTATTTGAATCCCACTGTGCCCAGGTGTTTGTTTATTATGTTTGTTGTGCGAACAGCAAAAGACAAGGCCCTGAATAGATAACCAAAATGCATTCCTTCAGCTTCTTGTCCTAATCAGACAATAACCAACGAAGGGCAACTATGGATACTCTATGGGACAAGACAGCTAATTCTTCTGTTCCTGGGCAGAACTCACATTGGAGAAGTGTTATGAGATTATTTAAGAGAGCAGCTTGGAAGCATTTGGATCTCTGCCTTGGCCCAGTTTTCATTGCTCGAGAACTGAAGTTTACTGCCTTACTGCAGAACCAGCTGGAACTGGTTTTTCACAACTTTTTGTGGTTATGAGAAAATTAAACTGCTGGTGCCGGAGCTGCAATTCTTATCTGTTCCGAAGACACAGCAATAATCCCATTATTCTCTGAACACAGTCAATGCACATCTGTACTTTTGCAGATGTGCATTGGCTGCGTTCAATCTAGTTGACCTAAAAGGAGATGTAATTGTGGTCTAGGACTATCTACACAGGGAGAAGCTATCCAATACCAGAGGCAGAGGCCTTTTCAATCTAGTAGTCAGACAAGTTCCAGTGACTGCAAGGTAAAGTCAATAAAGTTCAAACTGGGAATAAAATACAAGCTTTTAACAGTGAGGGCAATTAATCCCTGGAGATGCACTTCAGCAGGGATGTATACAAGTACAATGGCTCTCTGCGCTGCAGTGGAGATGCACTTCAGTAGGGAAGTATACAAGTGTAATGGCTCTCTTATTTCCCCAAGAATATCTCAAGCCAGCGGAGAGAGGTGTAAGCAGGACTCGGGTTTTCTGCCTTAACCAAATTCTGATAAATATAAAAATAGGAAGTTACAGAGTAACAGCAGTAGTTGAATCCAAGTTAATTTAAAAATAGGTCTTTTTTGTTAGCAAAGTGTAATCTAACCCCAAAGGATTTATGGCTTTTATAAAGTGAGTTTCTGCAGAGGCTGGCAATGAGTTTCGTACTCAGAGCCTGACCTCTTTACATTTCACTACACACTCCGATGTTAATGTAGGGTGAGCAGTTGTCCCGATTTTATAGGGAAAGTCCCAATTTTGGGGTCTTTTTTTGGGTCTTTGAGAAGCACTTACTACCTCCCACCTCCTGTCCTGATTTTTGACACTTGCTATCTGGTCAGCCTATGTTCAAGGGGGGTGGGTGGAGGAGGAGATGTCAAAATTTTCCTCAAAGTCAAACTCTGCTTCTAAGGGCAGATTCCTACTTCTACCTCAAATAGCAGCAGGGATTTGCAATGTGAGGCCTGGTCCTTCTTTCAGCTTCTTTTCTTTAATCAGGTGTAAGGCTACGATTTTTTCAGAGATTGCGGATAGGGTGACCAGACAGCAAGTGTGAAAAATTGGGACAGGTGGTGCGGGGTAATAGGCACCTATATAAGAAAAAGCCCCAAATATCAGGACTGTCCCTATAAAACTGGGACACCTGGTCACCCTAGTTGCGGAAATCTTGGTATTACTGACTCCCAGTGACCTCCGTGACTTCAGTCGTAGCAGTCCGGAGCTAAAGGGTCCCCCACACTGCCAGTGGCGACTGGGAGCTGCAGGGTTCCCTGGCTGCCTGGTGGTCGGGGTGCTCCGGAGCTCCCATCTGCCACAGGTCGTGGAGGGACCCTGCAGCTGAGCTCCCCATTTTGTCAGGGATATTTTTAGTAAAAGTCATGGACAGGTCATTGGCTTCTGTGAGTTTTTCTTTACTGCCTGTGACCTGTCCGTGACTTTTTTATTAAAAATATCCCTGACAAAAGCGTATCCTGAATCATGTGCGAGCTAGCTGCTGAGTTAGGCCTTCTCTTTCGAAAAGACATCCAACCTTAAAGACTGCACATGACCGAGAATGCCTCATAGCCTCTGGGAAATTGTTCCAGGGATTAACTGCCCTCACTGTTAAAAGCTTGTATTTTATTCCCAGTTTGAACTTTACTGACTTCGACTTGCAGTCACTGGAACTTGTTTGACTACTAGATTGAAAAGGCCTCTGTCTCTGGCATTGGATAGCTTCTCCCTGTGTAGATAGTCCTAGACCACAATTACATCTCCTTTTAGGTCAACTAGATTGAACTTCTTTGGTCTTGCACTAGAAGGCAGGTTTTCCAGCTCTCAAATCATTCTTGTCGCTCTTTTCTGAGTTCTCTCCAGTGTTTCCAATGTCTTTTTAAAAGCACGCATGCCTAGCCTGGACACAGTATTGTCTCACCAATATGGCCTATAGAGGCAACAGGGCCTTCTTCCTTCTGCTCAATGTTCCTCTGTTAATAGATCCAAAGGTCACGTTAGTTCTTTTTGGCACATCACTGTAATGAGAGGAAATGTTCAGTTGGGTATCAACAATGACCTCAAGTCCTTATCAGAGTCATTTCTTGCCCACAAGTATATATTTTTAGTTTTATGACCTTGCATTTGACTGTACTAAAATGCACGTTTGATTGTTCCCCTGTTTACCAAGCGATCCAGATTACTCTGTACCAGGGACCTGTCCTTGTCATTATTTACCACCTTGCAGCCTGTGCCATCTGCAAACTCTATTAGCATTGATTTTATATTTTCTTCTTGGACCATTGAAAAAATTATTGAACTGGAAAGGGGCTATAGAAATGCCCTAAGAGTGAGGGGTCCACCAGCACCTGAAACGTGACCTCGCCCTCTGTTACCACCCCTTGTTCCAAGGCCCTGCTCCCCCCTCGCTTCTCTCTGCCCCCTCCTCCCTGTTGCTCGCCCTTTTGACCGGTAAAAAAGGCTTTGCTATCTCAATTTAAGAGTGAAGGGGCCATAGTCAGCTGCCTCCCATCCCCGCATTTCAGCTCACCTGGAGCTGGGCTAAGAACCATTCCCTGGAGGATTTCACTAGAAATACCCTCCCAGTTACAGACTCACCTTTCACAAGAATAATTTGAGATCTATCAGTTATGTAATTTTAATCACGTCAATATGTACTATGTCTATTTCATATAGTGCTGGTGTTTTAATGACAATGCTACTGGTATTGCTGTTACCATTAAATGAGGATGGTACCAAATCAAACAACTTATATTTTGCAACACAGCAAATTTCTTCAGACTGCTAATCTGTCAGAACAATTGGAAATTAAATGAAACCTATTTTCCATTAAACACTATTAACTAGGTTAATTATATTCCCATCCTTTAACTCTTTATGGATAGAGTCTTGGGTATCAGCTGTCCCTATTTACCTGAGCGATCTTGTTTGTTCTTCTTAAAATATGGATAAAATTAGCTTTTTTTCCGATCCCCTGGAACTTTACCTGTATTCCAACATTTATTAAAAATAAAATCAATAATGTAGCCAATATATTCATGTCAGATTATTTAGACCTGCTCATTTAAAAA
This sequence comes from Dermatemys mawii, assembly GCA_007922305.1. Classification (NCBI taxonomy): domain Eukaryota; kingdom Metazoa; phylum Chordata; order Testudines; family Dermatemydidae; genus Dermatemys; species Dermatemys mawii. The sequence goes on from ML677351.1 coordinate 32,883,836, forward strand.
GGTACATCTTCAGTAGATGCTGTGTAACATCTTCATCTTTTGGAAAAGAAAGTGTCTGCATTAAGACAGGTTTCAGAGTAGTAGCTGTGTTAAGTCTGTATCTGCAAAAAGAATGGGGAGTACTTGTGGTGCCTTAGAGACTAACCAATTTATTTGGGCATAAGCTTTGGTGGGCTAGAACGCACCTCATCAAACGTATAGAGTGGAACATACAGTCTCTATGCAAACAAATAAATGGACATATATCCATCAGGAATCATAACATTCAAAAATCAGTAGGAGAACCATTCAGTCTCTTTGGTCACTCAGTAACAGACTTAAAAGTGGCAATTCTTCAACAAAAAAACCTTCAAAACCAGACTCCAATGAGAAACTGCTGAACTGGAATTAATTTGCAAAATGGATACTATTAAGTTAGGCTTGAATGAAGACAGAGTGGCTGGGTCATTACACAAAGTACAATCTATTTCCCCATGTTAAGTATCCCCCTACTGTTATTCACAGCTTCTTGTTAAATGTTTGAAATAGGCCATCCTGATTATCACTACAAAAGTTTTTTTTTTTCTCCTGCTGATAATAGCTCACCTTAATTGATTAAGCCGCTTAAAGTTGGTATGGCAACCTTCACCTTTTCATATTCTCTGTATCTATCTTCCTACTGTATGTTCACTCTATGCATCTGATGAAGTGGGTTCTAGTCCACAAAAGCTTATGCTCAAATAAATTGCTTAGTCTCTAAGGTGCCACACTTACTCCTCGTTCTGTCTGCATTATGATACAGATGCCCTATCCAGCTTGGTTCCAAATATGGAACAGGAATATTTATTGAACACTTTTGCCTTGTTTGCATCATATTGACAATTTTGCCATTTACATCTACTAACAGATCAATATAATTGCTAGGCCTCCTTTTTTCCCCCCATTTATTCAAAAACTTTCATCTTGTTGACTTTAACTCTATTGGCCAGAACTATTCATTGATTTTCTTTGCTTCTCTTAAAGTCTGATTTACCTCCCATTGTTTATATTTGTTGTATTATGTTGTGTTGCTTTCATGCCCTTTCTTAAGCTAGACTTGTTTTAACTGAGTAGCCTTTTTGTGTCTAATAAGTGTAGGAATTTGGACACCAAGTAAAAAACATTTTTAAATGCCTTCCACTTTTTTTCCCCTCTTCTGTGTTTAATTTCTCCTCCTAATCACTTTTGTGCCTATTTTTTCTTATCTTTGAGAAATTGCCCCCGCTAGAGCCCCAAGTGCAGACATTACTGGTTAGAAGTGTGTTCTGTAGATTCTTGCATTCCTCTGCCAAAAGAACTTGCTTTACACCACAAGATGGGAAACAGAAGCAGACTTTGATGTGACGCAGGCATGAGGCATTTAAGATCAGGCCAAGTAAAGTCTTTACAAAAGTTGCCTTTTGTTTGAAAGCTTGAGATACTTCTCTGTCATTTAAAAATGGAGAAAATTCTCTCTCTCTCTCTCCTGCTTTTGTAATACAGGCTTTGTCCCTGCTTTACAAGCCTGGACTGGAAGTAGAGCAAAAACAGGGCATATGCATGTACACTCATTCTTGAGCATGCTAAAGGGAGAGATTGTCATTGCTGACTCCAAAGCAGCACAGCTCTCTTTTAAAGGTATACTGTAGAGGCACATCAAGATCTGGAAGAATAATTCCTCCTTCCTGTATTCCTGCCCCCAACAACCCCTTGACCTGTGAAGCATACACAGGTTCTAGGTTTGGATCACCTGTTCCAATGCAGAGCCTTGATAGAACTCTGCATTTCAATATCATTCAGTGAGCAACCTCATTCCTCGTCCCACATTAACCAACTACATAGATAGGATAACTGAGAATCAGAGCAGGAATCTCATGCCAAAGGTCACAGAGGATGCTTATGGCAGTGCAGAGTACAAAAGCCAGGTCTCAGGGACCACACCTACCCTCAAGAAGCTAGGCATCTTACCATGTTTTGGTTCCCCACATGTCTTTTTACACACCAGGTCTACACCTAAGAATGTGCCCTGCCGTCAACTAATTACCAACTGCCTGAAATGAAATCTAGTAGTGATACCAATTCACTGTAGCCGAGTTCAGGAGTTATGTCAACAACACTTGAACAGAGTCAGTGCTGCAGTCTGGCCATCCCATTCTGGGGCAATGTGAATATCCCTGCCCCCACCTAGAAGTTCGCTTGGAGCTGATTCGCAGAGATCACTGAGGCAGCTTGGACTTGCTCTTACCAGTTTGTGGTTGAAATCCAGACTCGAAAGCAATGCTTCATCTAGCAAACATCTTGAAGGACTGTCTCCTCCTAACCCCTCCTTCCCTCTACTCCCCAGGCAGAACAGCCCCACATCAGTAATTGCAGCCGTAAACCCAATGATGATTGCTGGTTTCACTTGATCTCTGATTCTGCTATGTTACTGTTGGAACCGTTTTCATCACCTCACCACAGCTACCTTGAAATTACTTTTCCTGGCTTGCTGAGCAAACAGCAGGAGTGACGTGGTCAGCCTGACCTCTGCTTTGAGGAAAGGCTAAGAAATAGTGCCAGTGCCCGAGAACCACACAAACGTGTCATAGGCTCTTCTCCCAAATTTCCTTTTGGCTGTCAAATGCCTTTCAAAAATCTGTCCATAGTGCACTGCTTCAGGTTGTTGTGCTGGAAACCGCACAAGTACCCTGCGGGCCATGTAACTGCAGTTGTGTAATACTGTGCCAGCATGGATGGTACCAGGACCAGCCTGGCTAATGAGGACATACCGCACTTTTAGTACTTACAGTGGTTCAGCTCTAGGGCACAGATCTGGCCTGAAGTGGTAGAGTTGCGTTGCAGCCAGTAGTTCACTGGGGCTCTCTTGCACATGTGTCAAATCTCAGAATGTAGACAGGTCAGCTGGAAGAGCAAGCTAATACTTACCCTCTTGATGGCTGGCTGACCACACAGCCATTTGTTCTTAAAACAGTTCTAGCTGCATTAGCCTTCTGAACTACTGGAATGGATCTGCCACCAGAAGCCTGTATTTGATGTTCTTGGTGATTTTCATTGTCAATGATGGGGTGGGCATTTGAGCTTTCTCAAATACCCACCCCATCATTTTACTCTGTTTACTCATCTCCTCTAGGAGGAGCACCCCAAATAGCATGCAGGGGAGTGCAATCACCACCCCAGGAAAGAGAGACCATGCACACCTCATGGCAGAGGGAGTGAGAACCCATACTAAAGTGGGTGGTAAGATTGGGACATTGCACTCCATGTGATTTTATGAAAATATGCTAATGAGTGTGAATATAACGTAACTGGAATATGCTTCATGCAAAAGGTCTCTTGTAAGGTATCATTACAAAGCTTATAATCTACTAAGTGTGGTCATTCAATTTGTAAAAATGTATCATTCTTGTATCGAAACTAGAAATACAAACTAGAACTCTGAGGTCCTATTGTAGTTATGCAAAGTTTGGGCCATTAATGATGGCTTGGTATCTTGATGGCTCCTATTAACTAGAACAATTGGTTGTAAACGGCTGTGTTTACTTGTAAGTGTTCCTGTATACTTGTGTGCTGGCATAAGGGTAATAAAGTCTTAGGTCTTGATTACACTGGCACTTTATAGTGCTATAAAGCCACCAGGAGCGCTCTAACTCACTACCCATCCAGACTGGCAAGGCATGTAGAGCACTATAACTCCACATTCATACTGGTCCTGGTAATCCTCCTTGCCAGAGGATTAACAGCTGTAGCATATTAGGTGCTCCGCTTTAGCTCCAGTGTAAATGGGTAGTAACAATACAACGCTTTGAGTGATCTCTGAAAACACCCTCTAAGCCATTTAAGGCAATTAAGCCTCTATTCCCTTTGTTTTGAACTCAGCTGGAGGAATGCGGAAGTACATTTTCAGAGCTTATCTTTAACTCGGCAAATCAACAATGCAAATGTTTACTTTGTGAGCGAGGGAAAAGCAGAAGATTAGTAGGCTCTGCATTCTAAAGACAGTTTGCTGACACACTCTCAGCAGGCCAAAAATCCATTTGCTCTCTCCCTCCACATACACACAACACGCTCCCCCTCACCCCCCTCATTTGAAAAGCATGTTGCACCCAGCTGAATGCTGGGATACGTGCCCATAATACACCACGCCCCCTGCCGCAAATGTGGCCATGCCAGTGTGGTTGTGGCTGTGAGTGTGGACACACTGGAGCGTTATCCCTGGAGCAGTATCTGAAGGCGGGTATAACCAAAACCGCTATAAAGCTGTAAGTGTAACCAAGCCCTTAGTGACATGTGATCATGTCATCTGAACTGGAATCCATCTGCAACCTGGTGCTTTTCCATTTAGAAGGAGAGGTGGGAACCCAGAGAGGGACAAAGGATTCCTGCTTTGTGCAAAAGATACATGAGAGGGTGGAACAGAACAAAGGGGGCGGAAGTCATGAGAAATCCCCTAGCTACCATCTGAGCTGGAACAAGGGCTGTACCAGGAGAACGGATTGGGCCCAGACTAGGAAGGAGTCTAGTCTGTAAAAGGTTTAAGACTAGCAGCCATATTAGTCTGTATCCGTAAAGAAAACGAGGAATACTTGTGTCACCTTAGAGACTAAGCAATTTACTTCAGCATAAGCTTTCGTGGGCTATAGCCCACTTCATTGGCTGCATAGAGTGGAACACACAGAAGTAAGATGCATTTATATACACAGAAAGCATAAAAAGCTGGAAATTACCATACCAATTCTACGAGGCTGTTTAATTTTAATAATAGTTCATCCAAATTAAATAGCCTCTTAGAATTGGTATGGTAACTTCCAGCCTTTTATGCTTTCTGTGTATATAAATAAATGCATCTTTCTTCTGTGTGTTCCATTCTATGCATCTGATGAAGTGGGCTATAGCCCACAAAAGCTTATGCTGAAATAAAATGGTTAGTCTCTAAGGTACCACAGGTTTTCCTCGTTTTCTTTACAGTCTGTAAAAGAGGCTTATTGGAACATCTCTGAGGGTGAGATTTTTATCTGTATTCAGTTTTCTACTGTATGAGGCTTAGACTTGTGTGTTTTATTTTATCTTGCTTGGTAATTTACTTTGTCTGTTATTATTTGGAACCATTTAAATCCTAGTTTTTGTATTTAATAAAATCACTTTTTACTTGTTCATTAACCCAGAATACTAATACCTGGGAGCAGGGGGCAAACAGCTGTGCATCTCTCTCTATCAGTGTTATAGAGGGCCAACAATTTATGAGTTTACCCTGTATAAGCTTTATACAGGGTAAAACAGAGTTATTTGGGGTTTAGACCCCTTTGGGAGCTGGGTATGAGTGTGCTGGAGACAAGGACACTTCTTAAGCTGTATTCAGTTAAGCCTGCAACCTGTGGAGGATGTGGTTCAGATTTGGATCTGTGTTTGCAGCAGGCAAGTGTGTCTGGCTCAAACAAGGCAAGGTACTGAAGGCGCAAGCTGGCAGGGAAAACAGGCTCAGAGGTAGTCCCAGCACATGAGGTGGCAGTCCCCGAGGGCTTTCTGTGACCCAACCCAGCACAGAGATCTTGCAGCAGATAACATACACCTGGACGCCACCATTGCTCTGTCTCTGGAAAGGAGACTCTTACTCAGCTTCCCCCGTGTTTTGGTAAAGTGTCTGAAGTTTGACAACAGCAAATAACCCTCCTGTTCCAACTGTAGCCTAATTGCAACCAGTCCTATCCCCTTGGAATGAGGAATCTGGTTTTCAGAGGAAGCCCAGCTGAGAAAGGCTTCAAAGGGGATCTGATTAGCATATTAAAAACATATGTTCATATGGCAGTCAACTGTGTATCATCTGATACAATCCCCTTCCTCTCCTTTTTGTACACTGTGTTCTTCCAAGTGAGGCCCCTCTGCCATAGCTATGTCTTCAATGGATTAGGAATCTTGGCATTTTCAGCAGTTTAACATGTTGTGGATGGTTTGTCATTTAAGGATGTTCTTACGAATTTTAGTTTGAGTAGTGAGTTTATCAGGAATGCACCTGGTGCTCATAGTAACTGGACTTTGGGTAGTAGAGGGCCTGGGTTTTCTATGAATTGTAGTGCATTGGATTAACCCTTTCCACTTCCAACAGAAGGAAGAAGAACCCTAATGCTTGAAGGCTGATGCAAGATTGTTCCCCACAGAGTCCTCTAGTTTCAAGTTTCCCAGGTGACAGAGCTCCCCCGCTTGGAGACAATTTCATATCCTGATACTTCTCAGCATTATACATCTCTTCTTGATAGTCTACTTATGTTTAAAGTGCCTTTACCTTCCTGTCCCTCCCCGCAACTCTTAATCCTCCTGCCCCTTTTGTCTTGGCTCAACACAGCTCCCTTTCCCAAGGCCTCATCTGACATGGATGCTGCTGTCCTCCCAGCCTAGGGTGACCAGACAGCAAGTGTGAAAAATCAGAACGGGGCTGGGGTAGGGGGAATAGGAGCCTCTATAAGACCCCAAGATCAGGACATTTGATCAGCCTATCCCGGCCTCCTGCATGCTTTCAGTTACTTATCATACCAGAGCCACACTGATTCCCTCCGTATTATTGATTCCCTGCAGAAGTTTCGTGGCAGACCCAAAAGAAAGGCCGAGAGTCAGTCACTCTGGAAGTGTAGGCCAGAGACTCGTCAGGGTGGCTAGTAGCAGCAGGATTCATACCGGGCAAGCATCCCATCTCACTTCATCACTGCTGGAAACCCCTCTGCCTCCAGCATCTCCCCACCTTCCTCTCTGATCTAGGGAAAATGGTCAGTTCCCTCGTGTTCTTTTTTCTAGGAACAAGCCAGTTTCTTAAGGGTTAATGCTATACTACTTTCCTGTTCACAAATCACTGAGCCTGACTCTGATATCACAGACACCAGTGGGAATCAGGAGTAAGTGCATGGTACTTAGAGTTAAAATGATGTAAGTGAACTCAGAATCAAGTCCTGTCTCTCTCCAGTGAGATTCCTGACCGAATGCCAGGGAGAACAGGGATAGGTAGTAACTTATCATTCTCTCATTTTCCAGATCAGCAAAGTGGACCAGTTGATCTCAGCTTGTGTCACAGCAGAGCCATCCAAATTGATTTCATGTAGAGTACCTGGCCTACGCAGTTGGGTGCTAGCTAACCCCGTGTCTGACATTTGCAATATTGCAGACACTTTGGTGCTCAGCGCACCAGAGCTAAGCCCTAATTCATGATGAAGATAAGGTAAGGGAGGCAGGCTACAACCAAAGCATTAGGCCGATGATAAAGGGGAGCAGATGCCAGAAAGGTCAGGTGCTCTGTACTAGATATTTAATGGAGATGAATGTGGAAAACACCAAAAGTCTGAGAATTTAGTTTAAATGACAAATCCTTATTAAAATGCCCAAATTCTACTGCAGAGAACATTTTGTTTCCAGCACCTTTTGGTGTCTACAGCAACTAAAAGTATCCAGTTAGAAACTGGCAATATAGGAACTGCAGAGAGACGTGAAAAAACAGTTCTTTATGCAGCAAAAGGCATTCAAATTGCTTTAAATAAGAAACACCATGTAGTCCAGGACACCTAATCTTTCTGAACAGTGACAGGAGATCTTGATCAAGACACAGGTACAGAATAGCCTTGCTCCCGTAACAACCTTCCTAATTAAGGTGTCATGGCTGGGAATACAGGCCACATTTGGGAGTGGAAATTAAAAAAAATCTTCTGATCCAGGCATGAGAAGGGTCATACAGTGTACCATACGGATCTATTAGAATGGCCCTCCTATGTAGATATGACCCTCCCGTGAAATAACAGTGATTGCCAAAGGCTCCTAAGCAAAGTAAGCAGTCATGGGATAAGAGGGAAGCTTCCTCTCACGGATCAATAAGTGGTTAAAAGATAGGGGGAAAAAAAGGGTGGGAATAAAGGTGTTTCCATGATGGAAAGTTATTAATAGTACAAGGATCTGTACTGGGACCAGTGCTCTTCAACATAGACAAATGAGCTAGAAAAGGCAAACAGTGAGGTGGCAAAGTTTTCAGATAATACAAAATTTCTTGAGATTGCAGTCAGCTCTGGACTTCACTAAGAGTTGCAAAGGGCTCTCACAAAACTAGGTGAGTGAGCAACACAATGGCAGCTGAAATTCAATCCTGGTAAGTGCAAAGTAATGTACATTGGAAAAGATGCCAACCATACTTACAAAGTGATGGATTCTAAATTAGCTATTACCACTCAAAGAGAAGATCTTGGATAGTTCACTGTGGATAGTTCTCTGAACACATCTGCTCAGAGTGCAGCAGCAGTCAACAAAGTTAAAAGAATGTTAGGAACCACTAAGAAAGGGTTAGATAAAAGAAAATCTCATAATGCCACTATATAAATCCATCGTAAGCCCACATTTTGAATACTGTGTGCAGTTCTAATCTCCCCATCTTAAACAAGATATATTAGACCTGGAAAAGGTACAGAGACGGGCAACAAACATGATTAGTGGTAGAAAACAGCTTCAATATGAGGAGAGATTAAAGAGACTGGGACTCTTCAGCTTAGAAAACAGATGACTATGGAGGGATATGAGAGAGGTCTATAAAATCACAAACGGTGTGAAAAGTGAATAGGGGAAGTGCTATTTACCCTGTCACATAACACAAGAACCATGGGTCACCCAAATGAAATTAATCGTGGCAACTTTAAAACAAACATGATTCACACAATGCAGTCAACCTGTGGAACTCAATGACAGGTGATGTTGTGAAGGCCAAAAGTATAATTGGGTTAAAAAAAGAACTAGATAACTTCATGGAGGATAGGTCCATCAATGGCTACTAGCCAAGATGGTCAGGGCCTCAACTCCATGGTTAGTGTTCCTAAACTAGACTGCCATAAGATAGGACTAGACAACAGGGTGTGGATCCCTCAATAACTGCCCTGTTCTGTTCATTCTGCCTGAAACATCTGATACTGGACACTATCAGAGACAGGATATTGAGCTAGATGGACCATTGGTCTGACCCACTATGACTATTCTTATGTTCTTATATATTAAGGAGTTTCTTTCTGAGAACAGAGCACTGAGCTCTTAAGATACAATAATCAAGGAAATCATATCTACCCAGTTAGGATGGGAAATCTAAACGGTGAATAAATGTGTAGACAGTGAATGATAAACATTATGAGCAGATCACCATATACTCTGTGATTTTGTGACTGCAGAATCCACAATTTGCTACAGAATTGTGCTCCAAAATCTTGACTCAGATGTAACTGCCACAAAGCTGTCTCCTAAGGGCCTGTCTACAAAGGGAAATTATACTGCTAGAGTTACATAGGGAGCTATACCAGGATAAGCGTAGGGGTATAATTATGCCAGTAAATTTCCCTATGTAGTCATGTCATGCAGCAACAGAAGGCATGAAACAAGCAGTTAATGAAGTATTAATTGTCTCCTTGACTTCAATAGGGCATTATCACCAAAACTACTTCAATGATGATAATTTGGAGCAGAAACGTCCAACTAATATGCATATCCCATGATCCTAAACTGCTTCTCCCACCTTCCTAGCTGTCAAAAATTATCTGCCCCATGTCCAGTGTACACTAGCTCCCACTCTAGTCCCAGGAAACATCTACAATTAAGCTATATTTTCAGTAAAAAATGCGTGTGATTGGAAAATTTTAAACTTGAGGGAAGTGAAAAAGTAAATGTAATATCAACCACCACCCTGACTACTTTACTGATTGGATTAGTCATTAGCATGTTTAATTCAATAACATAAATCTCCATTTTAAAAGAAGTATCTGAAATTGCCACAATATTTAACCTGCCACAGTAGAGTGCAGTGTTCATGCTGTGCAATTTAGATCCCGCTTCACTTGGAGTACACAAGGTTGTAGGACTCTAATTTTTTTCTTTTAAATGAAGTATTTCAAGGGACAAATGCACAAAGAGGTGCATATTACCAAGATCTCCTTCCTGATTAGCAAATGCTAGGGGGGCAGATTTGGGTTTGGTGGAGTCAGGTCATTTTTTAGATGACAAAACTAGAATCGTAGAGAAACATGTAGCTACAGCAGCTTTCAGAACAGTACTCAGGACTGCATGACTCCAAGCAGAAGTTGGTCCAACAAAACGTATTTCCTCACCCACCTTGCCTCTCAAAACCATCTGTGACTCAAGAGGATAGGAAGAGTTTTTAAGCTGCTGAAGCAGAAAAAGTTCTGTTTTCACAACACTTTGTGTGAATGAATTACCTTAAATCTGCCTATTAAGCAGAGATGAATTACAGCCCTCCTGACAGAGATATGGGTGTGAAAAACAGCAGATGGTTTACTGGGGTGGAAAAATACACAAATTGTTAGACACTGAAAATTTATTGCTGATTATAAACAGCTGCTGTGTGACGGCAGCTGTAAAACAGCTGGGGCTAAGAATAGGGTGCATACAGGCAATAGTAGCTGAGATCCATCGGAGTTCTGCTGCTTTGCACAATCATTGAAAAGTGAATTAAAAAAGCATAGCTCAATGGGCTGCAAGGGGATGCTATCTCAGGCAGCAAGACATTCCTTAGCTCCCGGAGTTTTGTTGCACTAGAGTTTCTGGATTTTAGCAGTTTTGCTAGTGGAAAAGCAGAGGCCCTGAGGCACACGAAGGCTATGTCTACACTACCTGCCCGCTCGGTGGGTACCGATCAATCTATCGGGGGACAATTTATTGCGTGTAGTCTAAGGGAGCGCTCTCCCATTGACCCTGGAACTCCACCACCGCGAGAGGTGCAGGCGGAATCGACGGGGGAGCAGCAGCAGTTGACTCAGCGTCAAAGACGCTGCGGTAAGTTGATCTAAATACGTCAACTTCAGCTACGCTATTCTCATAGCTGAAGTTGCGTATCTTAGGTCGATTTCCCCCCTCTCAGTGTAGACCTGGGCTAAGTATTATTGAAATACCAATCAGAAATTGCATATTAAGTGCTGCCAACAATCCCCAGATAACGAACATTTTCATCAGTTACTGACACGTATTGAAATGCTGGGGATGATATAATCACAGCTTATGAGCCAAAGGAACACAACAAGGGAAGAGACTCAATGCAACATCAACAGCATGCTCTTTCATTGAGCGCCAGCAGTAGACAGATGCTCCTCAACTTACTGAAATCCGAGTTACGCAAATCTGCGCTTACGGGAAAAGCTCCGTAAGCTAAAAATAGGTGTCTTTTTTTTTTTGCGTAATGGTTGGAGATACATTTCTGACTAACACAAAATTAGACTGACACAAGGTGTTCTGGAACAGAACACTTGTGCAAGATGGGGCACGTCTGTACTTACACCTCTACAAGTGGAAGGTAAGCAGGCGTGAAAGTGAGCCGGTACCGGCCAGTAGACAGCCCATGTTAATGTCCCTGCCCCTTTTGCAGCCCTGACAGTAGGGTCTATCCTGGCAGGGCTACCAATGGGGGTGGTGCTGGGGAAGGGGCAGCAAGGAGGGTCTTTTGCCATGACAGTGTTTTAATATTGCTGCCCCTTCCTCCCTACACCCCACCGTTGGCAGTCCTGCTGGTACAGACCCTACTGGTAGGGTTGCTGTAGGGGAGAAAAAAAGGACAGCTGTCCTGGGGCTGGCGATTTAAAAGGGCCTGGGGCTCCCACCAGCTGCCCCAGGCGGCGGGGGGGGACGGGGGGGCAGGCAGCATGGATGGGCTGGGTTGGGGACACTGACCACTCCAGCCATGCCCTTTCCGCCCGAGTCCCTGCCCCTTCTGGGGGCTGGAGCCAACCCCCGTGCGGGTAAGAATTTATTACTACTTTCACTCCTGAAGGTAAGCCACAGTCCTTGCATAAAGAGGAGACCTGGGGACTCCTGAATTCTGATCTTGACTTTGCTGTGTCTGCCTAAATCATTTCACATCTTGCAGTCTCAGATTCTCATTTGTTAATTAGGAATAACAGCATTTACCTACCTCACTGGGCATAGGCATATCTGAGAATTAAGTAGTTAGGCCCAGAGCACCAAAGATACTTAGGTGCCTAAACCCCATACTTAAGCATTTAAGTCACCGGTTTAGGCACCCAAAGTCCCAGTTTTGGCTCCACTGTGATCCACAGAGCTCCTGCCAACTCCCGTAGGTGCCATGCCTCAGCAAGTTCCACAAACACCTAAGGCCATGTCTACATTAAGGGGACTAGAGTGGCACAGCTACAGTAGCTATACTAGCATAACCACGTAGTGTAAACAATGGAAGGGTTTTTTCTGTTGTCCCAAGAAGCCCTCTTCTCTCAGCTTAGCTGCATCTACACTGGGGATTAGGTTAGCTGTGGCGCATGGAGTTATACCAAGTTCACCTAGATTCTAAGTATAGACCAGGCCTAAGTTTCTGCTCTTGGACATGTGCACTGCTGCCTCACTAGGTGTCTCAGATTCATCGATCCTAAGGCCAGAAGGGACTATCATGATCATCTAGTCCAGGCCTGCACAACTCAGAAAGCAGCGAGGGCCATATTACTGCAAAAAACCCAGCTGCAGGGCAAAAAACCCCGCCTTCGTCCTGCTCCCATCCACTTCCCCCCACCCCACCGCTTGGCTTGCTCCGCCCCTACTCACCCGCCGCGGGCCGCACAGTGAGCCTGTGCGGGCCACATGTGGCCCCCAGGCCGCATGCTGTGCGGGCCTGATCTAGTCTGACCACCACACTAAGGCCACAGAACCTCACTCATCCCTCCTGCAATAGACCTGTAACCTCTGGCTGAGTTACTGATGCCTTCAAATTGTTATTTGAAGACTTCAAGTTACAGAGAATTCACTCTTTGCACTAGTTTAAACCTGCAAGTGACCCACGCTGCAGAGGAGGGGAAAAAAGGACAGGTGTCTGGGCACCTATCTCCTGCCTAAGCCCCAGAACAATTCCCAAACCAGGGGAAGACAGGTATTCAGTGATCTGAGTCGCAGGTGGGGCCTGATCTGGTAGGCGTATGCAAAGGCTGCCCACGGGATTAGGTCCCATTCAAAATCTGGTGGTGGTATTAGCAGAAGCCCATCTTGTAACTTTTAGCTCAGTGGTTAGAAGCTTCATATTGGATATAGGAGACCCAGGTTCAATTTCCCCCTCTGCTAGAGGAGAAGGGAGACCCACATCCTCCCTCTCAGGTGCATGCTCTAACCACTGAGCTATGGGATATTCCAGTGGAGGGCTCCCATCAGTCTCTTCTATTGACTCTGCCCCACAGTGGATAAAAAATTCAATCATCACCATTGGACTAGAAGTTATGAAAGGGGAGCATCACCACCATCACTTCCATTTCCTCCTCTGGCTGATTTGCAGGGAGTAAGGCAGGCACCTAACTCATTCCCACAAGAAATGAATTAGGTGCCTAAGCTGCCTGACTGCAGGCAGCAGGTTCTGTTCTTGGATTGTTAGTAGAGACAGGTGTCTCTCTGGAGCCTGGATTTAGGTGCTGATTTCCAAGAGGGGACGGGACTTAGCACATAGCCCTGTAGTCAGCATCTCCCATTAGCTAGTTTATGTAGCACGCTGCCTAGCATGCTGGCTTCTGTAGATCACATTGTAAGCTGCCTATCTCTTCCCATTCATTATACTGGAGCCTAGGCACCTAATTCAGACCTTCTGGATTGTAGTGTTGTTCCTGTCATTGTCTAGGAACCTAAAAGCTAGGTGCCACAATGCTCAGGATTATGATGCTTAAGTCCCTTTGTGGAACAAGGCCTTAATGTTTGTAAAGTGCTATATATTATTACAGAGCTCATTCTGATTCCAAGCAAGGCATTAATGTTCCCAAGCAGGTACCTCTATAAAACCTCCATTTTTTCACATATGTGAAATATCCATCTCACAGACTAAAATTTTCCGTACTTGGTAGGTGTCTAGCAGTGAATTTTGGGGAGAGAGAGGAAGACCAGCCTAAGATTCCCCACCACCACACACACACACACTGTGGAAGTCCATCTCGGAGGCATGAGTTAAGAGTACCCCCGGAGGAACTTGAAGGCTGTGATCCTAATTTGCAGACGTGACAAACTGAAGATTGTAAAATAAATTGTGATGTGCAGCCACAGAGACTAAAGGGTCCCAAATAGACGTGTCAAAACTGATCATACCTACTGCAGCCTTATCTACCTCTTGCATTAGTCTACCTCTTGATTGGCTCAATAGTGAAGTTTCATATGTACTCAATGTGCAGAAGAATTGTAGAATGCAGTATAAATAGCTAATCTTCTCATACATTTCACCAGGTCAAAGCCCACCACAATTCTTGTGTTTTCTTGAAAGGACAGGAAGAGGAATCTGTTTTTAATATGCAAAATGCTTTTTGCCTGGGAAGAGTTACAATTAGGTTTCTTTCCTCTATTCACTGGTGTAAGGAAGGTACTTAAAAGGCAATAGAGAACCACACCGTCTCCCAAAACAAATTTTTGTGCACAAACTATGTCCAGCATGGACTCAGTTGTGGTGTGCAGTGATTTGGAAGGTGTTATCTCAGCTGTATTTAATGAGATCGCATCTCAGTCTACTTTAGCAAATGTTTCATGGATTGCGTGAGCTATGTTGGACCTCCAATCTTATAGCCCTGGGAAGTCGACATTTAAAGTTTTACTTGACAGAGCTCTCAGGGTTAGTTGATAATGTCCCTGTTTACACTCCCTCTCACAGTGAGAGTTTTCCCAGAGCCTGATTATTTTCAAGAAAGTAGAAGCTGCATCACTGAATCTTTTAATACATACAAGAGTCACTAGGGTGCTGGCTGCAATGTCAAGCAGATGGCATTCATTTACAACATTTATGCATCTGTTTCTTTGAAAGATGAGAGACCACAAATACCTAGAATTACAGGAGAGATGCAGACATATTTTTCAGTTTTATTCTTAATGGGAGAGCAATGGCATCCCCACTTATCACATCTTCCAGGGAAAACAGACAGGAACTATAGCATTTATGATACTAAACACTGCCACAGAGTTTGCTTGGCCTAGTGCTTTGCTCACTTCGTGGTTGTGATATTCCTGATTCCAGATACTTTTGCAAGGTCAGCACTAGAACAATCAGCACTAACAGAAGGGGAAAATAATTGGAACTGAAGCATAGACCATAAAATGAGCAACAGTGGCAGGTGGGCACTGTATATCATTTGTAAAACAGGGTATTATAAATGGAGCTGGAACCAGGCAATATTAAGTAAAAACACGATTAAAGCATCTCTGATGGTTTTCCGGGAGAGCAAAAAAGTCAATTCAGGCATAAAACTCAATACTTTCCAAAAGAAGAAAATAAAATCCACCAAGTGATCCTGAAATCAACTTTCCTTTAGATAAATAGATCTGAAATAGTAGTTCACAGTGGCATAAAGTTCTTTGATTGCTTGTGTGCTTGAAAATATCTCATCAGTAAAAAAATACCAGAGAGCTGGGGGGCAAAACCCTTTCTCTGAATTCTGTACACGGACAAATGCACATGGGATCGGCAGGCATCAGGTCATTGGATCCATGGGAAACCAGCAGTACTGCAGGGCTGTAGATCACAGGTCAGGGGATGAGGGGTAAGAAGAATAGTAAGGCCCATTTTCCTGTGATGATAAAGGAATGAGAAGTTAACTAAATGTGTCTCCAACTCCCAAATGCATGCAACTGAGGGATGAAAAGGAGGCATAATTAAAACATTCTTGACCACCGCTCTCACATCCTAGAACAGTAGCATCCAAATTTCACCCAGCTGAGAACTGCACTGGCAACTTGCTGGGAGCCTGAAAGTTGCTTGCTCCTGATCTGAACATAGCAGATCACAGCTACTTTAGCCTAAATCCAAAGCCGTAGTCTGTCAAGACTGCAAATGCCAGCACGTAATGTGGCCAGAAGTCAGCTCAAGATGGCACATTGCCTGCAGACACATGCAGTCTGATCCTCTGTATTTAAAGTGAGGGCAAAGGTGGGTCAGAATGACACTGAGTCACATTTGTGCTGCACTTTGGGGAGAAGCCCAGGAGGGAAAAAGGACAGACAGCCAAGAGCAGTTCCTCCTCTCCACTCCCTTCCCCTACAGAAACAGACAGACAGACAGAGATAGTTAATTTGGGGCTAGGAACAGGAAACAAAGTTTGAAGACCATGAAACAAAGCAGCTCCAACAGTAGTGGGATGGCAGACAGCAACAATCCTCTGTGGGTCAGGTTTTAGATTAGTGAATGTCTCAGAACGTTACAGAAAACTGTTAATAGCACCCTATAGCTACTCGATAAGCAATGGGAAACTGAAAGCTTAGTGAGGCTCTCAGGAGATAAGCAAGGTGAGGGAAAGAAGCAAGCAGAGAGAATAAAAGAGGGGAATACCGCTAAGATCTGCACCTGAAGGGCACTTAGGATTCAAGAAGAGAGAGACCAGCCATACCTCTCTGTCCATTAACTTGGATGCAATCTGCTTCAACAAAGAGTTCTCTTCCCCCAAGAAAAGCAGACCATAGTGACCCTAATCTTCATTATGGAGGCGTGGGCCCATGAGGACTACAGGTCTGCAATCCAGCCTGCTCAGATCAATGTGGAGTACTGCAGTCTGAATCTCCATCTAGGTTACTAATTAGGTTGGCTACAATCTTCTTCATTTAATACAAACTTGGTGTGGGTCCTTGGGGAGGCAGAGAGTGGTGTCTCTAATTTACACACACAAATATATGAGAAGCCTCTAGTGGAATAAAGGGCTGCTTCTGGGCCAAACCCTGTCCTCAGAGATTGATGTAGAAAAGATGAACATGGGACAAGTGACTGTTCCTATCAAGTCCAAAAAGAGCTGTCAATCTCCCCAGCAATCCATCTAGACTTCCTTTTAAGAGGGTGAAGACTTGTTCCAGTCTACTTCACAAAGCTGTAAGATACTCAATAACTGTGCTTGGGAGCATAAACAGATGCTTATCACCTGAAGCCACTTACCCTGGCGTCATATTCAAGGACGAAAGGGGGGAAGTCAATCTGTTCTGGTGGTATGGCTGTGAACAATTGCTGGAGGTTTTCCACATAGTGGATTTTGTCCTTTAGCCCTGAGACGGTAAAGGTTGTGAAAAACCACGTTGAGACCTAAACACAGAAAAGAAAAGGGTTAAACTGACACCATTTCTAAGTCTTCAAGTTCAACATATTATTCCGTACTTGTATAAACCAATCAAGCTTCAGCACTGTAACTGCGAGTACACAATAAAGAATACTCTACTTCAATTGCTAGCCTAGCAAGCTATTACTTGCACTACAGTGTAGTGCTTTCAAACTCCTGACTGACATTTTTCTTAATTTTACACCCCCATATTGCTGCACGGAGTTGGTGTCTATTTTCCCCTTCCCATTCTGCTATTTCCAAAACTCTGCATATTACAGTTAGTTTCTTCACTTCCAGATTAGTCAGATCAATCTCTTTCCTTGCCTTGGTTTTAATGCCTGTTAGCACCAGTTTTCCTAGGGCAATTTAGAAAAAAAAAAAAAGTGACCTTCAGCTGTCCCAAGATCTCACTGATAGATACATCCTCTCTGTTCTGGGTATTTGTTTCTCTCCCTCCTATATACTACATCTGCTCAAATGGCATCAGACCCGACTCACATCTGCTGCCCAAAACCCATAAGTCTTAATTTTAGGTCCTAACCTTGAGTCTCCTTCAGATCTTTTTATAACAGGACACAATGTAGAGCTAGCTCAGCTTTGTCCTCCCACATGTAAATCAGATAGGGAATCATCAGCCAGGTGTTGTTTTGTTAAGGCCTATTAGTGTGGACACCTAACTGGTCTACATGTATTGAAATAATTTCTGGGAGAAGAGGATGATCTCAAACCACACTTTTAGAGCACAATGTAAAACGGGCTTCAACCAATCTTCCCAGTTGGATACCACAGCACAACTGAAAGCTTTGCATTTGGAGGAGAGAGCCACTTCTAAGAAGAGCTGGAAGGTGCTAACAAACTTATTGCAGGCCTTACTGCAAACTAACAAACAAACTTACAGCAGGCCTGGGATTGTTTTTGTGTGTGTGTGTGTGGGGGGGGGAAGAAGCCTGAAAATGGTTTTCCTTTCAAATTTTGTTTGTTGAACTACAACAGTTTCCTTTTGTTTACTGCACTGACATCAAGCATGTCAATAGAAACATATGGGTGCTGGCACAAATGAGTTAGTATATTTACTGCTGCAATTTATGGAATGGAAAAATTCTGACAGAACAGTGGATTAAAAATAAAGAGATTTAGTATGTAAAGGTCAGTCCCAGATCATCTTTAGTTTAAGCTCAACATTTGAGCTGAAGGAAGCAAACAGAGTCCTTGAAAAGTACAGTGTCCCCGTCCTCAAACAGTACAACCAGATTGGGAGGTTGTGTGTATGTACGCACGCATGTAGTGGGAGGGAGAAGCAACTGGAACGAGTAGTGTTTTAAGACTGATATTTTATGATGTATCAAGGCTAGAATCAGAGGGTACACGCTACTAGAAAGAAAGCAGAGATGACCAGTTTTACCACCGACATTGAGATTTGCTATTAGATCTAATGGTGAGAGATCTCTGACCCTAAAACTGTCACTTGATCCCTCACACTAGCCAAGTATTTTTGTCACTGGTCTGAATATAGCAGATTTCAAATCTTGCACCATGGTAATTTTCACTCCCTGACAACAGGAGAGGATGGAGCATTGAAACAATGGAAGTTAAGTTCATCACAGACATTCAATATGCAGAAGCATAATTGATTAAACTTAATGCAATGGTAGCAATAAAATGTTATCCGGGAGTACAGTATTTTTGGAGGGATAAATAGAAAACCTCTCTCCAGTGCGGTCACCTTCCAATAGCACCAGACTTCTGTGCAGACTATGGAAGGCTCCCATCAGAGCAGGAATAAAGAAGAGACAGGATTAGTCTCGCTTCCTTTGTGTTTACAATGGAGTACTCAGCATTAGCCAATCACACCTTGCTTCAATTATCCTCTGTTTTAGGGGATCATTGCTGCATTCTCACCTCTGCAAACTTAGTTTAGAGCAACAAGTTCTATAAAAAGCAACTAGCCTTAGAATGCACATAATTTAAAACAGTTTCTTTTCTCAAATGAAACAACGAATGTTGGTTGGCAGCATAAACTATGTTCATGGTCCCTACAAAACAAGCACTGCTCTGGTCCACCAAGACGCATGATAAAAACCTCTAGAGCCCAGGAGGCCCAGAAATAATGTACAGAAATACAACAGATGGCTGCCATCAAGTATGCCAGGATTCAGAACAGCAATAACATGGATTATTCATGTTACAGATTTAAGAACTGAAATACAACACAGAGATATATGAAGGAGAGCACTGGGAGATGGGATGGGGGAAAGCTTACAAGCAAAGAGCTCCTGTTCTTGAGCTTGAGAAATACAGGGTTCTACCCCAGGAGCACTAAAAAGCAAAGCAAAGAGAAACATGCACTTCTGAAGGCATGTAAGCAATTTAGATGTAATGGGAATCTCTTGGCTCAGAGACTGCAAAGACCATGCGAGTCAAGCACTTTCTTACTGGCTACTTCCTATTGTGCGTCTCATCTCACACTCCATAAGAAGATACATTCTCCTTCAATAGTCAGCAGCAGACCCCATGAGCTCTCTCTTGTAAACAAATGCTCTCCTTGTAGGAGTAAAGTTGTGGAGAGATAAGGAGGTTAGGCAGAAGACAATGGAGAGAAATGAAAACAGATTACAGTCTGAAGCACCACAAGAGAAACATGGAAGTCAAAGACAAGAAGCCCAGAAGATATGATTAGGGCCAGTGTCATTCTAATGAGACCTTCTGCTTGGAGGAATGGCATTTACAGGCTCCAGAGGGAACTTTATCCAGTTGCTGGAATGAAAGGCTTGAAGGCTGGGGTTTCTTGCAGGTCCAGCATACGAAAAAGTAAAGGGAAAATTGGCAAAGCTATTGGCAATAAAATGATTAGCGTTCCTTTAACATATATCCATGAGAACAGAATTCTGACAGAAAGGCAACCACCCTACTCAATTTCAATCCCTGC
Organism: Dermatemys mawii; assembly: GCA_007922305.1. Classification (NCBI taxonomy): domain Eukaryota; kingdom Metazoa; phylum Chordata; order Testudines; family Dermatemydidae; genus Dermatemys; species Dermatemys mawii. The sequence continues at coordinate 32,903,807 of ML677351.1, forward strand.
TCCAAACCATAAAGTTTCCAGAACTTTTAAAAAAGGTAACCAGAAGTTTTAAATATGGGCAAAACAATGGATTTTTCAAACCTCATTCTCAAACAGTTGAACCATTTTGGGTGAAATGTTCAAAAAACACAAACCACCCCAAAACCAACCAACCAAAAAACCCAACAGATCGTGAGGTAGACACTGGGCATGGAAAATTTCATCCCAAATGATTTAAGTTTGGCAAAGTTATAAGCAACTGGAAACAGTTTTTTTTTAAAAGAGAAGTATCAGGCAGCCTTAATAGGAGGCAGCACTATCAACGCCACCTCTCATAAAATGGGCAGATTAGTCAGCCAGTTTTATGTTTAACACAGATGCAGAGATTCAAGAACTACAGGTCCAAACATGCAATGCTGCAAATTAATCTGACTGGAATGCTGATGGGACCGAGATGGGACAATGCATACTGGGACACAGTCTGCTCTGAGCACAGCTTCATATTAAAGAGAGGGTACTCATAGGCCACACACTGACCATGTCTGCTGTAAACCCTAAATCCAAATGTTCAGACTGTTCTTATCAGCAGGACATTGGAGTGCTGTCTTACTGTTGTAGGAAATGGCAACATATTCAGTGTTCACAAACTAAACCATTAATTAGCACAAACTATGGAATTCATCACCTACCACAACCTTCTGGTCCGCAGGCATCGCCACTGGCCCAATACGCTTTGTGCTCATCTCCAAGTAAGGAAAAAACACAATACAACAAAACCTCGGAGGTTTCAGAATGTTAACTAAGTGATGGTCAGAAGGCTGGCTATACATGTAATTTGTGATAACAGAAGAGAGGCTATTACAAAAAGCTGCTCTTTGGGATGGACAGCTACCCAAAGGGAGGAGGGAAGAGAAGGGCCGATGACTACACTGGTATTAATAAGTTCATTCTAGTACAGTACTTGACAAGTGTAAAGAACTATATAAATGGTGGTGGTATTAAGAAAATGAAATCAAGGAACCATCATAGTTGTTTGCCCAACTCATAACCTCAGAACAATCACCTACATTCCTCTATCATGTTTCAATGTATTGAAATTGCAGGGAAGCACCCACGCAGAATCAAACACATTTTCGATGGAATCTGGTCTAGAGCTTGGGGACTACACTCCTACTCTTCCTCCTATTTTACATCAAGTGACAAAGGCTCTCTAATGAAGATGGCAGGTCAGGCCCTTAGTCTGACATCTAATTCAAAAGTGCAAGCATGTAAGATGTGAGGGCCACTGCTGCCACTTTAGCACCTTCAAAGCATACTACCCTGATTACTGTTTTGATCCACAGTTGAGACAAAGGAAGAGAAATAGCACCATCTTCTGGTCACCTCTGGTGACCATAGAGCAAAGCAGTAACGTCCTTTTGAAGAGGCTAGAAAAATCCACAGGAAATCAAGTTGAAGTCTTGCTCAGGCCTCCCCGAAAGGAATAATTCTTTCCTTTTCCACCTTATTATTTTATATTACAATCTAGGATCCTGACTGAGCCCACTCCTAGCTCATCACTGCTACTCAGTTTTCTGGAAAAGATCAGGACACAGATAGTGGGAGACTCATTTGCAGGTTAATGGGTTTGACTCTGACCCAGGCAAGCAGTTACCACAGCAAATATGAAGATTATTTGGTGGCCTATGCAAAATTAATCGTTAGTTCTCTATCAGCTGTGCTATGTGCTCCTGGGCTGGTATAAGGTCAACAAGATGGGAGGCTGGCAGTCTCAGCGGAGGCCAAATAATGGCCATGGAAATCAAGTTTTCCGCTTCTGCCTCTTGAATACCCAACATCAGATCAAGTTTGAGGCACATTGGCGATGAGATGCACATGTGAAGCTTGCACTGACGCTGCTTTTGTACCATAAGCTGTCCTTGGGAGTAAAAAATGCCCATGTTGTGAACCACAAAAAGAAAAAGATTCAGGCTTCTGGGGTCACACAGCTGAATGTCATATTTTAAGCCAGAGAGCAGGAGAAAGGACTAATGCCTCTTTTCTTTGAATTAAATTTGTCACAAAGCTTTAATTTTGTTTGGGGACACCCTACAGACATGTACCCCAACCACCTGTGACGCTGATCAGCTTCATTCTCAGTCTTTCATGACAACGATTCCAGTTTATCAGACTAGGACCTCTGCTATAACAGCTAATGTCTGCCTCCATTCAGTACCTTAATAATGAGGCTCTGGGCCCTTGCTCATTCGTGTGCGTTAATCAGCAATGCAACGTGGGTTAACAACAACCTGAGAAATGAAGTATCACTGCAGATCAGAGCACACATAGTAAAATGGGAAGTGAGCAGTAGTGGTATACAGAGGCCCAGCACAAAGGCTCCTCATTAAGGTAGGAAGGGAAAGGCTAGTGTACCAGCCACATAAGGCCGAAATAACAGTACCCAAATGTGTACTAGCTCTTAGAAAACACTTATCTAGCAGAAGTCTCTCTCACGACTTCTCCCCTTATATTACAATTTTATGCCCTATTTTATTTCAGATGTCTGCATTCTTGGCCTTTGGTACAGTATACGTCACCTTTGAGCGAAATGTTGGGTGGACGAAGTACACTGCCTTCAAATTTCTCTTGTACCTGGTTTAAAGAAAGGGATGCTTGTAAAAAAAGTAATGATCTCATCCTATTAAATTCAGCCAAAAACACAGCTTAAAGTGTTTGGAGACATTTGCCCACTCCTGCATTAAGTGCCCATGGTATTAACCCTGATCCACAGCATTCAAATCCAGGTCAAAGGACAGCTACTCTAAGAATAAGCGAGGCAAAGGAAGCGAAAAAAGTTTCCCTGCATCCCTAGATAAATCCTATCAGATCCTCCAGACAAAGATGCTTACACATTAGTTACAGCTGTTAGTGCTGTCAGTACGTCTCTTCCAGCAAAATAGATGGAATATCCCAGTGGGCAATACTATGTTTTGGAAATACAAACTTTAGAGGCAGATGGAATGAGCTCACATAAAATATATAGGTGAAAACATGCCTGCCTTCATTATTGATTGATATGTAACAGGCAGGGATTGCAGTGACCAGTATATGACACAAGCATGCAAGAACTAGAATTAATCTCCTGTTGAACTGAGGCACTTACAAGTTACAATAAGCATTACAGAAATGCCTAGAAATTTGTTTAAAAGGTTTGATTCGGAGCAGGAAAGCAAACAGGCCTTCCTTCCTAATCTCTACTGGTTTTGTTAGACACCTGGGTCTACTGACCCCTGTGAAATTCTTCCCAGCAGTCTTTTAACTATTGATGCAAGCTGGATAAAGGGTCTGTCTTAAAAGGCTTGCATGGGGAGAAGAGTAGGAGAGAAGGGTTTCTCTTCCTACTTGTGACACTCACTTGATGTCGACGACGTCATACAGTTTCTTCAGGAAATCGGAGTCCAGGTGATTGTAATCACTAGTGAGCGTGTGGAAGTATACTATGACGTACTCCTTCACGGCAATATGGTCCATGACATGGATGAAGTACAAGAGTGCCTGAGGTGGGGAGATATTTATATTTTCAGCAGAAAAATCAGCACAGAATGGGACTGTGACAAACAGATTTTCTTCTAACACTAATATTATTCAGACCAAAAGCCTTAAGACAAGCTGATATTGTATTTCAATTACAAAAACATGATGCAACACTGAAGTCTTACCGCTGGCTCAAAAATATTGTCTGGAGATTTCTACAACCATCTTTACTCTGCTCCATACCTGTATCCTCCACATACTTTGCGCGGGGGCTCAGGATCCCTGACATTTTACATGTGCAAGAAACAAGGTTGCTCATTGCACCTCACTTCTTTAGAGTCTCCAGCTACAGAAGCACCTTTACATCTCTTGGGAAGGAAAGAGGGGGCCCTACACTACACTGCTAAAGAATGGCCACACTGGGTCAGACTAATGGTCCATCTAGTCCAGTATCCTGTCTTCTGACAGTGGCCAATGCCAGGTGCCAATGCTTCCCTGAAGAGAATCTAGTCACTTCCCTAGGAAAGTTTCTACCAGAAAATCTTCATATACAAAAGTTTTAGGTAAGATATATTTTCATGTTAAACTATGTATGCAAGCAGTTTGTACATAATTTATGTAGGAAGATTTCTGCATAGACACACCTCTCTAAAGATATCCTGCTAAAGTTAGTGCTGAAGGCATAGGATGAGATAGTTGGACTTAAGTGTTTCAACCTTAACTAAAGAATCACTGCCACAGCTCTATAATTTTGTATGAAGATTTTACCTTTTCCATGTCTATCAGAGTTACAGGAATATTCCTTCCAACTACCACCATCACTGTGCGACCACAATTATCCACACCTACAGAATAAAATGAGCACCACAAGCTTTTATCTTTGAATAACATTCATAAAGAAGTCTGAGTTTTTGATTTTGTAAAATCAGGGGCAGCTAACTACAAGCAATCTACAATGTCATTAACGTACATTCTTAACAGCAGATGAAAAGTGCAGAGACTACCGCTCCCATTACATTGTACTTATTTTGATCTAAACAGATCCAGCCTTGCACCTGGAAACGGTAATCTTCAATACAGAGCTGCACTCCTTGAAGATGGAGGCTACAGTCAATAACCCTGGAGATTCTAGCAATTTACAGTCATAGCCCCTACTGTTTAGCTTTATCGCTACCAAAAGGGTGTGTTATTCTGGACACATAACCTCTAACAGGTACAACACCCTCAAATAACTGGAATCACATTAGCATAAAGGGATTTCTTATATTTAAGTTCTTATTGACGCAGACATGAGCGACTTATCTACAGCTGCTTAATTTAGATAGTATGCTTACAATGTGAAATATGGTACTGCTGAAAGGTATAATATACACTCCTGCCCCACCGTTGGTAGCTGAATACATTGTAGATTTCCTTGATGGGAATTTTCTCCATGAGGTTATATATAAATGGGGAAGAAGAGATATAAAACGAGAGTGTAGGATGGGGGGAATCAAATACCATCTAGCTTGTGTGTAAACATAAACACAGTGTAAAATAATTTAGAAAGTTATTTTAAAATCAGTAGCTACTAGGACTTTTTTTTTGGTAAGAAGAGTATACTTCTTTGCAGCTATAGATGGAGAGCTTATTTTACCTTTTAAAGGAGTTTTACAGGTTAAATATCTGGTATGTCAGACATAATTGACTTAAGCCAATGTCTGTACAGATTCAAAACCTCTAATAATGCTCCTAGCAAGAATGTTCTGTACTTGGACAAATGTAATAATTGTATTTCATCTACCACATCCCTGCCAAATACTAACAGGGACTTATTGCTTCCTGCCTCCTAACAATAATACTCATTCACTGAACCAATAATCTCAGCTCCCTCTTCTCCATTTGTTGCTGTTGCCCTCTGATACTACCCGGAAGCTAGTTTGGAGCGTACAATATAGGAAGGCTTCCAAGGCAGCACGAGAGGAATCCTTCTCTATAGTAAGTTAAGTGGACATATCTGTGATTCTTGGTTAATTGGTCTAGATATGGTATGGAAACCAGGCAAACCATACTGTCCCTGTATTTGCATGGGAAAATGGACTGGATTGCACAAGACTGAGTGGCCTAAATCTTATTTCCTGTAGGATAAGCACAGTTCAAGTCCACTGGAGCTTTACTTGCTGGCTTTAAACTTGTTCCTTACCCACCTTCCAACACCAAGTAGCACTGGGAACTCTGAATTCTGTGATTATCTCACACTCCCGCCTCATGGAATTAGTAACCAGAACACTCATCTAACAAATACAGGGGCCAGGAGCATGGTGATTGGAGCTAAAAAGCTGGAAAACATAGGATATTGGCTGGGAAGGGACCTCCTGGGTCACAGAGTCCAGTCACCTGATATGATGGCAACCCCGTCATATAATCCCATTTAGAGATGTATTAAGTTCCATTTTAAAATCAGTTAGGTTGTTTGACCTCGCCGCTCCTATTGGAAGACTATTCTAGAACTTGCTCCTCTGATGATCAGGAACCTTCTAATTTCCAGTCCCAATTTATTCATGGCCAGCTTAGACCCATTTGTTCTTGGGCCAATAATGTCCATTAGTTTAAGCAGCTCTCCTCCCTCTGGTGTTTTTCCATAGAGGTATTTATACAGAGTAACCAGTTCCCCTTCTTGGCTTTTGGTCCAGTCTGAATTCTTCTCTCTCAAACACGGTGACCAGAATTATTCCAGATGAAGTCTTACCAATGCTGTGTACAATGGTATCAATATTTCTCTCTTAATTGGAAATTCCTCACCAGATGCATCCTAGGATCGTACGTGCCCTTCTCATGGCTGCATTACACTGGTGGCTCATAATCATCCTGTGATCAACTAATACACCAGGTCTTTCTCCTCTATAGTTTTTTCCAACTGATGAGCCCGCTGCTTATAGCTGAAATTTTTACTGGTCCCTCAGTGCATGACCTTGCACTTTGTAGTATTAAATTTCATCCCATTTCTATTGCTCTGGTTAGGGTCTCAAGGTCATCCAATTATTCCTATATAATACTCCAACCCTCCTCTGCATTGATGAGGCCCTTCCAACATTATCAGCAAATTTCATTAGCACGTCTTACCTTTTGTGCCAAGGTTACTAATGAAAATAATAATGAAGATTGGTCCCAGACAAACCTTGAGGCTCTTCACTAGTAACTTCCCTCCAGTCTGATAGTTCTCATTTCAGCATAACCTGTTGCCTTTTCCGCTTCAGCTAGCTTTTTGCTCACCTTATATTTTTTTATATTAACCCCTCACATTTTCCCTCTCAACTAATAATACCCCAATGAACACAGCAGCTGCTAGCCCTTGAGCTTGGCTTTAGAGAACTTTGCATTTAGGAACCCACTTGAATTTGTAGATGCAGATTTTCGATGATGGATTCAAATTACTTATGGTTAGAGCCCTGTGTAGATACCAAATTTATATCTGAATCCAATCTGCAAACATGGTCTACAGATATCACACAAAGGTGGAAATGGCCATTCCACTTCCTACAGGTGAGTCTATGAGAAACAGCCTTTGGGATCTTGAACTCACCTGTCTGGTACAAGGCTTTGAGAGAAGCAACGTCGGACAGGTCTTCAGCTCTTGCCTGACACAGCCAGCGATTATAACTAGAAAAGTCAAACATACACAATGGGGTCAGAGCTAGCTGTCTCATTGGTGTTAGAAAGCATGAGGATCAGCCTGAAAAAAATTGGAGGAGCTGGATCTGCTACTCTTAGCGTTACAGAGCAGTCAACATTGCAATGTTTTTAGTAAGGAAGCTGCTTCTGAAGTGCATCAATGGGGAGCGTTTGGGAGGAAAAAAAAGAAGGAATATTGACTATTGTCTAGTTATGCTGTTGATTACTTTGCTTTGGACAATAAATATACATTTAACTGCGTCTCTTTTCTAGCCCTCATACACAAGTGCAACGGTATTGCATTTTGGCTGCAAATATTGAAGGGGAATTTCCACATCCAAACAACACTATTTGAGTTAAATATTTAAAACAGTGAAAAAGGGTGGTTGTTTTTTAAATCCAGAAATTGTGCCTAACTAGTGACGTTGGCCTTTTACTACCAAATGTATACAAACAAGTCAGTGCTTCAACAAACACTGAAAGTCATGCCTCCTGCCCAAAATATGAGAACCATAACATAGGATGGCTCCTTAGGAGGAAGTTAAACCTGCCTCGGATATGCAAAGAACAGGGTAAAAACACAATTCAGCTGAAAAAATAAACATGAACTCAAAATGTCTTTTCCCTCCAACTTCAAAAGCACAGAAGGAAAAAGGGTTTATTAGGTTCCCAGGATTCAAAAGGGCATGAGCTCTGAAACAGGTATGCCTGTCTTAGAAAGACAAGACTGGGCTCAGAGTAGTAGCTGTGTTAGTCTGTGTCCGCAAAAAGAACAAGGAGTACTTGTGGCACCTCAGAGACTAACAAATTTATTTGGGCATAAGCTTTCGTGGTCTAGAATCCTTTTCATCAGATGTATAGAGTGGAACACACAATAGGAAGATTTAGATAGATAGAAATACACACATGCACACAAATAGAACATGAAAAGGTGGAGATGGTTGCCATACCAGCTTTAAGTGGCTAATCAATTAAGGTGAGCTATCATCAGGAGGGATCGTCACAGAGCCAGAAGAGTACTCAGCAGTCACCTACTATAGGACAGGCCCAACAAAGAAAGTAATAGAGCGCCACGAGCCGTCACCTTCAGCCCCCAACTAAAACCTCTCCAGTGCAGCATCAAAGATCTACAACCTATCCTGAAGGACGATCCCTCACTCTCACAGATCTTGGGAGACAGACCCCAGACCTCACTTACAGAGAGCCCCCCAATCTGAAGCATATACTTACTAGCAACCACAAACCATACAACAAAAACACTAACCTAGGAACCTATCCTTGCAAGAAAGCCCGATGCCAACTTTGTCCACACATCTACTCAAGTGACACCATCATAGGACCTAATCACATCAGCCATGCCATCAGGGGCTCATTAACCTGCACGTCTACCAATGTGATATGTGCCATCATGTGCCAGCAATGCCCCTCTGCCATGTACACTGACCAAACCAGTCAGGTCTCTATGCGAAAGAATAAATGGACACAAATCTGACCTCAGGAATCATAACATTCAAAAATCAGTAGGAGAACACTTCAATCTCTCTAGTCACTCAGCACCAGACTTAAAAAGTGGCAATTCTTCAACAAAAAAGCTTCAAAAACAGACTCCAATGAGAAACTGCTGAACAAGAATTATTTTGCAAAATGGATACCATTAAATTAGGCTTGAATAAAGACTGGAAGTAGATAGGTCATTACACAAACTAAAACTATTTCCCCTTGCTAATTTTTCCCCCGTTAGTCACACCTTCTTGTCAACTGTTTGAAATAGCCTATCCTGATTATCACTACAAAAGTTTTTTTCCTCCTGATATTAGCTCACCTTAATTGATTAGCCACTTAAAGTTGGTATGGCAACCATCTCCACCTTTTCATGTTCTGTGTGCGTATATCTATATATCTATATCTTCCTATTGTATGTTCCACTTTATGCATCTGATGAAGTGGGTTCTAACCCACGAAAGCTTATGCCCAAATAAATTTGTTAGTCTCTACGGTGCCACAAGTACTTCTCGTTCTTTTTAAGACTAGGCTGTTACTGAAAGCTATGCTGGAACTGTGCCTCTAGTGGTGAACAGGCAGTACAATTGCTCCAATGTGTCTAGGTCAGAGGTCCCCAAAGTGTGGGGTGCCCCCACCACAGCCTGGCTGTGGCTCTGCTTCCGCCTCTGGCCTCAGCCTTGCTCCCACGCCCGAGATGCAGCCCCAGCTCCAGGGGACATGGACAAGGAGAAGGGGGGGGGGTGTAACCATCAAAAGTTTGGGACCCCGATCTAGACCCTGCAGATATGAAACCAATGGGACAAAGCTTCCACAAAAAATGAAAACCAACCCTTCCCTCAGGCCCATATTTTTAGCACCAAGAGGCTATTCCAGGGATCTAGAACAGGGATCTCCAAACGACAGCCTGGGGGCCGGATCCAGCCCACGGCTTCAATTTGTCCAGCCCTCCAGCTGCCTCTGGTCCCCTCTGTGAGCTGCTGCCGGTGGCCTCATGCACAGAGGGGTGAGTGCCGCTGCGGCAGGGGCTAGAGGAGTAAAGGAGGTGGGAGGGGTGGGTGAGGCAGCGGCCGGAGCAAGGGGGGGATTTTGCATATATTTGCATATAATGAATTTTTTCCACAGTCGCTTCGGCCTGTGAAGCCCCTTCAAAAATCTAGTATGGCCCTCATCTCAAAGTTTGGAGACCCATGATCTAGAATGAAATTAGGCCTTGTCCATGCTTTCCTGCTAACAAACTGCAAGTTTGTGTGATGTGGAAAGAGGGCATTAGGGATCTTTCCCAAAGTCACAGGCGTAGCTGAGACATGCATATATAGAAACAGGCAACATGTTCTCACTTTCTCTGATGCTGTTTCTGCAGTGCTACCTCCGATAACTGTCCCTGAAGGATGAGGCGCCTCTGCTTATCAACATCTCCCTCCATGCGGGCAAATGCGTGGGATCCAATGAATGAAAGATCTGCTTCCAGGCCCTCCTCATCTGAGTTATCTGCAATGGAAGCATGGGTGGGAAGCTGTAAGGATGCCAAAACTCAAACTACATACAAGAGAACCACAGTAATGAACCTGGGACTGTTGCATCATGACAATGCATCAGTAAGACACAACCAAGTTCCAAGGTGACTGAAGTCATCTCTCTCTCACACACACACACACGACACTATGTTATGATGCACAAATTTTCTGTGGTTCCATTTGATAGGGCAATGACCTCTACTGAACTTAGCATGAAGCTGAAAACAAGGAACTCCTGAAACATAATCTTAGCTCTGTTAGCGACTTAGTCTGTGACCTTGGGCAAATCACCGCACTTGCCCCTAGCCCCAGCCAGTAGAGTGAGAACAATGAACTATTTCCAGTGGTTACTCCAATGTTTATAAAGTGCCTTAAAAATATAAGTTTGCTTTGTCAATGCTAAAAATATTTTATCTGGCTCTTAAGCTAGAGGTCAGACTAGATCGGGGTGGCCACCCTGTGGCTCTGGAGCTACATGCAGCTCTTTAGAAGTTAATATGTGGTCCTTGTATGGGCACCGACTCTGGGGCTGGAGCTACAGGCGCCAACTTTCCAGTGTGCTGGGGGAGGGGGTGCTCGCTGCTTAACCCCTGGCTCTGCCACAGGTCCTGCTCCCACTCCACCCATCCTGCCTCCTCCCCTGAGCCTGCTATGCCCTCATCCCTCCCCACCTCCAGCCTCCTGCAAGCCACAAAACAGCTGATTGGGAGGAGGAAGTGCTGACTGGTGCTGCCAGTAGGTGGGAGGCACTGGAAGTAGGGGCGGTGCTGATGGGGGTGGGGGCTGCTGACGTATTACTGTGGCTCTTTGGCAATATACACTGGTAAATTCTGGTTCCTTCTCAGGCTCAGGTTGGCCACTCCTGGACTAGATAATAGCCTCCTTCTGGGCTTAGCATCTATAAATCCATAAATCTATCAACTAAGTGCCATGGTGACTGCAGACATGCATTCTTGGAACAGACGGATTGGCCGTGTCTACTCTAGGGGAGGAGAAAAAGCCAGATCTGTAATTCACTAGGTGCAGCTCCACCTATGATAATGCTGGAAGCTCTATCATCGACAGGGCTTGGATGTTACCATCACATCACCTAACTCTGATCAGAACAGACTTTCACAAGATGGCGGTAAAAATGCTTGAACTTCGGTGATTTCAAGAGAGAGACTGTTGAAGTTTCCAGCTGCTCCTCAACCCCCACCCTATCCATTTAAATTACGAGTAGAGCTGATTTTCCAGTCATCTCAGACTAGTACAATGCATTAGAATGGGGGGGTGGGGAGAAGAGGGAAAATCTGAGCATAGGCTCATCCTTTTGCTTCTGTGACAGCAGAGGTGGAGATAATTGCTGAGACAGTTGGGTAAACCCAGAGACAGCCACATTCTACTCCTTGGACAGAAAAAGTGTAATGTTGAGAGGGGAAGAGAAATTCCCAGGACGTGGGAGGACTCTGAACTGAGAGGGAATTGAACAAATGATTTTTGTTCTCAAAAGGTAGGTACTTGGAGCAGGCTTCCCACTCTTAAGCCCATGTTTTCAGAATATGACTCGAGGGAACTTCCAGAGAGAGAGAGTCTGTCTAATTATTTCCCTGCCTCAGCAGCTGGTGGTGCATGACTGACTCTGATGAGCAGTAATGACCAGTCAGAGACTTGAGGGAAAAAGTGACAGAAGAAAGACAGTTACTTTATCTGAGTCACTAAAGCAGTTTTTTGCTGCTCATTCAGGAGCCACATCAAAAAGGACAGAGAACCTGGGGTGAGATGCAGAGAGCTGTCATGGATCTGAGTGATCAGACTGAGTGAGAACATCTGATAGACTGTCCACTACCATCTGCAGCAGGAATGGGAGTCAACTCTACCTCATTATGCATCATTCAAAGTCTCATCCCCATCAGGTTGTCTTGTTGCTACCTCATACTTTATTTGTATCCCCGACTTTCTTTTACCTTTGTCAAACTTCACAAACCTTCCATTCATGATCATCCCCTTCTCCTCCTCTCCCACCTGACATCCAGTCCCTCCTTATGAAGAGCTTCCTACACTGAGCCTCTACCAACTTCGTTTCACAATGCTCATTTCCTCACTGACAGCCTCCTCAGTGTCTTCCCTCTGCACTGTTTTTCTTGTGCTGTATCAAACAGAATTAAACCAAACTCCTTGGGGCAGGAGCCATGTCTTGCGTATGGTTCATCCAGACAGGACCTGCAAGGATTGTGTTTTTCTTCCACATGAGGTTCATCAGACCCTTCCTACCACATAGAAAAGGGTGGAAAACTGTCTCTCCACTGCATCCTCCAACCACCTCCCACATACAAAGTGGGAAAGCCGAAATTACTGCTGTAGAATCCAGGCAGCTGCCTGAGCAGGAAATAGGTAAAATTTCATTCTGAGGAGTCTCTCCTTTGGGTATGCTCCATCTAAAACAGTGGTTCTCAAACTTTTGTACTGGTGACTCCTTTCACATAGCAAGCCTCTGAGTGTGACCCCCCCGCCTATAAATTAAAAGCATGTTTAAAGATCATTATAAATGCTGGATGCAAAGTGGGGTTTGGGGTGAAGGTTGACAGATTGCAATCCCATATAACTGACCCCCAGTTTGAGAACCCCTGGTCTAAAATATGGGGTTCATAATTCTCTGTGCATGCTCTCTAATTTTCATTGGCTTTTGTGCCAATATTTCAAGGATGAATTATAACTCACCATCTGGAGCACCTGGTTTTTCACTGATCCTGATCTGTCGCTCTGGTACTACTGGCTCTCCTTCTGAATTGCCAATATCTGCAGGAAGGCATGATAAGGAATGACATTCTTCCTCCAATGACCTTGGAAAATACAGAGGCAGCAGCTTCTGGTAAGTAGCCTACAAATGACAGAAAGTTTGAGAAGGCCTTGCAGGTGTCCCCATTCTTCAGAGACAGCTAGAAGCTTTTCTACACAGCCATAGAAGAACCTGTAACTCTGTAAAGGAGGTAGGGGGATAACGGATTGCTCTCCTAGGTACTTTTCAGTCAGTTTCGGTACTCTTTCTTTCCCTGAGCTTCTGCCAAAAACAAGAGGATAAAAAGGAGCCAGCCTCAGTTTTACAGGGGTTATAAATAGGGCTGTTGATTAATCGCAGTTAACTCACCTGATTAACTTAAAAAAATTGTGATTAATTGCACTGTAAAACAATAGAATACCAATTGAAATGTATTAAATAATGTAGAAAAATATCCAAAATATCATATATATTGTATTCTGTGTTGTAATTGAAATCAAAGTATATATTATTTTCATTACAAATATTTGCACTGCAAAAATAAGAAATAGTATTTTTCTTTTCAATTCACCTCATACAAGTACTGTAGTGCAATCTTTTAGTCATGAAAGTGCAACTTACAAATGTAGGCTTTTTTGTTACATAACTGCACTCAAAAACAAAACAATGTAAAACTTCAGAGCCCACAAGTCCACTCAATCCTTCCTGTTGTTCAGCTAATCACTAAGACAAACAAGTTCGTTTACATTTACAGGAGCTAATGCTGCCTGATCCTTATTTACAATGTCACCTGAAAGTGAGAAGAGATGTTCACATGGCACTTTTGTAGCCATCATTGCAAGATATGTACGTGCCAGATATGCTAAACATTCATATGCCCCTTCATGCTTCGGCCACCATTCCAGAGTACATGCTTCCATGCTGATGGCTTGTTAAAAAAATAATGGTTTAATTAATTTGTGACTGAACTCCTTGGGGGAGAACTGTATGTCCCCTGCTGTTTTACCTGCATTCTGCCATTTTTTTAAAAAATAGCAGTCTTGGATGATGACCCAGCACATGATGTTCATTTTAAGAACCACTTCCATTGCAGATTTGACAAAATGCAAAGAATGTACTAACGTGAGGTTTCTAAAGATAGCTACAATGCCCAAGGTTTAAGAATCTGAAGTGCCTTCTAAAATCTGAGAGGGACAAGGTACAGAGCATGCTTTCAGAAGTCTGAGAAGAGCAACACTCCAGTGTGGAAACTACAGAACCTGAACCATCAAAAATGAAAATCAACCTTCTGCTGGTGGCATCTGACTTAGATAATGAAAGTGAACATGCATTGGTCCACTCTGCTTTGGATTGTTATCAAGCAGAATCCATCATCAGAATGGATGCATGTCCTCTGGAATGGTGGTTGAAGCAGGAAAGGACCTATGAATCTTTAGCACATCTGGAATGTAAATATCTTGTGACTCCAGCTACAACAATGCCAAGAGAATGCCTGTTCTCACTTTCAGATGACACTGTAAACGTGAAGTGGGCCGCATTATCTCCTGCAAATGTAAACAAGCTATTTGTCTGAGCGATTGGCCAAACAAAAAATAGGGCTGAATGGACTTGAAGGCTCTAAAGTTTTATATTGTTTTGTTTTTGAGAGCAGGCTTTTTTGTACATAGTTCTACATTCGTAAGTTCAACTTTCATGATAAAAAGAGATTGTACTACAGTATTTGTATTAGGTGAAATAAAAATACTATTTTTTTACAGTCCAAATACTTGTAATCAAAAATAAATATAAAGTGAGCACTGTACATGTATTCTGTATTGTAATTGAAATTAATATATTTGAAAATGTAGAAAACATGGTATTCTGTTATTGTGATTAATCAAGATTTTATTTAGATTGCTTGACAGCCCTTGATAGTTTTAAAGAGGCACAGAAATATTAAGTCACATCAATTCCACCCTCTTTCCCCACTCCTTCCTTTCCCCAGGAACATGTTAAAAACATAGTAAGAAAACCAAAAAAGAACCATCACGGCTAAACAACAAAGTAAAAGAAGCAGTAAGAGGCAAGCAGGCATCCTTTAAAAAGTGGAAATTAAATCCTAAGGAGGAAAATAGAAAGAAGCATAAACTCTAGCAAATGACATGTAAAAATATAATTAGAAAGGCCAAAAAAATTTGAAGAACAGCTAGCCAAAGACTCAAAAAGTAATAGCAAAAAATGTTTTAAGTACATCAGAAACAGGAAGCCTGCTAAACAACCAGTGGGGCCACTGGATGATCGAGATGCTAAAGGAGCACTACTGGACGATAAGGCCATGGCAGAGAAACTAAATGAATTCTTTGCATTGGTCTTTACGGTTGACGATGTGAGGGAGATTCCCAAACTTAAGCCATTCTTTTTAGGTGACAAACCTGAAGAACTGTCTCAGATTGAGGTGTCATTAGAGGAGGTTCTGGACCAAACTGTCACCAGGATCCGACGATATTCACCCAAGAGTTTTGAAGGAACTCAAATGTGAAACTGCAAGACTACTGTCATCTGTAACCTATCATTTAAATTAGCTTCTGTACCAAATGACTGGAAGATAAACTAACGTGTTGCCAATTTTTAAACAGGGCTTCGGAGATGACCACATCAATTACAGGCTGGTAAGCCTGACTTCAGTACAGAGCAAACTGGTTGAAACTATAGTAAAAGAACAAAATTGTCAGACACATAGATGAACATAATTTGTTGAGGAATAGTCAACATGTTTTTCTTAAAGGGAAATCATGCCTCACCAATCCACTAGGATCTTTTGAGGGGGTCAACAAGTATGTGGACGGGGGGATCCAGTGGCTATAGTGTATTTAGATTTTCAGAAAGCCTTTGACAAGGTCCCTCACCAAAGGCTCTTAAGCCAAATAAGCAGTCATGGGATAAGAGGGAAGGTTCCCTCACGGATTGGTAACTGGTTAAAAGATAGGAAACAAAGGGTAGGAATAAATGGTCAGTTTCAGAATGGAGAGAAGTAAGCACTGGTGTCCCCCAGGGGTCTGTACTTAGCCCACTTCTATTTAATATATTCATAAATGATCTGGAAAAAGGGGTAAACAGTGAGGTGGTAAAATTTGCAGATGATACAAAAGTACTCAAGATAGTTAAGTCCCAGGCAAACTGCGAAGAGCTACAGAAGAATATCTCAAAACTGGGTGCCTAGGCAACCAAATGGCAGATGAAATTCAATGTTGATAAATGCAAAGTAATGCACATTGAAAAACATAATCTCAATTATATATATATAAAATGATGGGGTCTAAATTAGCTGTTACCACTCAAGAAAGCAATCTTGGAGTCATTGTGGATAGTTTTCTGAAAACATCCACTCAATGTACAGAGGCAGTCAAAAAAGTGAACAATGTTGGGAATCATTAAGCAAGGGATAGACAATAAGACACAAAATATGTATTGTCTCTATATGAATCCATGGTACGTCCACATCTTGAATACTATGTGCAGTGTTGCTGTCCCACCCCAAAAAAAGTTATATTGGACTTGGAAAAGATTCAGAAAAGGATAACAAAAATGATTAGGGGTATGAAACAGCTTCCATATGAGGAGTGATAAATAAGACTGAGATTTTTCACCTTGAAAAAGAGATGACTGGGGGTGGGGAGGAATATGATAGAGGTCTATAAAATCATGACCGGTGTGGAGAAAGTAAATAAGGAAGTGTTATTTACTCCTTCTCATAACACAAGAACTAGAGGCCAACCAAATGAAATTAATAGGCAGCAGATTTAAAACAAAAGTATTTTTTCCACACAACACACAGTCAACCTGTGGAACTCCTTGCCAGAGGATGTTGTGAAGGCCAAGACTATAACATGGTTCAAAAAGGAACTAGATAAATTCATGGAGGGTAAGTCCATCAATGGCTATTAGCCAGGATGGGCAGGGATGGTGCCCCTAGCCTCTGTTTGCCAGAAGCTGGGAATGTGCGACAGGGGTGGATCACTTGATGCTTACCTGTTCTGTTCATTCCCTCTGGGGCACCTTGCATTGGCCACTGTCAGAAGACCAGATACTGGGCTAGATGGACCTTTAGTCTGACCCAGTAAGGCCATTCTTATGTCAGGGCAGTCTTGTGCCCTGGAGCGTATTTCATTGAAGTTGTGTCTAGATTAGCATCTGGAGAAATGGACTTCCCTCCTGTGAGACAATACCATCACTGCAGGTCACCCCTTTAGTAATGTCGGTTTCTGATATTATCAGGCTACGCTTTCCTGCTCAATTTCAATTGGTTATTGCTAGTGATACCTTCCTAAAGAAATCTTCCTCCTTCTCTGTTTAACTCCCTTCATATACTTCTAGATTGCTATACCTTTATAATCCTCTGATGCTTAGTCAAAGCTTTGTGTTTAGTTCTTGATTCTTTCCTTTAAGTTATTATTATCTATGTCTGTATTTCCACAGGTGAAAGCAAAACAGAGGAAACAGAAATATAGTGGGGCCTAAGGAGATAGGAAAGAGATAAAATAAGGTTCACCTCGGGTAAATCTAAGCCAGCAAACTTGAATTTGATTGGAAGGTAGGAACCCTGAAATCCTAAGTGTTGAGACTTGTTCACAGGGCAATCAAATATTGCCGAATCCATGCCACATCGGCAACTGACCCAGAGAGGGGGCTGCCTTTAATTTACATCAGCTGGGGAAGACTGCAGCCACCTCTTTTTTGGAAATAAAAAAATAGTCTGCAAGGACGACAGATCCTAACAAAGGCTGCTTGGATCAAGCCTGAGCACTGCACATCATGATCTGTCATTTCTGTAGACTGAACTTCTTTTAAAGAAGAGGGCACTTGCAGGCTATGTTTTGGCCACCCCACAGCTAAGCAACAGTAGAGGGTGATCTCTGATAGAGAAATAGGAGGGAAGGGACACATTGTTTGTTTCCTTACTTATTAGCAGCTGAACTTGGAAAAAAGCCTTTCCATTTAAAAGCCTAGATTGTTTTTTAGTACAAGATATATTCTAGATCCAGGTGCCAAGAACACTGACAAGATTCGCTGTGTTATGCACGTATTAGTAGGAAGCACTCTACACAGAGCATACAATTCTACACAGAGAAAGTAAGACAACACGGAAGAATGTCAATACTCAAACTGCCGAAGGCTTCTTGTCTTGGAGACAGAACAATGGTTAGCTAATTTCCCCAAGTAATGTCTGAAACAGCCAGTTTCTAGGTGTTTGTGGAAGGATCTGTGGGAATGCTAATCTGGGGAGCAGGGGGCGTTTTTAGCAGGACGGAAGTAAGGTGGGAATTTTGAATGTAGTGACTTGCTCTGCCTTCTAACAGCCAAAAACCATCTTGCATAAGTATCCCATCTAACCCAAGTCCCTCATGTTGGTGCCCAAGTGGTAGGTCAGGAATCTGTAAGTAACAAGTTGGGTGGCCTGAAGTGCATCTGCAGCTACCGGGGGTATGTCTTCACTACCCACCTTATCGGTGGGGAGTGATCGATCTATCGGGGATAGATTTATCGTGTCTCATTTAGACAGGATAAATTGATCCCCAAAGGCACTCCCAGTTGACTCCGGAACTCCAGCTAACCAACAGGCACAAATGGAGTTGATGAGGGAGCCCACTGCCACCGTGAGTACTCCAGATAAGTCGACCTAAGATGCACCGACTTCAGCTACATTATTCATGTAGCTGAAGTTGCGTATCTTAGGTCGACCCCTTCCCCCCCAGTAGTGTAGACCAAGCTAGAGAGAATGTGAGCAGGAAAGAACTGGGAGAGGTGCTATTGGTGAAACATCTAGGAGGAGGCTGAAAGAGATGCAGGGGAAACAACAGTCATAACAACTTGAGGATGGGGAAACTGGTCTTCAGCTTCATAGTAAAACATACGGAACAAGAGTCTACAATGCTTCAGTGCCCTAAGAATTACAAAATACCTAAGAACTTTTGCAGGATGAACAATGATGAGAAATACCTGTTCGAGCTCAGAGACTGCAAAGACCACTTTCTCCAGGGTTTCCCCATGAATCTCCAGGAACCTTCTGACTGTGCCTGTGAGCAAGAGAATTAGATACATTGTAGCTGAAATTGTAAATCTGTCTGTTTGCTCAATCAGGGACATCCACTAGTTATAGGCAAACAGGAAAGATGCTTCCCACCATCTGCAAGTCGGGGAAGGCTCCCACCCCACAGGAAGGACCCTAATGGATAGCTAAGAGCACCACACACAGTGGAGTGGGCACGCACAAAAAGACAGCTTGCTAGATATTAAGAATATCCACAGTTGTTGAACCATAGAAGTGTAGGGTGAGGAGGGACCTTGCAAAGTCATCAAGTCCAGCCCCTCATGGTGAGGCCAAACTGTTTTTAAAAACCTCCAGTGATGGACATTCCACCACCTCCCTTGGAAGCCTATTCTAGAGGTGAACTGCCCTTACAGTTAGAAACGTTTTCCCAATACCTAACATACAACTCCCTTGCTACAGATTAAGACTATGTCCATACGAGCAACTGAATGACAAAACTTTGGTCTTTCAGAGGTGTTAAACCCGCCCCCTTTCCTCCCCCCTCGAAAAATGTGAACAGCACTTTGTCGCCAGGAGCATTCACCTGCTGACAAAGCTAATGCCGCTTGTTGAGGGTGGAAGTTTTTTTTTGTCGGCAGGAGAGCTGACAAACAGTGGTTACTTTTAGCGGCACAGCTTTTAGCGGCACAGCTGTGTCACTAAAAGCTGCATACTTTAGACATAGCCTAAGACTATTCCTTTTTGTCCTACCGTCAGTGGACATGGAGAAGAACTGATCACAGTTTCTTTATAATAGCCTGAACATATCCAAAGACCAGGCTCTCTCCTCCTCAGTCTTTTCTTCTCAAAACTAACATGCCCAGTTTTTTAACCTTTCCTTATAAGTTAGGTTTTCTAATCCTTTTATCATTTTTGTTCTCCTCTTCAGGACTGTCTCCAATTTTTCCACATCTTCCCTGAAGCATGGTGTCCAGAGGTGAATACAGTACTCCAGCTGAGACCGCACCAGGGCTGAGTAGAGTGGGACAATAACCTCCTGTGTCTTATATGTGACACTCCTGTTGATACACACCAGAATGATATTAGCCTACACACTGCTGATGTTGTCATTTCTTCCTTCATGGGCTCTCTCAAAAGCGGTCCTTTTCTCTCAGCCCACTTGTCCATGCAGTGACTGCACTAGTTCAGACAAGAATGTCAGGCTTCTCACCATCTTCCTTCAAACAATCCACTGAAAGCCTTCTACTGCAACCCTCTGACCATGTCTCACACACATTCAAATCCCTTCACTGGTATAGTGTTCATCTAAGTTCATGCTTCTGGAATTTACCTTCAAGGTTCTGCACAAATTTTGCTCCTGCTTAAAATTCTGCTCCCAGTTCTCTCTACTCCCTCCTCCACATCTTTTGTTCTGGACAAGCCTCCCTCCTCTCCATATCTTTTGGACAGTATCCTTGTCCCATTCATCTTTGGATCTTCCCTGATGTCTCCTCCCTAAACGCTGAATGACCATCCTCTCTCCAACCAAATCCTTCTCTACACACATCTGCAAGACCCATCAACATTAATCGAGGTGCACAAAAGCTAACATCTTATCATTTTGAGAACAGACCCTCACTTGATGACTCTGAATTGTATTTTCTCTCACTTAGAATGCAAGTCTCTTGGGGCTGGAAGCTTGTTACTTTCTAGGTATTGGACACTGCACAATGGGGCACCCAAAACAGGGCAAAAGTTCTTCTCCCCAGGCAAGCTTTCCTTTATAGTAAACTGAAAATGGGTATGAGAAACAAAAACATTGGTTCTAAAAGTAGGACAACAATCACAAAGTGTCAGCAACTGAATCTACGGGCACATTGCTTGTGAACTGTAGAGGAGCCTGGCAAATTTCCTGAGACAAGGAGTGGCAGAGATGTGAAACGTGTTCCCAGAGACCCACAAGGCCAACTCAATCCATTATCTTAGGAGCCAAGCTCCATTCTCTGAACTAGTTCCAGAAAAGGTTACTAACATGTGGGACTTTCGCTCAACATAACAAGCCAACATGCATTGCAAGTTTCCAGGAAAGCCAGGCACCTCAAGCAACCCCACACTGCACACAAGCTAATCGTCAATAGCAGAGACTGCTCCAAAGCCAGTTTGTCAGCACAAAGCTTCACAAACAAACCAAGACACCACCACAATGGGCAATGAATTTAGAAATAAGAAACTCCAATAATGTTCTGATACACCAGAGAAGAGAGACTTATGGTGACATTTGTCACTCACTCTGAGGGGCCTTTCATTGTAGCATCCAGTTGTGCACCCCTGATGGCCTGCTGCAGATGTAAAGTGCTGCCGAGGCCTTGGAGAAAACTTCAAAAAGTATTTTAAATTAGAAGGGATTCTCTTGTGTTTTGCAGATTTTATACTATTTCCTCTCTCCTGCTTTCTTTGGCTATCTCAAGATGCGATCAAGTTCCCATCAGCAATAACAGTCGGGGAAAACTGTTTTGTGACCAGGTCCCTAGATTAGGATGTCTTCTTGGTGAAGATGGGGCCCTTACGCTGTGATCGTCAGCTCTCATCAGTTAGTCATTTGACAGGAAGAAACTAAAGGACAGCACTTCACAGAAGATTATTGGATTGTATGAATGTACAGAGACTGAGAGCAGCAAGGAAGGGGTGTTACCAGTTTAGAGAACAAAATCCAAACAAATTAAACCAATGAAGGACTTTTCAAGCAATAGCAGCAGTCTTGAGAAAAAGAGGATGCATTTCCAAACATTTCCTGTGGCGAAATTCTCATGTAAATAGGTTAAACCACCGCAAAATCTCACAGGGGCCAATGCTGCTGTGGTTGAACAGCACTGTCAGTCATAAGACCATCTTCCTTTCATAAGTCTCTCCCAGCTCCCTTTTTCACCTTGAAGGCTCTTCTGCATTCACATGCCATCTGTTGGGTACATACTGCTAAAACAGGAAGCTTTTCAAACACTGGGCATTTCTACCTCTGGTAGAAATGCAGGCTCCTGGCAAAACAATGCTGACTGAAACACCTAGGTATTTGCCAGGTCTACACCTTAATATACATCTCTACTGACTTTGACCCAACGGAAGGCCCCACTACTGCCCCAAAATCCTGCTTCTCAACACTCCCAATCCCAAATGCTCCAACACTGTGCTGTTATTTAAGTCTAATGTGCACAACACTGGGCTCCAGCTGGTGTAATGCTAGGACGCGGCGAACTTCCAAGACCTACTTACGCAGTGCTATGTGGGTTGCATCCTCCAAAGGGTAGCCTCTTTTCACAGAGTTTATGACACAGAATCCCACTGAGGACATTGCCTGCTCCCTGAAGTCAAGAGGAGAAAAGAAACCCAAGCATGAAAACAAGAACCTCATACAGGAGTGAGCTATTGGCAAGAGGTATGGAGGAGGGAGGTGAGAAGCAGCTCAGTGAGCAGGATAAGGCACTAGCCTCCTCTCTACTTGAGGAACCTCTTCCGGTTTGCAGCAGAGGGATTCCCAGCTTACGAACCACAAGAGGTTCACTAGGTGGAGAAGGCAGAGAAACACTACTTGTTCCCAACTTTCTCTCCCGATTTCCTCCTGAATGTCCCTTCCCCCTTGGGCCACTTCCTCATATCTCAAACCAAGCTCCCCATAAGCTGCTCCCGCACTTAGTCCACTGGAAAACTGCTGTCTGCAGGTGGGATCTGTCAGAAACAGAAGGGGAGACACTAGGAATGGGTTCTAAGAAGTGCTGGCAGGAGAGAAGCACTATCTTATCCACTTGACTAGTCTCCCGTTTGCCAAAAAAGATTTCCACTGCTGCAAATCAGAGGACCAACAGAGGGCTGGTGAAGACAGAGAAGGAAATCATGAGAGTATTCCCTCTTTCCTGTGGGGCCTGTTAGGTCTGCTGGAAACTAGAATCCATGACAAATCTTAGGAAGCTTCTTGGGTCCTCACCACTGCCCTCTGGGTGAAATAATAATTATTATTTTTGCACTGACAAGTGCTCCTACTGATCAGTTACATTGTTGGCCCTTTCCCTGCAGCAAGAGCAAGCTCAGAGACCTTTTTTAAGAAGTGAAAGGTGCAGGTCTCCAGCAACTGTTTAATATGCTATACCAAAATCAAAGCTGGTGACTGGCAATTTTACAAAGTCCAAAGTTAGTTACTTTTGAAAGGTTACTGCCACCTAATGCTATCTAGTAAACTAAGTTTTATTTTTTTCCTGTTTTGCTACTTTGTAACAAACTCTCTTCCTTCCCCCAATAATAGAAAAATTAAGTCTCTCTTGAACTCTATTTTCAGGGTGTCATAATTCAGAAACCTCTTGTCCAAATCACTTCAAAATTTGCAGGAAAATTCTCCTCAGGCCCAGACCTAGCTACCATTTTAAGGTACATTAAACTATAGATTTGAGAAAATTGGGGGATTCTGGAAAAAAAATGGCCTTAGTATGGAAACTCAGGTGTAAACTTGACTACGAAGCAACTATCATTGCACTGTAACAAACAAATCTTTAAATATCTAGAAAAATTGTTTTTCCCCTCCCTGAGAAACCACAAAACTCCATTCCCAGACGTCACTCCTTGTTCACTGTTTATCATAAGGTGTTGCTAAAATAACAGCAGCAGTCATAAGAAAATAACTTTGAATAATTCAAAAGCCCAAAGGTATAAAACATACTTAAATATATCAAGATCAGGAACAACCGAAGATAAAAAAGGTAAAAGCCACAAACTAATCATTTATGGACTTAGAAACACCCTGATTCACAGTGTGAAGATTTTATCGGATTTTTCTGCAAGTTATAAGTAACACCAAAAAAGTAAGTGTAGTTGTTTATCACTATAGGAGTCTTAGAGGCATATATTGGATTGAATTATAATTGGTAATGCCATCATGTGTAGCACACTTGCTAAGACAGGCATACTTGCATCTCAGACTTCAGGGGCTCAGCTGTTCACCACAGGAGACAAAATGGATCCTCCTCTCTCTAAACATAGAACATTACATTCCTGGCCTTCTGAACTGTTTGGAAGGTAGAGTGGAAAGAGAAGTCTGCCTTTCTTCTAGGTAATCAGTATTATATTTTGACCAGGCTGGGATATACGTCTTGATTATCTGATACACCAAAGTCATTTATGCTTGCGTATTCTCCCCTCAAACTGGCAACTCACACCCCTGGAGCACTTAAGTGAGGGAGCAGAGTCGTCCCAAGACACTGCCTAGGTCTGAGAGTGTGTTGATGGACATTTGTACCCACTTGGACTCTGCCCACATCAGGTGGCCCAGAAGCAGCATGTATTATGGGTAACAGACCCTGGCCCAAATTGCCATGTGCTTACTTTGCAAGCTGTAGGACATTGCGGTAGCAGCTATACAGGGAGCTCTCGGCTGCTGTGCGATATCTGCTCTTGTATTTGGGTCCCACGGTGTGAATAATGAATCGTGCAGCCAGGTTAAATCCTTTTGTTAGTTTTGCCTCCCCTGTCCGGCATCCTAAAGAAACATTCAAAGGATAAGACACTGAAGTTTTGGTAGGGCAGGGAGTAAAGCACCTCACTTCTCTCTACCCCCCACACCAAACCCCACCTTGCAGCAACTCACTTCCACCTCATTAGTTTCTTTGTTTCCCATAATTCCTGCACCACAAGACAGCAAGCTGCCACAGCAGCACTCAGCCAGCTGAGGGACATGCGGTGAGCTGTACCGGCCCCAGTCTGCTTCTCAGAAGCTAAGCATTCAAGGAGTAGAACAGAAGCACCAAGTCACTGGAGAGGCTGTGTACCTAGACTGCAGTGGTCGGATGGAGGCCTTAAACCCGCTCCCCACACAGAAAAGCAGTATATTAACTTGGCAAGACAATTGCAGAAAAACACTAACTTAGCTCTTTTGAAAGGCTTTGGTTTTGGGAGACTCTGCTGTTTGATTAAATTTCTTGGAGACTGACGTGGTCCTTTCAATCAGCCAACTTGCGGTTGGCAGAGCTATCCCTAATGCCATGTTTCTCCACATCACATTGGAGCATAGTTGTGCCTTGTGGTTTGTTCCATAATGTTTTCATCAACCCAGTTTTGAATGTCTCCAAGGATGCCTAACAGATCTCACTGTTTCTGGGTATTCGGTCTACATTTTCTATTGCTCTATTTCACTCCTTTTCTCTTGGACAACTTGTCTCGCTCAGACAGCAAAGTGTTTCCTCACATACATGTAGCCTTCTGGGAACCATTTCCCCCCCTCACATACTGGTAGCCTTCTAGGGACCATTAATAAGCATGTATTTCACAACCAGTAGTACACTATGAACTTTGCAGAGTGATCTGGGCTCAAATCTATTCCAGTGGACCAAACTTCTTGCATCTTTAAAGCAAGATAGAAGAGTCACTGTACTAGCCAGGAGCTACAAGATGTTTTTGCCTCAAGTCTCCCCTTAAAAGTGAGAAATACTCTCAGAATTCACCCACGCAAGACTGGCTTAAACTCTTCCAGTCCCACTTAAAGAGAGGAATTTACTCACATTGGTGAGGGAGAGTTATATTAGATATGTATTTTTTTTTTAAACAAAACTTAGTATTGTGGATAATGTAAACACTACACCCAGATGTACAGACACTCTTTTCTTAACCTGTATCCTATATAATCTTTTTAACATTAGCTTTAATGTTTTAAATCAGTTCCTTGCAACTCTAAGAAGAGTATTTCCAGTGTTCTGCATCACAGAACTGAGAAGGAGCATTCACTCCCTCTCAATAATAGTCCCAGCCGCTCCTTCCCCCACCCTTTGTTGAGTGCTGAAAACACTGAATAGGGTGATTGCTCCTTCTCCTAATCCTGGCTCTCAATGCAACACACCTCTTTCTGCAGCTCTCTAGATAGAAAGTGGTAGAAAAGGGAGGTCACAGGTTAGAGCAGGGTTCGGCAACCCCTCAGAAGTGGTGTGCCAAGTCTTCATTTATTCACTCTAATTTAAGGTTTCGCGTGCTAGTAATACATTTTAACATCTTTAGATGGTCTCTTTCTATACGTCTATAATATAGAACTAAACTATTATTGTATATACAGGAAATACGGTTTTTAAAATGTTTACGAAGCTTCATTTAAAATTAAATTAAAATGCAGAGTCCCCCGGAACGGTGGCCAGGACCCAGACAGCGTGAGTGCCACTGAAAATCAGCTTGTGCGCCTCTTTTGGCATGCGTGCCATTGGTTGCCTAACCCGGGTTAGAGAATGGAACAACTTCAAGAGGAGAGATTAAGGGAGATCCACATGAGAATATCCATATCCCAGAGTTTAGAGCACTCTGCTGAGAGGCAGCAGATCCTGACTGAAATTCCCTTCTCATCAAGCAGAGGGGAGAATTGAACTAGGGTTACCCACTCCCTGGGTGAGTACCCTAAACACTGGGCTGAAGGTTATAAGGGCGTTCCTCCTCCTGACTGTTTTGTGTGGCGCTATGGGGCCTCTGACCATGTCAACTTGATTGGGCCCCACACTTGTGTTATATGGAGGAGCACCTATCTTCCCGTGATTCATGTATTGTGTGGTGTCTTAGGCAGCAGAGAGGCACTCAAATAGCTAGAGTAAGGCAGCAGTGTGCATGAGAAAAAACATGTGCCTAGAGAATTTTTACCATAATA
Source organism: Dermatemys mawii (assembly GCA_007922305.1). Taxonomy (NCBI): domain Eukaryota; kingdom Metazoa; phylum Chordata; order Testudines; family Dermatemydidae; genus Dermatemys; species Dermatemys mawii. The sequence continues at coordinate 32,930,389 of ML677351.1, forward strand.
ATTTAGATACTGAGTGAGTTTAGGCATCTACAGGGTTAGGTGGCAGCCAAGTGGGAGTTTGGTGGATCTCAGTGTTGCCTAAAAACAGGCCTTAGGCACTTAAATACCTTTGAGAATCCCATCTCAAAGTCTCTATTCTTGGCCTTCAGTCCCCACTCCAGGGGTCGTATAGTAAGTTTTGTTGTCCGAAGGGAAGGGTCATGGTGCAATGAAGTTTGCAAAGCACTGCTCTAGACCCGTCCAGGATGTGAGCAGTTTGATGGAGTGAGCAGAAGCAGCCCAGGGAAGAGAGATTTTTCCTCAAACATTTTTTTCCTGTGCAAAACTAGAGAAAATCTGACAGGAGCACAGGCTGGGACATGAAAGAGGGAGAGAAGTAAAAAAATAAACTGATGTAATAAGATTCATCTGTAGCAGCAATCTCATCTTAGTGTACGCTTCAGCAGTGTATTCCACCGACAGATCTTAATGTGGTATAGAAGAATTTGACAATTATGCACACTGAGTAAAGATATAGTTTTGGGATAATTGCACCTTTGACTTCCACCCCAGTTGTTTGCACAAGAACTGCCCTCCCAGATCTCTGGCCAGGAACCCACATCTCTCTCCCTCCTGACCAGGGGTTTAGGGTTTCAGTCCCCTTGCACTACCCTGTGTTTATCCTAGCAGGTTTGACTAAACTCCAGAACCTGCATTTTGCTCTCTCCAGAGGCTATGACCAGTATGTGCCAGTGGTTATAGGTAACCAAACAATTCTTTTGAAGCAAGCATCTTTATTTGAGGACAAAAACATACAAAGAAATCATAAAACAATAAAAAGCTCTAAACATGTACTTAAGCTTAGCAGCAAGGACCTTATCAGCCTTCATGGTAGTCCCTGATGGGTTTGAACGCCTTTCAAACCCTTCTCCAAGGCTTTGCTTCTTTTGGTTATCAGATCATGCCAGGTTATATCTCAAGAAGTTCCCTTTCAGTCAGTTGAAACTCAGCCTATCAAAAAACGCTCTTTGTTCTCAAGCCTCCTGAAACAGGCAAAATTACTTATTATCTCCCTTTCTATCTTGGGTAAGGCTTCAAAGGCTGGGCATCTGCATAGCCAGCCTTGGCATTTTGTATATTAATCACCTCCTACTGATTCTAGATTCTACAGAGAATCCACTTAATAAGGAAGAAACGCAAATACATACAATGCTTCTTGATACAAAGGTCTGAACATTTTGTCGCCCATCACAATATAATAGTCTGAAGAGCTTCATGATTTCAAGGGCTGGCTCAAATAAACAGAAAAGAATACTAACGTTAAATACAGTAGTCTCAAGACTTGCCTGTGTTTGTCATATCTGTCACAAGTATTACCCCCACTTTACAAATCAGGAGCAAAGCAGAGTGGCGAAGTGAGTTGCCCTAGGTAACAGTATCCAGGTGGCAAAGTCAGTAACAGAGCCCAGATCTCATTTTACCCAGTCACTGGCCTAGATATTAAACTATCCTTTCCCAAACTTTAGATGGAAGACTCAGATTTTTCCATCTAAAGGTTTTGGAGAGAAACAGAGCCATCTAATACAGCCTTACAGCATTTGAAAGACTGTTACTGTACTGTCATCTAAGACGCAGTAGACTAAGATGATAAACTGACAGCAATTCATCTAGCAATCTGAGCCCCTCCCTGAAGTATTTCTGAGTTAGAGGAAGTTGAACAGACTGTTCCCAGGGACGCAGGAGTCAGCTGAGCCATAAAGAAAGCACTTGGTGCCTCGGGACATGAGAAGAAGCAGCGTATCACATGCTTTAAACATGACTCTCTCTCAGGGCTTAGAGAAAGTGGATATAAATGGGTGGGAAGAGGATGTGACAGATAGTGAAACTTCCTGCAATATCTTTGGGAGATCATTACGTATTTAAGTGAATGAATGGTTTATATATCATCCTGGGCCAAGGACTGAATGCACTCTATGGGGGGAAAGCGTTACCACAGCTCCTCCAGGAAGTGAAACTAGTAGTAGGGGATGATGAAGGCAAATCACCTCCAGAAAGGTACCATCTTCTGAGGCTCATATATCCTGGTTCAAACTGGATTCTCCAGAGACCACCAGAAAAAGAAAGGACTTTTGGATAAATAGCCCTGAGCTTCAACTGACTCAGAGTCTTTGATCTGGCTCCAGATCTAAAGACTGACATGAACTTGCAAGAACAGGGAAAACCTCATTCTGGAGGTTGAAGGACTTACATCTACCTATGTTGGAGTTGGGGGTGACCTCCAGTAAGCTTTGTGGTGTGTGTAGGTTTTTATTGTCTCGCTCTATAATGCTTTTACCTTAAGAATAAAAGTGTTTGCTTAGAAGGAGCTGTGTAGTAACTTATAACTATTGGCCATATAGTGGTCATAGCTTTCACGGAGAAAGCAAAACACTAGCTAAGCAGTCTGGCTTGCTGGGAATATCAGTGTAGACCGGGCATCTGTGCAGCCTTAAAAACTCCCATCAGAAGGGAGTGAGACATATGTCTGCCCATGAGAGGCGACAGCTGTGAGCCAGAAACCTATAAGTGGGTGCCCTCGAGGGACAACAGGGGGAGAATAGAGGTGGTTACCTTGAAAGGTATAAGGAAAGAACCGAAAGTCATCATTGCTACACTCTCATTCTAGGACGTGGGACCACAGCACCACTATCACCTTCTCTCCAAGGCCCTTTGCTACATAAAACAGCATGAGACTGAAAAAGGAATAAAGTCCATAGTGATTTCAAAGGTACAAGTGATAAAGGGATTACATGTTAAACTTACTAAGTGAACTCACGCGATATCTCCTTCTCTTGTGTTTGAGTCACTAAAGTGGAAATGCCACTATTTGTGACACAGCCATCCTCCCCTCTCAATACCTCAGCAGGGTTTTCTTTAAAGTCCAACAGTGGTATCAGTTTCTTTTCATTGACCCTGCAGTACTCTCCTGGAAACCATCAGCAATCTAGCACCACTGGTCTGAAGGATGTGTTACAGATATATTGGGAGACTATGGATTCCAATTACAGGCCTGGGCTACGCTAGCGGGGGATTTGAACTAAGGTATGCAACTTCGACTTTAGCTATGCAAATAGCGTAGCTGAAGTCAAAGTACCTTAGTTCGATTTACCTGGCCGCCTCCATGCGGCAGGTCAACCGCAGCAGCTCCCTCCTCGACTCCGCTTACTCCTCCTGCCAAGGTGGAGTTCCTGAGTGAACAGGAGCACTTTGGGAATTGATTTATTCTGTCTAGGTGAGATGCAATAAATCGATTCCCAATACATCGAACACTACCCGCCAATCCGGCGGGTAACGTAGCCCTATTCTAAATATTGCTAGTTCAGGAGTGGAATATGGCAGACAGCACACCAATCAGTATAGGAAGAGGAAATTTCAGTGAGGACAGAGGCTAACCCCAATTGTTACAAAGAGTGCCTAGCAGAACGGAGAAGACCTCAGATTTTTAGGACCCCCCCCACCGTCCCTTCACCCTATTCCAGAAGCAGCAGCAAGGACCTTACATTTACCTTCAAAGGATGAAGAGCTACATTAAACCTGCTGGGATTCAAACTTGTGGTTCCAGGAATCTAGGTCATCCTCCAATATCCAGTAGCCTGACTACAACGGACATTCCTTATTGTGCACAGAATCCTACCTCTGTCATTTGCAGATTTACTTTCCCTTCCCTTTGATTCCGAGTTACTCAGATAAAAAGTTAAATCAGGAAAGTGAGATTATATAAACAGAAGAAATTAATCCCATCTTAATTTAAATGGCTGGCATAGTCTGGATTAAGAATATTATACCCCTTCTTGTGCTTCTTCGAATACTAACATAAAGACCACTTTTCTACAACAGGGCAAAGGCCTGGGCTCACTACTTACTGAAGGATCAAGATGATCTTGTGGTTAAGGCACTGTACTGGGTTCAGAATACCTGTATTCAATTTCCAGCTGTGCCATAATTTCCTGTAGGACTATAGGGAAGTTGCTTAAACTCTGTCTCAAGCTACTCACTTGCAAAACAGGAGGGATGTACGAGGACAACTTGGTTAGCGTGTGCAAGGTGCTCAAATACTAAATAGATGACACAGAAGTATCCAGATAAGGACAAGTCCATAATTTAAAGAATATTTCTCTCCAGAAAAGCAAAATTATCACCTTCCAATGGGGCTCTTCTTTCAATATTATTAAACTGCCTTATGGAACTATTTTTGATGTAGTACAGGGAAAAATGAAAGAACTGACTAAGAGGTCACTCTGAGGATCTATTTTATCATGCAGGACAGCATCACTTTACCCATTACTAGATACTGGTTTCTAAAAGATTAGGTTGCATGGCTACAGGTTAGCAGCATTTACAGATTCTACTCAACATGAATTTTTGTTGAGTTTGGATTTCTGCTGGGGTGAACTGCAAGACTCCCTGAGCACCTCCTTAAAAAGGGGCAGTACAGCAAAATTAGTATTCATACAAGTTCAATCTTTATAGCAAGAACTTTTATAACTGCTCTGTTAGACAACTTCACACTTCAAGCAGCTTCAGATACCAAAGGGGACGATTGTGTTTTAGTCTGAAAGGAAGAGCTCAGAAACTTGAACGGCTACCAAATGCTTCTATGGATCTGTATTCTGAATTACAAATGGGGGAATAGTCTACCATAGGGGGAAAGTTTTGGCCAGATTATGTTTCACATTAAAATCAGGTAAAGGAAATAAAGACAGGTGTCTTTTCTTTGCCTTCCTTGCACTTCTGCTATGTGCTATATGGTGGCAGTTGCACTGTTATAGAGCAGGATTCTCCTTACCTTTGAGTTTCTGGAGTTCATCCCTCAGGTCGGGGCCAGCATGCATGAAGATGCTCTCAGATACCGGATTCTTATCTGTGAGAGATTCATTGCTGGTGTTTACTATGGCTGTGCAGTTCAGTAGTGCTACATTTCCTTTCCTGAGGAAACAAAGCCATTGAGTGCAGGTTAGATACACAAGTATGGCACCATAGAAGAAGTACTTCTTGAGTGCTAAGGGGCTATTATCTCCTTGCTTCATGATGCACTGTAATCCTCTCTCACACCCTGCTTGTGAAATATGGTCCATAAACAGAAGCTTAGTTTAAAAGGAATTATGGTTGGTAAAACATGGCATCCTCACAATGAAAAGTCTAATTTCTATGGTTAAGAAATCTCCTTATGCCCACACACCACATATCCAGAGTTTCAGAATCTTCCCAATGAACTTCACTACCTCCAAGTAGTACGGAGACAGACTACAAGCAACCCATAATTCTCCTTCACAGTACAACCTTAATTGCAAATTCATGCTTCCCCACTAAACACCACACTGTTCATTTAAGCGGTGAGCTGTAAAGAAGTTCCATGTTAATCTGTGAGGGAGATTAATGTGTTATGTGTAGCATGTTTGATTATCATGTGGAGGTAGATGTAAGTTCCTTGCAATGACTTTCCCTATGGCAAATGGGAACATGGAGAGAACAATTATGTTTGAGATGGGCAAGGTGAGATTTGGGAGGCCCAGTGGATCTGTTTCTAGTCTCCCTAATGCCAGAATACTACCCCTCTTTCTGGAGCCTGTCAAATGCTGCACCTGATCCGGTGGGCCAGCCTTGGCTCCTCAGAGCAGAGAAGCCTCTGTTGAAACTGCAGAGCTCTGATTTTAAAGAAAGCCTTCTAATCATGAACAGACTATTACTAATACAGCGCTGTCTCCGTCTTCACACAGTCAACTTATGTGCATCTATCTGCTGCTGCTCAGAACACTGAAAAGCTACAGCAGAGTAAAAGATGACCAGAGACTGATAAGTTTTCATTGCTACTGTTAAAAAACCCTTGGAGCAACTGTGAAACTGACAAGAATCTGGTCACTTGCACTCTGATGCTTCAAGGGAAAGCTGTAGGTAGAATCAAGGACAAGAACTGAAGGAACAAACAAGCTCAGAAGGGGAAGGATAAAGCAGCAGTGCCCCTACCCACCCGTGATTGCAACAGCTAGGAGGATCTGGGGTGAAAAGGCAGGGATAAAGCCAGAGGGAGTGATCCTTCTGTGCAGAGACCAGAAGGGATTGGAGAAAGGACTGATCTTCAAATTTGCCAGACACCTGTGATCTGGAGGTTCACATGAAAAAGAGACCTGCGCAAAGACAAGAAATCCCAAATTCTACTTCTTAGCAGTTGGGGAAATGGGGATGTCTCTTCATTTTACTCCTGGCTCTCAGGGTTCCCCCACTTTTCATACTTGTCTTCTGCTGATAGGGATAGTCCTCTGGAAATTAGGTGTTGATAAATGTGGGTGGGTGGGCAAAGGAGAGGAGACCACCTAGATGGGGCAAGTTAGTACAGAGAAACACTGTTGAGATAGACAAATTTTGGAAGAAGAATACGGAGACAGAATACAATGTAAAGGAAGTATATGGAGGCAGACAGAGAAGAAGAAAAAACATCAGACACTGAGGATGGTACTGGAAAAGATACCGCATTGTTCTATGATATGAATGCAGAGAAGAGAAAATGAGGCAAAACAAGGAAGCAAGAAGGTAAAACAAGTGCCAGAAAAAAGTCAAGTATGTTTTAAAATTGTATGAAATAGAAAGGTGATTAAATATATTGTAGGGACATGCCCATCCAAGTAATTCAGAGATGAACCTCACTGGGTCCTTCAACCAGCCTTCATCTAAGACCTTCCCAATCTCTTCTCCTCCCAGACTTGATCTATGGCTGTACCTCAAGGGAAAAAAGGAGAAAAATCCACACCATGTGAAGATTTTTATTTTGTTGTGATGACCATTTTGGTGGGCACTCTTATCACTGCATTCATTTCAATTTTGAACTTACCACAATATTATTTTTGAATTGATGTCTTCCTTGTATGGGAAAGGTGATCTCACATCAAGCTGGGGTTTTTCAACTTGAGTTTTGTGGGAGTCCAGTTGATCTTCCTCACAGTAGTCATTCCAGGCCGGGAGACAATCAATATCCACAAATTGGGAAGGAGCACCCAAGGGATCCATGGAATGGAAACAGCAACTCCTCTTTCCACTACCTCTTCAGCTCTCCAATTCTCACTGGAGTCTTTCTGGTGCTTCAGTGGAGAAAAAATAGGTCACAAACCCTGGATTTTCCCTGAGAATAATTCTGGAAATTTAGACTTTTCATAAAGGAAAGCTGAAGAACAATTAAAGTATTTGCAGGTAGCAATGTAGTTAAGAATCACGGGCAATTTTGTTCCCAACCTATCTTCTGTATGGTATCATCTTTTAATTTCAAAATGTTTGGGCTTAGTCTCAGTACAAAGGTGAATCGTTTTGGAAAGTCTGAGCTAAAATACTTAATCTGTTTTTGAATTATCCAATGGTGAAAAAACCCTAATTTTCCCCATTAAAAAAAATTGTTCCAATTGGTTTTGTGAACTTGAATCTTAAAAAGTGTATAAACTCCACATTTTGCAGATTTGTAGTTCAGCCTAAGTAAGGAAAATCAAATTTGAAGAAAAGTGATTCAGCGTTTTAAGTCAAAAAATGTACAAAATTACACACATGTATACATAACAGGATAGATTTTTCTTTTCTGACTACCTTAATACTTAAACATCCAATCCTGCATCCTCCACTGCAAATTAAGTGCTCTTGAAGTCACTTAGCGTTAAGAGTGCTTAGCTCTTCTTAGCATCAGGCTCTTAGTGTTTTAGTGACATTTAAACACTTTAAAAACAAAACAGTTAAATTTGCTTGCTCTCTATTTTGCAAAAATCAATAGCGCCTAGTGGACTGTCACTAATACAAACTGAGGTCTATTTTTCTCAGGCCCCCTCCAAAGGCTTCGGAAGTTTAGCACTTAAGCTACTATTCAGTTAATTTTTAACTTTGGTTAATTTAACTGGCAAACGTTTTGAAAATCTCTTATTTCCCATGTAATCAAAAAGATGATGCATTTTCCTAGTTCTGCTCTGAATCATCCTGGACATTCTGTAAAGCCACAAAAATTGATAGATCGACTTACATGCAGTTTACCAGTGCTCCTAGATTCATCACTGACACTACTTTTTTGTACAGCAGCAATTTCAAATTATGCTTTCTATCATCTCTGATTGAGTAGGTGAATCTATCATCTTGGAAAATGATCACCTGGCCTCCACTATGCACATCTTTTTCAACTCTTGTCTGGACTACAGAAATGCAATATACCTGGACACAAAGCCTTCAGGAAACTCCAAATACTACAGAAAACTACAGCACATCTCCTCAATAACCTGCACTACTGCAAACACAAGGAGAATACAAAGGTCAAGGTCCTGTTCCTTACCTTCAAGTAAACTACTCCTGGAGAAATTCTGCACTACTGTGCATGCGCAGAATTTATGTCTCTCACAAATGTCTTTGCCTCCCTGCAGAAAAATGACTTTGATGAGGAAGCAAAGAGAAGCCACAAGAGTGGTTATGGAGCCCTCCCCAAACAGTATATTTCAGGTGCCCAGGGCAGCCAGCAGAGAGGTAAATCACCGTGGTGTGGGGATGGACGGGGGAAGACCTGGTTGGTGGCTCCTAGGCTACACTGGGCTCAGTTGCTAGTCTTGGCTGGGCTGGGGAGGACGGGACTTCCTCTTTCACTGCACAGCATCTGGGGCCATGAAAGACCCACCCCAACAGCAGGAAGGTCTGAAAATTCCTCCCCACCCTGCTTCCTGTGCCCATCGCTTCTCAGCTGCAGAGGAAGAGATCACTGTAGAGCTGCTCTCCCATCTGCCCAACCCTTGTGCATCCACACCCCCCCTATACCAAACACTCCCGCTTAACACCCCCCGCAACGAGCCCCACTCCCACTGCACCCGGACCACTCCGAGTCACCTGCACCTGGATCTCCCCCCACTGAGTCCCAATCAGCTACACCTAGATCCCCACTCCACTGAGCCTCTCTTTCCCAGCATTTCAATCCCTGCACTGAGCTTCCCACACCCAGAACCGCCCCCCCACCAACCTCTAATTCCCCACACACCCAGACCCGCCACCCCCGCTGAGCCCCAACCATCTTCACCTGGACCTCCCTGCAAAGTGCTACCACCATTACACCCAGAACTCCCCTCCCCGCCCCCGCAACAAGTCCCTGTGCATCAAGATCCCCCCCTGCATCTGGATCCCCCACTGAGCTGCCTGCATCCACATTGCCCCAAACAGAACCCTCTCAACCCACACTTGGATTCCTCTACAGACTTGGATCCTTCCTTGCTGACCCTGCCTACCCACAGCTGGTGCACCTGACACGGATGGGCAGGGTTCTGGGGTGTTTCTGGGGCAGGCCTGGTTCTGGTGCAGCTTCACCGCTGAACTGCATCCCAAGAGGGAGGGAAACTGCACAGTGAGCTCCCATGTCTGTGAAGCCAGTGGCCTGTGCTCCCAGTGCCATGCAGGAGCTTCCACATTTATTTGATAAATAAGATTTGCAGAATTTTAAAATATTGTAAGCCAAATTTTTATATTTTGGTGCAGAATGCCCTCAGGAGTAAGTATTTAAAGGCCTGGGCCCAGCATACCTAAAACTATGGGATGAAGGCAACATTTCATAACTTTGCTCCTCAGACACAATGCAACTCTACTCAGTAAGGGTTGTGTAGAAGAAAGTCTCTTGGGGGCTAGCTCCAGACGATGGAATGAACTAACACATGAACTATGGCTCATCCCAAAACATCACCTTCTTCGGCTCCAAGTATAAGATACACTTCTTTGACCTTGTATTCTCTAACAGACAAACAGCAGCATGTGCACTAAAATAAATATCCCAAAGCAAACCCAAACTAAAACACTGGAATAACTACCACCACAGCAGCTACTGGCATGTTGAAACTGAGAGACAAACAGGAACCAGTGAAGAAAAACTGTTCAGAACCCCATGAGAAAATAAATAGCATTATATTATGTGGCAGTCTGCCATTGAATTAAGACAAACCCTTGGGATGAAACCTCAAATGCACTGAAGCCCTTAGATACTTGTATCCGTTTCTGACTATAAACCAAAATTTGTTCTTTTTGCACAAGTTTACATACTTGTTGTGTCACTGAAGCACATGGTACATTCCACACGAGCAGAAAGATTAATAAAAACTACAAGGGATGCAGAAAAAAGGCAACAGAAACACTTACTGGGAAGAGGGACATATTTGAAAGGAAAGATTGAGAGTTGAAAATATATAGTTTGGCAAAACAAATAATGGGGTGGCAGGTTTGATAACAGTCTAACAGTGTGTCCAATACAAAGCAAGGAGGAAGATAAATTATTTTAGTGATATGTGAGGTATAAATAGGAATACTTCAGTTAAAACAAAAGCAAACAACTTAGACTGAATAACGGGAAACATTAGCCATGGCCATTTTCCTCTTAGGGGAGTCTTTCGAGAGAAGCAAGTGAAGTCAGGGACTGAGGAGGTTTTCCGGGCTGACAGCCCATTTTTCACTTTCGCAGCATCACCCCTCTGCCTCTGGGGACCATGTACGCCCAGTAATACCGGTCCCTGTCCCTGCAGGCCTTGTGCAACGGAACAGGGGAAAAGCTGCCCAGGCGAGAACAGAGGCTGTGCCTCAGGAAGGGCCCCTCCCCCCCCCCCCGCCGGGGTGCCCCCCCCCCCCCCCCCCCCCGGGCAGGCACAGGTTCCTTGGGAAGGGCCGGGGTTTTTGCCAGCCCCCCCACCCCCGGGGAGGGAGGGGGGGGGGGGGGGGGGGACTCCGCCCCGCTCCCACCCCCACGCAGGGACACGGGCCCCGCAGCCCAACGGACGCGGAGGAGCCGTTACAGGACGCGCGGCTGCAGCGGGAGGAGAGGGGGCGTCATGCCCCGCAGCCCCGAACACACACAGCGACCCCCACCCTGCCTAGCAACGCCCGCCCGGGGAGCTCTCCCTTAGCAACGGCCCCCCGCGCCGCCCCGTGCCCAGCCGCCCGCGCCCGCCCTCGCCGCGGTCCACCCCTCACTCACGGGCCGGCCGCGCTGCCCCCATCGGGCGAGAGGGTCCCAGTAGCAGGAGGCGACTCAGCAACATCACACAGGAAATGGGCACCGAGCCGGAGCCTGACCTCCCCCCCTCTTCCGCTTCCGGATCAAAGCCCGCCCCGAACCGCCGGAGGGAGAGGAGATCCTACGTCACTTCCGCTGCGACTCCGGACGGCTGCCCCAGCCCGGCCGCTTCCTGTGGTGAGGCACGAGAGACGGGGCCTGCGCGCGAGTGAGCCGCGGAGCCACGTGGGGGCCGGTGAGCGCGGGGCCGGGCCGGGTTTTGGGTGTGACGGTGAGTGCGGCACCGCACCGCACGGCAGCGCCTCCCCCGGCGCTGTCGGGCCTCGATCCTAGAGGAGCCGCTGCCGCACCCCGGGCGGGGAGGTGGTTCCCGCCCTGTGCCGGGTGCACGGTTCGGTTCCGTGGCTCTCAGCTCCCCGCACGGTGCCCACCGCTCCAGCGCCCCGCTGCCCCGGCAACCCGGCCCGGCCGCTACCCGGCATGGGCAGCCGGGGCCGGCTCTAGGTTTTTTGCCGCCCCACGCTAAAAAAATGTGCGCCTGCCCCCCCACCCCTGGCCTGGGCTCCCGCCCCCGACCAGCGGCCTCCCCCACCCGCACCACCTGCCGCCCCAGTGGTGGGCTCCCCCACCACCAGTGCTGACCCTGGCCACTTCCACCTCGCTTCCAGTCGGTCCGGATAAGCAGTGGGGCTCCTCCAGCTGGGGCTCCTGCCTCCAGGACCAGCCCGGGACCCGGGAGGGCAGAGCCAGGGGGACCTCCCCAGCAGGGAGCCGAGGAGCTGGGGCAGGTCAGCCCCAGAGGGAGCAGAGCCCCAGAGAGTGGGACACGGGCCCCACACGGCAGTGCCCCGCTCTCTATGGCCCCGCTGCTGCTTCTGGCTGCCCTGCTGCAGCCCCTGGGCGACTCGGCCCACTTCGCCCAGCCCTGGACTCAATGCCATACAGGAGGGCTTTTCCAGCCCTAATTTCTCTTTATACTTTAAATTCTTCTCAGTGTTTCCTGTCTTCTCTTTATGTCCAGGTCAGCTCCCACCTGGGTCTGGAAATTGCACCATGGGTCTCACCAAGCAATATCTGCGCTACACAGCTAGTGCATTGTTTGGAGTGATTGCTAGCCAGAAAGGCAACATCGTCAACGTGACCCTGCGGGGTGAAAAGGGCCGCTATGTGGCAGTGCCAGCATGTGAGCATGTCTTCATCTGGGACACCCGGAAAGGCGAGAAGGTGATGAGCTGTTTTCCCCCACTGTGAACCAGAATGGGGTGACGCTGCTGTGATATATGGCAGTGAGACTAGAAAACTGTAGCTGCATGAGTTACCTTTGCTGGGAGCTCCCCATGCAAAGAGATCAAATAATCTTAGAAAAAGTGGATTCTGATATACCAGAAATGCCCAAAGTGCAGCCAGTGGCCATCTGCTCCTTTAGAGTTCTGTGGTCTTGACCTGGGGGCATAGTCACTGACATTGAGATACTTTCATGGTGGGGTCATAAGAAGTGCCAGACATGGACTATAGTGGAGAGGAAGTTCCAGGTTTCCAGTGTGCAGTGTAGCCAGGCAACTCAGATCAAGACTGAGTCTGGAACTTATAGTGTCCATGGGCTTCATTTCAATAAGATGAGTGCATCTGCAGTCTCCTTGCTTTTATACAAGCTGCCTGCTGACGTCACCTTTAGGTTATTGCTACATCTACACTACTGCCAGGATCGACACTCTGAGATCGATCCACCGGCGGTCAATTTAGTGGGTCTACTGAAGATCCACCTAATCGACAGATTGCTCTCCAGTCAAACCCTGTATTCTACCCCCTTAGAGAAGAGTAAGGTAAGTTGTCAGGAGAGTTTCTCCTGTCGACATCCTCCCACCCCCCCGGTGTAGACCCAGCAGTAACTTGACCTAAGGTACATCGACTCCAGCTACATAAGTAAGTAGCGTAGCGTAGGCTGACTTACTGCGGTAGTGTACACATAGTCTAAATTGGTTGTTTCTGACACAAGTACGTGACACACATACCCTGTGTGGGGACCTTTCCTATGCAAAGCTCAGCTGATCCTGATTCTTTCCTTTGATCTTAAATAATTTATTCAGGTAGAAGGGAATGCAAGTGTCAGTCTCACTGAGCCATTCTCCCTTGTTACTCCTAGAGTTGAGTATGAGATTTGAAGTTCCACTGTTGACAATGCAGAGCAGTACAAAGGTACATGAAGAGTACTGCTTCAAATGGCATATGAGACCCAGAGCTACACTAACCCAGTGCTTTAGGGGCCTTTTGGAATTCTGAACTTGTGTACACCCATGGAAAAAAATAATTCTGTTGTACGCCTCAGAGGAGCTGGAATGGAAAGGTGTTGTCCTGTGAAGAAATTTGGGGTGTCTCTTTTACTAGCAAGCAAGAGGAATCACTTTCTAGCTGTTAGATTCAGGGTTCTAGTCCTTGTTGCTCCCTGGTTTGCTGTTTGGCCTGTCCCCCCTCCATGCCTCAGTTTCCCCCCTTTTAAAACTGGGATAATGGTATTCCTTCATTTCAATAGTGGATTGTGAGGAATGAGTTTCTAAAGTACTGGGGGTCCTCAGATGGAAGGCCTGATAGACAAAGTATTCTCTTTCTTCTGTTTCCTATGGGTGTGTCTAGCTCTGACATATCACAAACCCCTTGTCTTCTGAAAATTACAGGTTCTCATCCTTCAGGGTCTCAAGCAGGAGGTCTCTTCTCTCTGCCCATCCCCAGATGGGTTGCACTTGGCTGTTGGATATGAGGATGGATCGATCCGTGTCTTCAGCCTCCTAAGTGGTGAAGGAAATGTCACTTTCAATGGACACAAGGCCGCAGTTACGACTCTGCAGTATGATCATCTGGGAGGCAGACTGGTGTCTGGCTCAAAGGTGAGTGTTGGTAGGAGAACGAAATCTGGAGGTTAGTTCTTCCATAATCAGAAAGGACTAGCTGCTCTGTGGAGATGATTTGTAGACATGACCACAGTTAAGTGGCCTGGCTGGGAAGAGGTGGATAGTGCACTGGAATAGCAGGAGGAGTGTTAGTGAAAGGATCTGAGTCAGATTCACAGCTGAGTTTCATCACATATCTTTTTGGAATGGCCAAAGACTGAAATAGGAAGGGGTGCTGTAGATCATGATTAAAGTGCATTAGTGTACCTATGCATGGGGGAAGTATAGGCCTGGAATGGTGAGGGTGCCACAGGTTGGGCGTGAGGTACATCAGCAGAACTATTCATAGAGAGCCCCTGACTGGAATAGCAGGAGGGCTGCAGACAGGGACTGAAGTATCTGGGCGGAACTGTTGAAGATGGGGTGCTTCATGCCAATACTAAGGTGCATTTGTAAAGCTGCATATGTGTGTGCAGGGAGAACAACTCCTGGCTTTATGAGCCCTTCGGTGTGTACTAAATCTCAAATTTAAGGGAAAGCAGGCTCTGCCTGTCTAAGGTAATGTATTGGGTCTCATGGCAGAAGATATTGCTGATGTCCATCCTTTGGTGATGTCCTTTTCCTTTCAGGACACAGATGTCATTGTGTGGGATGTCATCAATGAGAGTGGGTTGTACCGGCTGAGGGGACACAAGGATGCTGTCACGCAGGCGCTCTTCTTGAGAGAGAAGAACCTCCTGGTTACCAGGTACACTCATCTATCGTGTCATGTCAAAACCTATGGACTTAATACAAAGAAATGAAGTGTTAGATTTCCTACAAGTGTTAGATTTCCTCTTTTCTCAGAATGAACACATTCTTAATAAGCTTTTTTTAAAAAAGCCTTATAACACAATAACCTTAACTGTGAGCCAGAGACTTTTTAAAATACATTTGTTATCTTGATAGCTCAATGGTTTTTAAGGAATACCATTAAGTGGGAAATATCAGCTAATGAGACACTGTCAATTTAAAAATAATTATTCTCTGAATAGTTTTTAATCTACTGTTAAATATGGTACCTGAGATTACTGTAACGGAGGATTCGTCTATACTGTGTCCCATCATAGCTTAAGCTAGCAATGAGCTAGAAAGAGCAATGTAGTGCAGCTGGCAGCTTGGGCTAGTCACCTGAGTATGTACCCAGGGGCTCTGGGTAAGCGTGTGCTCAAATATGCTCCCAGCTGCAGTGTAAAGGTACCATGAGATTAGCAGTATGTTTACAGAAAGCATTTGACATTACTTTGTGTAAAGTCACTTTTGCTTTTTCCCCTATATAACCAATTGGATTCCCTTTTGCTTGTGAATCTTTCACACAGAAATAGGACAGAAAAAGTGGTCATAGAACCTTGGAAATTGATAGGGAGACATGGGCGCATGTAATACCTGAACTGACTTTTAACTCCTCTTAACATTCACTAGCTTTAAAGATGATGGTTTTGCTTGGCAGGAGAATTTTTTGATGAAATTCTTGTAATAATATTTTATTTATTAAATGTATGTATTAGTTCAATAGAAAAAGTGCATCACATCAATTTAAGGTCAAATTATGCCGGTATCTTAATTTTTGGATTATTGATGAAAGAATAGTGTTCATTTGGAGAGCCCAGTGGCACCTTAAAGACTAATAGATTTATTTGGATATAAGCTTCCATGGGTAAAAAAACCTACTTCTTCAGCTGTCCAGCTGCCCCTCTGATACTTGTTTATTTAGGGTTAGAGTTAAAGCTTTGTTGTGAAGAAATATGCACTTGTTTGGTAGTTTACAAAATGGCTTTATTTTCGCAATTTTCTTAATATTTCTTTAGTGTTGGTAAATGAAGATCATTCTTAATTTTAAAATAAATAGGATTGAGGGGTTGCTATATTTCCATGGAGATGCTTGGGCAAGGTATGCCCTGTTCCTCATAACAAAGAGGAATATCAGTCTTAAACATAGTTGTGACTCCTTATTTATTTATTTTTTTGACCACTTACAAGTAAACTTAGCTCATTTAATAGTTTGTGTTAAATCTAAAAACAAGTCCTTTAAGAAATTTAGTGCTAGGAGTCAGACCTTTTTCATCTTTAATTATCTTAATAGTGGAATGGTAACTTAAAACTTGTAATATTGTTAAAGCTTGTTAGGGACATTAGGTTGTAATTAAGATAGTGATTACTAGCTCTTGTTTTTGACTGTTATACTCTATAGACAGAGGCAGGTCAATAACTCGGATTACTTTTAACTGGGGCCATCATAACGTTGGCAGTAACCCTATCAATTGCTACCCTTCCTAATTTGCATGCTACAGTTCTGTTGGTTGTAGTGAGTCACTGGTGACTGGATACACATCATAAGTTCTCATTGGCAGATTATTTGGCCAAAAGTGTCATTGCTCTGAAAGATTCTGTAATTGCATTTGGGCATCAGTGCTTGAAAGTTTCCCCATAACACTGCACCCTTGGCCCTACTGCATACTGAGGCAGGGACACCCGGAGGTGGTTAAAGTGCAGACACAGTGGGACACAAGGGACTGGGCTCCCCACAACCTCTTTTTGCACAATGCTGGTCTCGAACAGCACTCTTCTTCTCCATCCGGCCCATGCACATCCCCTCACGTGTGGCCATTTCCCTAGTCCTCTTGGCTCCCTATATTGGTGTTTTCTGGTTTTGAAGGAGCTCTGTGTGGGGAGAGGGAGAAGCAAGCAGAGATGTGGAGGCAGGGAAGAAGCAAGCAAGGTCCTAATGTTTTCGCTCGTGCATCAGCTCCCCTACTAGTGCTGTAGTGGAGCTTAAGGTATGTCTACATTGCAAGTGATGGGACGTTTAATCTAGCTAACGCGGGTAACAGTAGCAATGTAAATGTAGCGACCTGACTGTGTACCCAGGCTTCTTGTCAGGCTTGTACATGTGTTGCTGCCTCTTCCCGGCACCCAAGCTACGAAGTCATCATTACACCTGTTACCCCCATGTATACCTTCCTATGCTACAGTCACAATGCTTGCAGTGTAGAGGTGCCCTGAGGCAGCTGTGCCAAGGAGAGCCTTTAATGTGCTGGTGTTTTGACAAAAAAAACTGTTGATATTAGTGGAACTAGAACTGGGCCTGGAATTAGACAAAGTAATTGTTAATAACTTTTGATTTTATCACAACTAGGGCTGTCGATTAATTGCAGTTAACTTACGCGGTTAACATGAAAAAATTAATCACCATTCACTGTTAACACGTTTAACAGTGACTTTAAACAAACAGAATACCAAGTGAAATTTAGTAAATATTTTGGATGTTTTTCTACATTTTCCAACATATTGATTTCAGTTACAACACAGAATACAAAGTGTACAGTGTTCACTTTCTATTATTTTTTATTACAAATATTTGCACTGTAAAAAAGATAAGCAAATAGTATTTTTCAATTCATCTCATACAAGTATGGTAGTATAGTCTCTCTGTTGTGAAAGTGCAACTTACAAATGTACGGGTTTTTGATGCATAACTGCACTCAAAAACAAAACAATGTAAAACTTTACAGCCTACAAATTCACTCAGTCCTACTACTACTTCTGCAAATCGCTTAGACAAACAAGCTTCTTTCCATTTATGGGAGATACTGCTGCCCACTTCTTTATTACAGTTTCTCCTGAAAGTGAGAACAGGCATTCCCATGGCACTGTTGTAGCTGGTGTCGCAAGATATTTATGTGCCAGATGCGCTAAAGATTCTTATGCATCTTCATCTTCAGCCATTGTTCCAGAGGACATGCTTCTATGCTGATGACGCTTGTTAAAAAAAATAATGCATTAGTTAAATTTCTGGCTGAATTCCTTGGGGGTAAATTGTAGGTCTCCTGCTCTGTTTTACCCGCACTCTGCCATATATTTCATGTTATGGCAGTCTCGGATGATGACCCAGCACATGTTTATTTTAAGAACACTTTCACTGCAAATTTGACAAAATGCAACAAAGGTACCAATGTGAAATTTCTAAAGATAGCTACAGCACTGAAGAATCTGAAGTGCCTTCCAAAATCTGAGTCGGATGAGGAATGAGCATGCTTTTTGCAGTCTTAAAAGAGCAACAACACTCTGATGCCGAAACTACAGAATCCAAACCACCAAAAGATAAAATCAACCTTCTGCTGGTAGCATCTCACTCATGATGATGAAAATGAACATGTGTCTACAGAACCCGTCATCATGGATGCATGTCCCTTGGGATGGTGGTTGAAGCATGAAGGGACATATGAATCTTTAGTGCATCTGGCATGTAAATATCTTGGCATGTAAATATCTTGCAACACTAGCTACAACAGTGTCATGCAAATACCTGTTCTGTCTTTGCAAATGTAAATAAACTTGTTTGAGCAATTGGCTGAACAAGAAGTAGGACTGATTGGACTTATAGGCTCCAAAGTTTTATATTATTTTTATTTTTGAATGCAGTTTTTTTGTACATAATTCTGTGTTTGTAAGTTCAACTTTCATGGTAAAGAGAATGCATTACAGTACTTGTATTAGGTGAATTGAAAAATACCATTTATTTTGTTTTTTACAGTGCAAAAATTTGTAATTAAAAATAAAGTGAGCACAGTACACTTTGTATTCTGTGTTGTAATTGAAATCAATATATTTGAAAATGTAAAAAAGTCCAAAAATATTGAAACAAATGGTATTCTATTATTGTTTAACAGCATGATTAATTGCATGATTAATTTTTTTAATCACTTGACAGCCCTGATTACAACCTGTTATTGCAACCTTTTTTCTTCAAGTAAAGCTGGAAACATGACTCCTCAAGAAGATTTAATTATCTGGGGAATGTGAAGGGGGTAGTAACAAGCTGTATTTGTTTCTTTTATAGCACCTTGCAAATGAAAAAGTCCTAAAACCTCTGATAAGCTAAAATGCAGCTCAGTCTGGTGCATTTAATTTGGCACAGATCATTGCACAGTTCATCAGGACAGGCAATGAAGAATATTGTAACTGAAAATACCGGGGGAATTTAGGGAGTTTGGCCGGCACACCAAGCCTGACACCTTTGCCCTTAAAGCAGAATGGTTTCTCCATTACACTAGGCTGAGGTTTCAGTGCGGACTCTAGTAGGCGCCTCCTAATGAATCGCCAGCCCATATTTCTGTATGGCCTGTTTTGCTTGACCATCTTATCCTGGTTCTGTTTAGCTCGTGGGACCTGCTGAGATCCTAGTCTAAATAAATCTTACCTCTAATACCTTGCAGTGTGCTTTACCTTTTGTGTTTCTTACTCTCTTCAATGTGCACGGTTTTGGCTGAACTCTGGTGACCTTGCCTCATGTGTGGGTGATTTCATTTGTTTTTTCAGTGGTAAAGACACCTTCGTGAAGTGGTGGGACTTGGATACGCAGCACTGCTTCAAAACACTGGTTGGACACCGTACTGAGGTAAATAAAATTAAAGATGGAGAGAGGGGAGTTAGTTCAGTACAAGCATCACAGCACATTGGCTGCAAGGCAGCTTCCATTGTTACATCCATGCTGCTCAGGATTGGATTTTTTTGGGGGGTTGTAAATACAGCCTTGTAAATACAGACAGATGAGAAGCCTTGTCTGTTGAGGAGGCTTGTACCACTCTTGCTGGGAGTGATGTTTCCAAACCAGATGTCCTTGTGCAGTATCCTACATAGCAGGGGCTCGAGCTCTCTGTTCTCATTCTCCCTTTTAAATTAAAAAAAAAAAAAAAAATCAAATTCAGTGTAAGAATCCTATTACATACAACATTAATGAGGAGATTGAAATCCACCAGCATGATGAATTCCTCGGCCAAAGCCCTAGTAGCAGTCTTAACGTTGCCCTTTGTATATCAGCATTTTAGGGCAGGAACATTGCAGGCTATTGTTTGTTATACTGTCTTCAGGAGCTACCGTCTTTCAGCCAGAAGGTTTACGGCAAAAAGGAGAAATCTGTTTGTTCGGTTTTTTTAACAGAGATATGAAGAGAGACTGCATTCTCCCCCGTCACGCCTTCCCCCCCGTACCTCCTCCAGCAAACAAAACCCCAATTAAACCCAAAAATAAATCCCTTCAGGCCCTTTCAAAGGGATAACACTGAATCTCTGTCCTGGAGGGATGCTGTATGGCTAAGGTCACTGATGTTGGTGGGGCATGCAGATATTGTGGTGATGGGAGGCCGTATAACTAGATATAAAGATGCTTCTTGGTTCTTCTCCTTGGCAGGTGTGGGGACTAGCCTTAGTGTCACAAGAGACACGTCTCATCACTGGTGCTGCAGACAGTGAGCTCAGGGTCTGGAACATCACCTACATCCAGGAGGTAAGAGCTGAATGCATCGTCTCGCTCTGGAGTGGGTTGAACTGGAACCCAGCAGGACTGAAGTGACAGAGTCCTGTGGCACCTTAAAGACTAACTAAAGTATTAGAGCATAAGCTTTCGTGGGCTGATACCCACTTCGTCGGATGCATGTAGTGGAAGAATCCAGGGACAGGTAACTCAGCAGGACTGAGTGGCTTTCTGGGACGTGGTCAATATCCATCCGGGACACTCTCAATGTGGAGCAAATGTTGTTTGATGGCTTTAACTGTATGTTTCTACTTACCGACTTCCAGCTCTGTTCTAGTTCTGTGCAGACTCCCTTTGTGTGTGTGTGTGTGGGAGCTGTCCCAAGAATGGGGCATTTCTTGCTGCAGGATCAGGCAGAGCGAGAAGCTGGAGGAAGTTCTTCTCTGGGGACATACATGGTGACTGCAGACCACACCTTTTCTTTGTTTAAATCGAGGCTAGCCAAATAAGCATGAAATGACTGGTGACCACCCTCCTCTTCACCATGAGGGTGTGGCTTGTGGAGAGGACAGGTTTTGACACCCAGTGCTTCACTTTGGTCGCAGGAGAAGGCCACTCGGATTGGGGTGGTGCAACATGTGCTGGAGCTGATGGTCTGCAGCTGGCTTCATTTCATGTCCCGTACATGCAGCCCTCCATGTCCCAGCCAGGTGCTGATGGGGACGTTGGCTGGGCAATGTTTGGCAGCCCTGTTTTAGGCTGCATTGTGGAAGCTCTTCTGTAATGGGCTGGTTCCATTCGATTACTATCTACACTGTTAGGGCTTCATTTCATAGAGCATCTTTCATCCTTGTTGCTCTCCTGAAAAATTCAGAATGAAAGCTGTGACCGTGTGAAATGGCTGGAGGGGATCAAGGCATAGGTGGGGGAGAAGCCAGGGTTTGCTAAGGGTATTTCTTTCCTTTGTCTGTCACAAGCAGGCAACAGACCCTAATGAGCCAGACTCCAAGAAAAGCAAAGGGTCTCCAACTAAAGCAGAAAAGACCTCTGAAGTGGACGAGACCTCAGAACTGGATGAGACGCCGGAGGAGGTAACCCTTTCCCCCACTCTGGCTAAGTGGTGCAGATTCACAGGTGGTTGTGCTGTCAGTGAGGGTAGATACACACCTCAAATAACTAAATGGGGATTTGAGGACAGACCTGGTTACCTTGCTGACACTTGCCTCGCTCTGTTGGCTTTGTGTCCCAGGGATGATCTCTAGCGCATCTAGAGAAGACACCCTGATCCATGAACAAGGAATCACACCAGTGTGTTCTACCTTCCTCGGGAACAATCTCTCACACTTCCCCAAATACCCACAAAGTAGCAGCAAGAACCTGTGCCTGAATTTTTTGGTAATTTGTGCCAAAGAAATCCCCAATGTAAGTGTATTGGCAGGTCTCTAGAAAGGCTTGACAATGCTAGCAGAGCTCTTTCCTTGTAGGAAAGGCATTACAATAAAATGGTCACTTTCCACCTGCCTCCGTTCAGTGCTGAAACTGATTCACCTAGGACTTATTAACAGTCCCCTATGTCATACCCAGGGATCCTAGTTTTCTGTGATTAAAAAAACCCAAAATTCTCTGATTTAAAAAACCCATAAAAATCCCTGTTTCTCCACAATTAAAATGGAACGCTGAACTTTATATATCATGGCTCGGGAAACTATGTAGGTATCAGTTGAACACAGTGCTTTATTGATATCCAATAGAACCCTGTTTATTCAAGCCTCCATTATCTGGCTCCCTGTATTAACTGAACCATCAGCCATCTGGGGCTGATTGCGGTGGTGCTCCCGTGGTCAACACTGTGTGGCTGAGTGCCCGAGCCCCACTTTAAAATAAGGAATAGAAAGCTCTTTGCCAACCCTCCGGATTATCTCATTTTTTGATGATCTGGTCCCAGTCCCAATTAGATCGAATACACACGGGATTCCACTGTAAATTTAAAGAACATTCAAAACTAAACTACGAGAGGGGGAGGTTGCGGGCCTTGAAGAAGTGGCATTAGTACTTTCAGTAACATTTAGTTAATAGTTAATACGTGTTTTTATTTTTTCACAAAATGTATAATCTAAAGATTTTCTGTAAAAACACACTTTCCACGTTTTTCCAGGAGAAATGGATCTGAATGGATCCCTGATCATAAGGGTGTCAGAGAGTGGTGCTGCCATATTTAGAATCAGCTCTTATTATGGGAAGCCTCTTCCACTTAGGTCAGTCAGCACCTGACAGTCTTTCACTAAATTCCTCTTCTCTGGATCACTCACTCACCTGGTGGCACCTCTAGAATCCTTTGAAGAGTTCAGCTTCACTCATTCAGTTATAGGTAGACCTGCAGCCTTAACACCACTGTTCCTTATGTCCTTCCTCCAGGAAGTTTCTCTGTCTCTATTGTTAAGCAAGTAATTATATGATCTCTCTCCCCAACCTTCCTCCTCTCTCTCCTGCAACAGGAACTGAAAGCTGGTGCCTTAACTTTATAAAAGTTCAGATAAATTCCCTTCCAGGTAGTGATGTGCATGTTTCAGTCCATGAAAGAAAGCTGGTTCTCAGCTACAATGCAGAAAACATAAGTGAAATTTGTGCTTCACACAAATGTTTGTTTGCTGTTAGTTCCCAACCTCTTTGCTGATGCAGATTCCTTCTCTCTCTTGGAGGCTAGTCAGATTTGTAGACTCTGCCCTTTCATTGTTGTATCTGAAGACTTGCTTGACCTTTCAGACTACAGTTGTTTTCCTTTTCTGTATCCTTGTAGCGCTTCCTGAGGTGCAAGAAAGCTGGCTCCATCATGCGGGAAGGAAGAGACCGAGTAGTTACTCTCGCCACTGACCGGACAGGCAGGATCCTGGCCTGCCATGTAAGTAATATGCTTTGGGGCCTTTTGCTAGTGGACTACAGCAGAGGCTCTGTTGTGTGTCTCAGGGACTCTCCACTGCAGCAGCTTCTTAGGCAACTTGCTGCTAATACTAACTCTGTGAATTTGTCTTCAGGGAACGGGCTCTGTTCTGGAAGTGTTTTGTGTCCTTACCGAGGATGAAATTTGCAAGAAAATGGAAAAGAAAATGAGAAAAGCAAAGAAAAAAGCCAAGTAAGCTCTCTTTTTCTAAGTTTTTGATGTCCACGTGCTGAGAATTGACAAAAGGCCCATCCAGTGAGAGGGTGCAATGAATGAATTGTGAACAATTTTGCGGTTAGCCTGCTGTTAACATGTTTGTCTGTTCTTGGCTTGTTGGTGCTGGTGTGATCCGGGTTGTTCTCTGCTCCCAGTAATGGTGAGAAAATCATCTTCCATCTGATTCTCTTGCAAGAAGTGAATGGGATGAGGGAATGGACAGAACTCTCCTGGTAAAACCCCAGTTATACATCACCATCTATGACTCAGGAGATTTGCACAAAATAAATACACTTCCCAATGTGATGCTAGTCTGAGTCACCAGAGTCACTTTGACATCTACAGATTGTGAGCCTTGGGGTGGTATGTGCCAGGTTCAGATTGGGGCAAATCTTGTCGCGGACAGCCTTTTATTATAAGTCTATTTTATGCTTCTCCAGTGTCCATCATTTATACATCTGCTGGTGTCTAACAGGTGCCTCACAATAGTCCTAGGAGGTAGGTGGATGTTAGCTCACTTCATGGGAAATCCAAGGCACACCAAGAATACATCTGTTTATATTTTGGTAGTGCCTGTGGGCCAGGATTAGGAGTCAGGACCTCATTTTTCTGACACAGAACAAAGTGATCCCTGCCCCTGAGAGCTTTCAGCCTGTTGGCTTGTGTAAGCCTGCGGCGACTCACCCTCAGCACCTCCTGCTGGTCCTTCTGGGAATTAGCATGGTCCAGCCCTCTAGAGCGCCCTCTTCTGGGTTTGGCCCCACTCGCTAGTGGCACCGGTGCCCCTCCCTGGGCCCCGGTGCCCTCTTACCTCAAGTGCTGCACTCCACAATATCTCCACCATCTTGGGGTCTCCCGTCCTCGGGGAACCCCTACCCCCACCCCCTACCCCCACCTTGCCTCAGTCTAGGCAACTGCCAGTCACCACCTGCCCCCGCTCACTGGGGCAGACTGCAGTCTAGTTGCCACTCATCACCAGCAAGGGGGGTTGGCCTGCTGCCTCTACTTGCCCCAGGGCTGCCACTGCAACCCCAGTATCCCTTGTGGGACCATCTACCAGGCCCTGCAGCCTGGGGGTTGCCAGGCTGGAGCTCCCCCAGCTCCACTA
Organism: Dermatemys mawii; assembly: GCA_007922305.1. NCBI lineage: Eukaryota > Metazoa > Chordata > Testudines > Dermatemydidae > Dermatemys > Dermatemys mawii. Next base: position 32,954,838 of record ML677351.1, read on the forward strand.
GCCTAGCCCCAGCCCTGCTTCACTCCGGGTATCCTATCAAGTCTCCCCAGCAGCCAGGCCCATCTCCCTCTGCAGTCAGAGGAGACTGTTTCTGTCTTGGCCTTTCAGCCCTTTATAAGGGCCTGTGGAGTGTTTGGGGCGTGGCCACCCAGCTGACCCTACTCCCAATCAGCCTGGGCTTTACCCTACTGCCCCAGCCTTCTCCCTGGGCTGACTTTAACCCTTCGTGGCTGGGAGCGGGTAGCCACCCCGCTACAGCTTGTCTACACTTAAACGTTAATTTGGGTTATGATAGGGTGTGACTTTAAAACACAGAAGGCATTCTGGAATAACTCCATGCATGGACAAGCCCTAAGTACATGGGTGGGGAGGGATGCAATTAAGTTGGTGTCTTGAACATATTTCGACAGTGATATCTCCTTCCTGCCTCTCTGAATTGCCCTTGTGGTTTCAGTTTGGTAGAGTATTCTCTTGCACTTCCTGTCCTAAACCAGTGGCTTGTTGCTGTCCTCCAAAAAACAGTTTCACCTTACTGGAGTAGGTAGATTCTCCTCACTGAATAGTTCTCATAGCAGGGTGTGGTTGGATAGCCCTCTTAATAAGATGGTCTAGGATCATTATTCTCTACCTTTGCAACAGGAGACCTGGGATCTCTTAAGTTCTTCAGGATTGCCAGCAGTGTTGCTGGCCCTCAAAGTATGCACTAAAAAGCATTGCACCTCCACCAGAACAGCACATCTGTGTCAGCACTGGACAAGGGTCCAGCTAGTTTCATTTGTGGAGGAGTTGCAGTTAGGTTGTTCATTCTTTTTATGCGGGGAAGAGTGCAGGGGGGAATGTGTCATATATTTCTGCCCCATGTTAGACTGTGACTGGACTGGCAGTGCCTGGTAATCTGATTCCCAGTGGTATTCTGACTTTTCCAGACAGAAGTCTGAGGAGGAGGAAGAGGAGCCTGAAGGAAGCGTTGAGATGAGTCCGCAAGAAGTGATCCAGCGAGTCACTAGCATCAAAGCTTCTGCTAAAATCAAGTGAGTGCAAAGCCCTGTCCTGGGGTCACTGCACCCGGTGAAAGGGCCATGACGTGGGGGGAGTTTGTATTTTACAAAGGTGGCTCATCTGCAAAGATGAGAAGCTGAAGCTCCATAGAACTTAGAATTGAGGAGAGGCCTGCAGGATCCCAGCTAGTCCAACTCCACCCCCATATCCCTTCAGTGTCTTCAAACCCCTTTCATCAAGATTGTTCCCTGCAAGGGATTCTCTGGGGCAGTGGGTCTCAAACTTTTGTACCGGTGACGCCTTTCACATAGCAAGCCTCTGAGTGCGACCCCCCCTTATAAGATAAAAACACTTCTGAAAATATATTTAACACCATTATAAGTGCTGGAGGTAAAGCAGGGTTTGGGGTGGAGGGTGACAGCTCACAACCCTCCCACCCATGTAATAACCTCTGTACCCCCGAGGGGTCCCAACCCCCAGTTTGAGAACCCCTGCTCTAGGGGCTTGCCTCATCTAGTTTTAAATGGTTGATCTGATGGGGCTTCTACTGCTGTCTTTTCCATTGCCGACTGCCTCTCCTATCAAGAAGTTGTTCTTGGTGTTTTTCTTTAGCTTATTTCATCTTGTTTCTCCTAGTTATGACCCTGACTCCTCTGTGTCCATTTAAACAGGTCATTTGATTTGATTCTGTCGCCGAAAGGAGAGCTGAAGGCCACCTTACTGCTCCAGAACAACACCATCGAGTCATACATCCTGACCCCATCAGCACAGGTCCCCCAAGTTGTCCAGGCATCCAAGATAACCATTGGAGGGCACCGCAGTGACGTCAGGACACTGGCTTTTAGCTCCGACAACATTGCCATCCTCTCGGCTGCTGCTGAGTCTGTGAAGATCTGGAACAGGTGTGTGTTCTGATTCTGTAAATTCCTCTTTGTCTGCCAAGTGTCCTCCTCCGCTGTTGGAGATAAGACATTGGATTGTCTAGGTCACTGTTCCAGCCCACGATGCTATTGCAGAGCTCCCTTGCGGTCACTGACTCCTCAAACACTACTCCCCTGGGACATGGCTGTCCTCTGAGAACTCCTCCCGCCCTGCTCCCTCCTCCTCTCTGAGCCCCCTGCTTTCAGTTATTTTGTGAGGGAAAGGCAGCAGCCTCCCTGTTCTCTCTCTGATGTAGGGAGCATGTTTGGGGATCCGGTAGATTTTCTGTTTGGATCTAGCATTAGAGGTTCTTGGGTGGGCAGTTAACCTTCCCGAGGGCTAAACTGTGCACTGAGGCTTTGATTCTAGGTGGCACTTGTCCTACCCCAGCCAGTGCAAGCTCTCACGAGCCTCCTGGGCTCAGCATGTGCCCTGCCAGGCTCCTACTGCCCCACAGTTGGATAGTCCTTGCTGCCTGAAGTACCCCGTTGCTGCAGTGGGCTGCTCTCCTGTCCCTCTTGACAAGAATGAGCTGGGGGGGAACCTTTTCTGGGGTAGCATCATTCGAGCTGGAGGGCCAGGCTCCGAGGTGGATTTGTCCCCCTGGATGGTGCTATAATCTCTGACTTCCTGTACGGTGCGTGAGAGAGAGGCCAGTTGGTGTGAAAGGCCTTTTAGCAGCACAGCTCATTGAAAGGGGCAAGGTCTGTACACAGCGACAGAATCTCGCCTGCTGCTTGTGCCCACAGGTCGACGCTGCAGTGTATCCGGACCATGGCGTGCGAGTACGCACTCTGCTCGCTCTTTGTCCCGGGAGATCGGCATGTCATCATAGGAACGAAGGTAACCGGTGCCCCTCCTGGAGCTCCCCTTGAGACCTAGCCCCTGCCTAGGCTGGGCCAATGGTTTTCAAACTGTGGGTCACAACCCAGTACTGGGTCACAGAATACAAGGCCCTGGGTCACGGTGGCTCTGATCAGTGCTGTCGACTGGGCCATTAAAAGACCTGGTTGGTGGTGCTGCCCGGCTAAGGCAGGCTAGTCCCTACCTGTTCTAACCCCGTGCCCTGGAAGCAGCCAGCAGCAGGTCCAGCTCCTACATGTGGGGGCCATGGGGCTTTGTGCGCTGCCCCTGCCCTGAGCACCAGCTCTGCACTCCCATGGGCTGGTTGAGGAAGGAAGCCTGCCTTGGCACTCCTGCTGCACCGCTGCCCGAGTAAGACCGCACCCCTACCCCAGCCCTGAGGACCCCCACCCCCAACCCAGAGCCCCTTCCTGCACCTCAAACCCCCATCCCTGGTCCCAGCCCGGAGCCCTGATTCCCTCCCACACCCAACCCCCTGCCCCAGCCCTGAGTCCCTCCAAACCCGGAGTCTTTTCCTGCACCCCAAATTCCTCATCATCACAGCCTCACCCCGACACTCCAACCCTCTGCCCTATTCCTGAGCCCCTCCCACACCCCTCCTCCCCAGCTCCGTTGGGTTGTGAGCATCAGCAATGTTCTTCAGTGGGTCATCAGAAAAAGGTTTGAAAACCACTAGGCTAGGGAACCTTCCTAAAATCTTCCACCATTGCTCGTACTGGTTCAGCTCCACTTGTGTTAGCGACGCTGGCAGCCTTAATGACAGTGGGCTGTCCCTGGTGATCTTACCACTGCCCTGTAGCCTTTGCAGAGCATGTCCGATTGACTTAGTGCTGGAAGTGCCTTGGCAGCTGGTGTTCTTTCTGCCCTAGATGTAGCTCGTGTGGGTTGAGCTGGCTGGTGTTAGCAAGGGTGGGATGTTTTGGAAAATGTCCCTAAGGTAAACACGGTCCCTGGTGATTGGCTGTGTCTAGTGGCCATCTAACGCTTTGAGGGCCAGAGACCGCGGTGCAGCAGGTCACGAGTGAGGTGTATCAGTGGAGTGGCATGTAGGGATTCCAGGCCAGGGACAGCTGGGGATGCTGCGGGTCAGAAATGTGTCCTCTGGGCTGGGTCCATGGATGGAGGAGGTGCGTTCCTCCTGGCTGCCAGTAGGATTTGGCCTTGATACCAAGATGTTCCTCTAACACTTCATTTTGGTCTGAGAGCTCCCATGTTGCCCTCCCAGTTATGTCTCTTTAACTTAGCTGGGCTCCTCTGCTGTGGGCTGCCTTGTTCCCCACTGGGCTCCTTTAATCACAAATCCTTCTGTCTCTGGGACTCTGTGCTTCAAGTTATCACACTGTGTTTGTGGCCCAGGCCTGCAGACTGGGCTTTGGACCTGCTCGCTGCATCTCAAGCTGTCTTGGCATGTACTGGAGACAGAATCAAGGTGCTGACTTGCTCTCTGTTAATTTGTCTTCCCAGTCAGGGAAGCTGCAGCTGTTTGATTTGGCCTCTGGGAGTCTGTTGGAGACACTTGCAGCACATGATAGGGCCCTGTGGTCCATCTCTCTTTCGCCCGACCAGGTAACTTTCTTTTAGTGGGAGGTCTTGTGCTGTCCTCAGGAAGCCTATGTCTCAGGTGGCTTTGAGGATGCAGAAGTTAGCATTGTAAGGTTTTGATGTGGGGGGTGTTTATCACCTTTGCACTTTTGTTTGGCAATATAAAACATGCCGCTGCTCAGTTCTGCACACCTGAACCTGTCTTGGTAGTACACCAAGAGCCCTCTGCTGTTACAGCGTGAGATGTCATTTTCTGTGTTATCAGAACAGTGACCGCTCATTGCCTTTCTGGAACACGTCTCACCTGCGGATCCTAGTGCACTAGAAAGACTTTATAACAAGACAACCTGCTAGTTTAGGCTACATCTTGATGTATCCTGCCCACTCCATCATAAGTTCATTTCACCTGAAAAAATCCCCTGTCTGCCAAAGTCTTTGAAATCCAAATGTGTTTGTATCTTCTGCACTGTCAATAAAAGTTCTGTTCTAACTGAACCAATGGTCAGTGTAACCTGCTCTTGACCTTCATGCTGTAGGAACTTAAGATCTAGGCTGGGTCTTAAGGTCTTACGAACTTAAGGTCTTGTCTGGAACTTAAGAATTAAAGGATCCTCAAGTGTAAGGGCCTTGCTTTGGGTTTATTACTCTTCCTGAGTGCAGTGACAGTGCTCCCGTTTGCTTTAATTTTGAACTTGTTTCTCTCTCAGCGTGGCTTTGTAACAGGCGGTGCTGACAAGTGTGTCAAGTTTTGGGAGTTTGAGCTGGTGAAGGATGAGAATGGCACACACAAGAGGTGAGAAAAAAGCCTGTCTGGATGCAGCATTTCATCCCTGCAGTCCTTCTCCCTGCTGGGGGTTTGGCCTTAGTTTTGTTCCTGGATGCCTTTGGTAACACGTGTGTGTGTGTGTACATACAAAGGTATGAGCCGTGTGTGTGTACGTACAAAGGTATGAGCCGTGTGTGTGTACGTACAAAGGTATGAGCCTGTGTGCTTCTGGCAGTTAATGGGGCTGAATGCAGGATTCTTATCGCAGCTCTAGTGCCTCCCAGCTAGAATTGAGCAGCGTTTGTTGACTGAACTGAAATGTTTAGTGGAAATAAATATCTGTTCTGGCACACTCCTTCATTGGGAAGGTTTATCAGGTCTAGGATGGTCCCGAGTGAGACAGCAGCTGGGTGATTCATTCTGCAGCTTAGTGTTTAGAGCACTCACCTGGCATGTGGGAGACCCAGGTTTCTATTACCGAACCGCTAGGTTATAGAGTGAGTCACTCAAAGTCCCTTCTCCAAATCAGGCAGAGCAGGGTCTGACTCTGGCTTTCCCACATCCCAGGTGAGTGCCCTGACCAGGCAATCAGAAGTCCAGGGGGGAGGGGTGTTTCTCTCATTTGTTCAGGAGAAATTTTGCGCATTCTTGTTTTCGTTCTGCGTTGGAGTGAAAACAAATTTTTGAAAGCCCCCAACTTTTCACGAAGCAAAATGGTTGTTTTCCGGCCAGCCCTGCTTCCGTTGTCTTTGCAGTCTTGTGTTGCCGAGGATTTGTGGAGTCCGACTCACGATCTCTTATGGGATTCCCCAGCCCCCCTTCACATTTTAATTGCTTCATTTCATTGCACCTTACCCTCTTAATTTCCCAAACTGAGATTGAATAGCCTTGTGCTGCTTGCTGCATTCTGAGTCTATTCCCTGCCACGCTGAATTCAAGTCACTTTTGGGTCACTGGTTTCCAGCTTCCCTGTAACTTCTTCTCAGTCAGATTCTCCCTATAGGTGCGTGGTAGATTGGGCAGTGAAATCCATATGTGCACAGCTCCTGGCTCATTTCAACCCTGCTTCATTCCAAGAGCCAAGGAAGGCGGCTGTGCATTGGAATAAGCTGGCGGGTTTGTGTTTACACCCTTGGCGCTCTGCGTGCAAGGACAATGATGCTATTTTCCTCTTGGCCATCGCTAGGCTCTCCATGAAGCAGACGCGCATCTTGCAGCTGGATGAGGACGTTCTCTGCGTGCGTTACAGCCCCAACCAGAAGCTGCTGGCCGTCTCCTTATTGGATTGCACTGTGAAGATCTTCTACATAGACACGCTCAAGGTGGCCTCTTGCCTGGGCTAGACGGAGGGGTTGTGGGGCGAGAGTTGGTGGTGGTGGGAGGGGCAAAGCTGGCTGGAAAGGTGCGGCTTGGTTGCTGGAGCAGAGCTGCTGGCTTACCCGGTGCAATTGCTCGTATTACATGGGAATGGTACCTGAAGCAGTCATATGAGGCTGGGAGAGTTGGAGGGGACGTGTGTTCATTAGCTGGCCAGTAATAACAAATGGGGAAGCCTGCTGACTTCTGGTTCTGGTCCCTGTTTACTGTCCACAATCCTGGCAAGCGCTGGCCAGAATTCAGTGGGAAATCTACGTTTAAAGTGGTGGCGTGGGGGTGGGGGGGGAATCAGGCTCTCCCCTGGCTACGAGCGTCTTGCCACACAGGAGGGCAAGGCCAGTGGTGGTGTCCTGCCCATTCAGTGCAGGAACCTTGTGGGCCCCCTTTCCCTTGCTCCTCCTTCCTGTGACTGTGAAGAGATTTGGGGGCGGGGCTAGAGCACCGTTGACAGCTCTCGTCAGGTCAACACGTGGTCGCTAAACTCTGAAGCCAAGGCCTCCCTGCACATGAGAGCAGGCCCCCTTCCTGTGAATAGTGCCTGGCAGTCAGATGGCCCTTAGGGGAGGCAGTGAAACAAACCGGCACTTGATGCTAGGAGCTGCACATAAAATGCTGACGAATACAGAAAGGAAGCCAAGTGATGGACACTTTCTCCTCTCTAATATGTCCGTGATCTTGGCTATTCCTAACAGTACCAGCTGCCTGCCGTCTTCCCTGTGATCATAGGTCAGTTGCTAACCTTCACTGCGGAGGTGTTTGGAAGTGCAGGCACCCGCTGAATGTAGGGGATTTGGGCACAGAGCAGCAGGCATTCAAAGTGCTGTGCCCAGCATTTCTAACTCGATCCATTTCCTCTTTCTTCCTAGTTTTTCCTGTCTCTGTACGGACACAAGCTGCCGGTGCTCTGTATGGACATCTCCTATGTGAGTATAGTAGGGGCTGCTCACAAAAGATCTTCTGGAATCTGCCGATGTCTGTGGCCTTAAAAACTGACCACAGCCTTGCTTGGGAATAGAGCGGGGCATCGCCCTCTAGAATGGTGATTCTCAGCCGGACTTAAAAAACACTCAGCTACCCACTCGAACTTGATAGGACCCAAATTAATCCTCACCCATTCCATAGTCCTTGGCAGGCTGCGAAGGATCGTTGGGTTAGGTCATGACAAGAACCCACAAGTGAATTTTGGGCGGGGGAAAGTTTCTGTAGAGTTTGCCCCAATATTTCCCAGCCCCCCGCCTCCTTCGTTGGCTGCTTTGGGATGTAATACAGTTGTATGTCCTGTCCTGGTGGATGGAGACATGATTCTTTGGCTCTTGCTCATTAGTCATGTACTGTTCAGTCCTAGCAGCCAGCTGAGAGGTCATGGGAATCCCTGCTGGGTCAATCAGTCAGCCAGTCAGTCATGCCCCTTCTGTCTGCCTTGCTTGGTGTAGGACGGGGCCCTCATTGCAACTGGCTCTGCTGACAGGAATGTGAAGATCTGGGGCTTGGACTTTGGCGACTGTCACCGGTCTCTCTTTGCTCACGATGACAGGTAGGCCCTGGTGTGGGGGGGCTGCAGACTCCTCCCTGCAGATCTGCTGGCGGTGAAGTCTCTCTGGTGCTCCTGCGGGGGTGGGATGCGGGCCCCTGGGTGTGGCACTGCGTAGGCACCGGAGCGGATGGGCAAACCTTCCTGAGCAGTGGTTCTGAAGCACTGGTCTGTGGTGCTCCCGCCTCCCGCGGCTTCCTCAGTGCTTGATGCTGCACAGCTCATTGTTTGGTGCTCGTGCCGTGCTGTGAAGCTTGGCTGAGCTTTGCTGGGAGCATACAGGAGAGTGGAAGGCAGCGGAGGCTGGTACAATTGATGATGTAGTCTGGTAAATCTCTTCCCCCTACCTCCTGGAGTCCCTGCAGTGCCCAGGGAGTGCTGCCATGGGGCAGGCAGAGAGGAGGCTGCTGTAGAACAGGCGTTGGCTTCAGATATTTCACCGTCTCCTTTCCTGCCTGTGTGATGGCGATCCCTTTCTCTCACTCTCCAGTGTGATGACCCTCCAGTTTGTGCACAAGTCCCATCTCTTCTTCACGGCCGGGAAGGACCACAAGATTAAGCAGTGGGATGCGGATAAATTTGAGCACATCCAGACCCTGGAGGTAAAGGGTTTCGGAGAGCGATTCAGGCCTGGGCAGCTATTTCCCTAGTGATGGGGAGCATTGGGGGTGGCCATGTCTCACCTCTTTCCTCTGACCTGTAGGGGCACCACCAGGAGGTGTGGTGCTTAGCACTCAGTCCGAGCGGAGACTACATCGTGTCTTCATCTCACGATAAATCCCTGCGCCTTTGGGAAAGGACAAAGGAGCCACTCATCCTGGAAGAGGAGAGGGAGATGGTAAGAGCAGTAGCCATTCCTTGTGGTCTGCTACAAGAAACAATTCCGCCCCAGGTTTCTTCTCAGCCACTGAATGCGCCTTCTTAATCTTCAGAGGATCTTGCAGAGTACCTAAGAGATCTCAGCTCACTGTTTACCTGTGTCTGGGAGTAAGATGTCCAGAGATGACAGGAGTATTCCAGGGGGATTGCTAGTACTGTGGAGAAAGGCACAGTTGTCTCCAGCATTATCTTCGGGTGGCTCAAGATTGCATTGGCTGTCTTTTCCTTTCTCTTTCCCTGCTGTATTGCATCGCAAACTTCTGGCTAATGTGCTCTCTGCTGTGCTGCTCCCAGGGTTCCCTCAAATAGATGTTTTGTTTTCTCCCGGAGTACTGGCTGCATCTTCTCCTTTTGGTTTTTCCTTCAGGTCTTTCTGAGCGCTGCAGGCCCCTCTTAACTTTCTGCCCTCCATGGTATCTGAGGCACTTTCCATCAGGGACCGCAGTGGGGAGTTTGTTAATTAGATGCAGTGTGCACAGGTTGCTCCATTCCTTAGGGTGAGAGGCCTATGCAACCTCCTCTCCACCTAAGCCTGTCATGGCTGCTGTGGTCATCACTACAACTAATAGACCCAGGACTGAGAGAGTTGAAGGCAGCACCTTCTCCGTAGTAGGCCCATGGCTCAGGGGAACTGGCAAAGGCCTACCCTGCCTCTTGAACTTGTGCTTCAGGGTAGACCTCTTCATCAAAGGACTCCCCAAAGAGCCAGTGCAGGGGAGAATGCCTGGAAGCACATGCAGAGGAAGAAACCTGAGAGTCAGTGATGTCTGGCCTGACTCTTCTATGGGGATTTTGCTGTGACCCTTAGACAGCACCTCGATACCCCCGGACTGGTCCATTAGGAATGCGGGTGGCTGTAGGACAGACATGGGCAAACTACGGCCCGCGGGCCACATGTGGCCCGCCGGCCGTTTTTATCCGGCCCGCCAGCTTTGGCTGGGGCCCTGCCCTCCCAGCCCAGAGCCCAGCGCAGTAAGCCGCGCAGACCTGCGTTCCGGGCCAAGGGTGCGGGGACGAGCGCGGCAAGCTTCCCGGCCCAGGACCAAGTGCGGCAAGCCACGCGGCCCCCCTCTCCTGAGCGGGGGGTCGAGCAGAGCGTGGCAAGCCGCGGGGCCCTGCGCGCCTGGCCCAGGGTGCCGGGCGGAGCGCGGGAAGATGCACGCCGCCGCGGAGCGTTGAGAGCCGTGGGGCCCCGCGCCCAGCTGATCAGATAAGCCAGTTTGGGGGCGGGGGAGGGTTAAAGTGTGGGGGGTCTCCGGAGGGTGGTCAGGGAACAGATGGGGGGCTAGATAGGGGGTGGGGTCCTGGGAGGCAGTTAGAGTGGGGGGTCTCTGGAGGGGGTGATCAGGCGAGAAGGGCGGGGGTTGGATGGGTCGTGTCCTGAGGGGGATAGTCAGGGGGTGGGAAGTGGGTGGGAGTCGGATAGGGGGCGGGGCCTTCCCTACGCGGCCCTCTGCACAATTTTGAAGCCCAGTGTGGCCCTCGGCCAAAAAGTTTGCCCACCCCTCCCAAAGGATGATAGCTAAGCCTGTCAGAGGGAGGTAGCTGTGCTTTTCTTAGGAGAGCGTATATATCTCTTCCATGCACTCGAGCAATGAGTTGGCCCTTCCATGGGGAAGCCACAACTCTGGATGCCAGAGGATGAATAAAACAGTGGTGGGGCCATGCTAGTGTGACAGGTGTCAGTTAGGCCGTGCTGGGACTGCCCCTTCCTGCAAGATGGGCTGATGTCAGGATGTTCCCAGTCTTGTTCCTGCTTGGTTGCGTCTCAGGAGGGAGCAGCTGAATCTGGATTGTCTTTGTTTTGGTTTGATGGGCTGATTCTTGCGATCTCTTTGGGCTTCCCATGTGCACAGGCTGAAGACTTTTTCCCTCCCTGGCCTAGCCGATGCGGGAGCTGTCAGTCAGCCCTGAGCACTGGCGTGATAGCGCAAGTCAAACCCGCCGTGCTGGCCTCCCGAGCTCATGCTGGGTCACTGGAGGAAAACAAACCTGGGAGTCTGCCTTGGGCACCCTGCCAGGGATGTCCCAGATTTGAGATTGGGCAGCAAGGTTCACACAAGGCCACAGCTCTCCTGGGAGGAAGCTGAACGTTTTCATTCTCTCTGGTTCACCCACGCTGCCTGCCCACGTTAACGTATTGCTTTCTCCTTCGCTGCAGCAAAGGGAAGCCGAATATGAGGAGAGCGTGGCTAAGGAAGAGCAGCCTGTGGTGAGTAGAGTGGCCTGACCGGCTGGCTGTAAAATGCTCATACGCTAGTCTGGATCTGTCCTTACGTGAGACCTGTAAGGAATCAGGGGGCATCAGATTCACTGGTACTGCTCAGTGTGGAGCTCGCTGGAGATGTGGCTTACTGGAGACGGAAAGCCACGGCACTCATTAACGAGTTTGGGGACCTTTTTGCAAGAGCGAGGAGTCCTGGCCTTACTCCAGTATAGTAACTACAGTCTGTGAATCCCAGTCCCTGCCTTCTCTCCATTTCATACCTCACTAGTTCAAATCCACGCTGGGTCAGCCGTGTCCGAGGCCTGGCTCTTCAGTGCCTTCATTATGCGAGATGGATGGGAAGCAGCGGGTTTAGTGCTTAGGGCAGGAGGCTCGAGTTCTTTTGCTGACTTTGTCACTGCCCCACTGTGTGACCTTGGTTAGCTCTCTCTTCGCCTGTTTTTCCCTATCCAGAAAGTCAGCTCCCTCACAGGAGTCCTGGGAGTTAATAGTGGTACAGTGCTTTGGGACTCTGAGCTTGAAAGCAGTTTATTTCTGTAACAATCCATTACCAGTGTAACGCACCAGTCCAGGGAATTTGATGGAAAGCCAAGAACATTAGAGGCAGGGGAAGACACTGAGCTTTAATATGCAGCAGGAATGTTGACTGTGGAAGAGGTTTGAGCTGCCTGGGGGCTGCATTTGCTGCCTAGTGGGAAGGACTGTAGCTTGAGACCTGTCTTGTGTCTTGTAGGTGGCTGGCGAGACCCAGGGAGAGACTGGATTGGCAGGAAAGAAGACCATTGAAACTGTCAAAGCGGTAAGTTGGTATGGGTGTTGCTAGTTCTTGCCTTGGTTCTCCAGTGTTACTGGTAGGTCAGCAGACTTCTGCTCTGAGTTGGAGACATCTGAGAGGTAGGGCACAGGAGGAGACTTTCTCTAATCAGGCAGAGCAGTGTCACCTCCTCAGCCCAGAGGAGGAGTTCGTGTCTATCTAGAAATGTGCCAGGGTGGTGCCTCCCAATGCAGTACTGAGACCATCTCCCCTCTCTGGGACATTCCCCACCCAGTCAGCAGGCACCAGGGGTGAATGAATCCATTTCCTTTTTGTAAACACAGAATGAATAGCTTTGCATACTCTTTTTGTATAAGCCAGGCGGCTCCGCAGGCAGGCCCATGTGGTAATGGGACCCTCCACCAGAAGTGTGATCATGGTATGTTGCTCCAGCTAGTCAGGCATCCTGCTCCTGGCCAATCCCCGATACTTCAGAAGAATGTGGACAGGTCTCATGATGCCCGATGACAATAGAGTTGTGGGAGGGTGGGGTCCTGGGGATTCCCCCAGCCCCTGCAGCACTCAGCCTGGCTACTCTTATCTTAGCAAGTAAAACTACAGATGGTCAAAACTGATCAGCCCAATATTCTTCTTGAAAAGGGAGTGTTTTGACGAGTTATTACTGGCCAACAGGTTGGAATTGCCTGGAGATGTCAGAGGAGCAGCTTGAGAGAGAGAAACAGCACCTCAGCAAGCTGGGGAATCCTGACTCTTGATTGGCTAGTGCTGGTCACATGGTTTCTACATACTAACAACTCAGTGGTGCCATGTTTGGAATCTCAAGCTGATAAATAAGAGCTCCCACACTTCAGCCCCCCAATCCTCCCAATCAGGTTGTGAGCTTTGCTTTTTCCGGGCCTTCCAGTGACTGATGTGCTGCTTTTGTTCCGCACAGGCTGAGCGGATCATGGAAGCTATCGAGCTGTACAGAGAAGAGTCCGCAAAACTAAAGGAGCACCAGGCCATATGTAAAGCTGCTGGGAAAGAGGTGAAGAGACCTGGGCCTGGATGTACCCAGTGAAGTGTGAATGTGTCCAGCCAGCTCCATCACCTCAGGGAAGAAGCTAAGCAGGCAAATAGAGTTGTGGCTGCTAGAGATGGTCGGTGAAATCCATCTCCTGGCAGAGGGGCAGCGTCATTCCCTTGTGCACAATTAGTGCATTTTCTGTTCTGGTTTTTAATGTCCCAGATTGCACTGGGGCTTTTGCCTCTTCCCTTAGGGAGATTATTCTGTTGTGTAATAGAAATCTCTACCAGGAGGTTTTCCCTACCATCCAGCCTAGCTGTTCGTTCTTACCTTCATCCCATTATTGCTAGTTATATGAGAAGCTGACGGGCTGGGAAAGAATGGAGACGTATAAGACCAAATGCCCTGTGTGTTCTGAGAATTACACTTCTCTGGCTACTGGAAACTGCTTCTCTGTGTGGGGGAACTGGGGAAGTGCCAGGTAAAGGCCTGACAGCGTGCTTGTCTCTTACTGGAAACCATGTGCGTGTGTATGTACCTGCCTTATTCTAACCCATTTTCTTTCTCTAGGTTCCCCTTCCTGTCAACCCCATCCTCCAGGCCTATGGAAATATTTCAGTAAGTGGGATGCCCGGTTCATGGGCTGTGCACAGTCTGCTCTTGGAAGTCTGGGTCTTGGGGTGTCCATTCACGTTCGTGAGTTCAAGAAGCAAATATATGTTGTGCTGGCAAGTTCTGAGCCTGGGCCCAGACTTTCGGCTCCGAGCACTTGCCAGGTCAGAACATGCCCAGAAATGCTCTATGGGTTTGGCGAGTGCAGTATCTGCTCTCTGTTGAAGAGTTCTTGCTTACTGGAGACCTGTCTGCTGTGTGGCTGTGACCCATGTAGCAGAAGCTGGAAGCCAGTTTTTCTTTAGGAGACCATGGAAGTTCCTACAGCCACATTTCTGCTCTTGCCATGGTGAGGTGGCCCTGAGTAGTATGCAGAGCTCTGAAAGGACTGGTGGGACTCAAATTGTGCATTTTTTGTTTAGGCTTCTCGAGATATGTTAACTGAAATCCCATGTAAATCTAAAATGTCACTATTGCAGCATTTGATATGCTCGTGTAACCCCCTGGGTACTTTTCACTTCTAGATACTAGAAAGTGTGTGTTTGTGTTTAATAGTACAGCCAATGAAACATTCGGAGCTTGGTGGACATGTATATTGCAGTTGTCATGACATTGCCTAACTTGTTCCTCCTGCCTTAAACAAGTCTATGAAGTCTCTACATACACGCTAATGAATTTTTTAGGCACCCTTTAGAAATCCTTGTCCCTCCTTCATGGTCTCTGTACGTGAATGGTGCTTGAATCTCTCTCTTGGAAGGAACTGCCTTCTTTTCTCCTGCTATTTCCTAGTAGGAGGTCTAGTCTGCTGTACAATTAGTGACCCAGGAAGTGCTGGCCAGCAGATGAATGAGAGGAGCTGGGACTAGTAACACCTTTTAGGTAACTAGTTTGTGTGAGTTTTTGATATAATTTAACAGCTGAAGTGTAAATGGTGTTTATCCACATTGCACAAAACTCATTCCGCTAAATTGCAGAACTTGTGTAAAATGCATAAAACACTTTATATTCAACTTGCTAAATGACTACAAAAATCTCACCAGTACTAGAGTTTTCTGAAACTCATTCATCTCCTGAGCAGCCCTTTGTATCCCAGACTGTCAGCGGATGTGAGGTGCGGTGGCTTTCTGTTTCTCTGTTCATTTTGACTGTATTTTAACAGCTCTTAAAAGCATGTTCCTGTGTTTTTTTAATAACTATAACGTGCTTTGAGATTCATTTAATCTAGTGAAGTGGTTTTCAAACCGGGGTATACAAGCTCTAATCAGAGGGGTATGGGAGAAGGATCCTGTAATTGTGGACAATGCCATGAAGACTTGTAAGAAAGACTTGGTAATCTAATCATAGGTGTATTATGACCCTCAGATGGGGGTGTGCGGTAGCCTACGTTATTTGGAAAGGGCCTGAAAAGTTTGAAAACCACTGATCTAGTGCTCTCCTCGGGGCGCTTCCTGAAATGCCAAGCTGACGCTCTTTACTTCTGTTACAGCCCTCAGTGTATGTGCTAGAAGTTTTCAAGAAAGTCAAGTCAAGGTGAGTCTCATGAGGCTTCTTGCTGAGCAGGGCTTGCTACTGAGCAATGAAGCCTGGCTCCGGTTGGAGTTTTGGATTGGCCATTTCTGTTGGAGGGAGGCAGTGGAAGAAAGACTGATGTGATTGTCACTGGTAGACTTGAAGTCATTTAATGTATTCCATGGGTAATTCTAATATGAAAGCCACTTCTCGGGGAATAAGTGCACACTGCGGCTATTGAGTGTCTGCAAGCGGGGAATAAAAATCATTCCCACCGCGGTGAGAGTTGGCTGAACTTGTCCATGCGGGTGGGCCAGGAGCTCTTTTACGCGGTGGAACGGAAGGAAGCCGGGGGATGTTCTGGGTAGGCAGAGCTGTCTAGCATCTTTCCCACAGGGGGGATTGTCTGTCTCCCACCCACATGCTGTGTGCCTGCTCCCTGCCCTGGGCAATGCCGAAGAGACTCTATTCCATCCAAATGGTCCTGGCTTTCTTCAGTCAGTCTTCCCAGTCTCCTTCCTCAGAGAGGGGAGCTGCCAGATTGGACCGTGCCAAAGCCAAGCGGCTTTGCACAGCATATCATGCCTCGGCCGGGGCCCGTTCTGCAGCAGGGCAGTGGCTGTTGGTGCAGTGGGTTTTGTCCATGGCTGCTCTCAGTCACCCCTGTGTCCGTGCTCTCCCCTCAGCGAGCTGGAGGAGTCTCTGCTGGTGCTGCCCTTCTCCTATGTGCCTGACCTGCTCGTGCTCTTTAATGAGCACATCCAGCGGGGCTCGGAGGTGGAGCTCCTCTGCCGTGCGCTCCTCTTTCTGCTCAGGTGAGTCTGGGCTTCGTCCTCTACCTCAGTCACTCATTTGAATCCAGCATCTGACGCCTGGGTGGTGGCCTCTCTGAAAGGGGAGGGAGGCAGGGGCAACTTGGTCCAGTTCCTAGTGGACGAGCCCTGCTGGCAATTTGTGCTAGCAGACAGGCTCTGCAGAGAGACCATGGCTGTCTGGGCCTGAAATGCCCTTGTGGCTCCTTCTGAGGCAAGACAGCAGTGTGGTGTGTAGACAGCCAGACCCGCTGCTCCCTGCCTGCTCTGTAGCTAGTGAGAGACTTTGATCTCCTGGGCTATGAGCCAGCACTTTGCCTAACTGTGCTCACCTGACTGGCTGTGGTCTCTTCCCCTTGTGGAGCAGGGGCTGCATTAGTTTTCCTGGGCACCTGCCACACTGGGAAGGGACATGGCATGTGGGGTAGTTCTAGGTGACACCGAGGTACTGCGGGATGAAGTACATCTGACTTGCGTCTGTGGAGAATGTACTGGAGCTTTCTCTTCTGCCCCTGGAGTCCGGCCTGGCAGAGTTGGTCCTGTCCCCCCTGTGTTTTGGCGGAAAGTTCCCATCATCCACAATGTATGTGACGGGGCTGTTATCAGGTCAGGGAACACGGGTCTGGCTAGTGCGGCCCAGCCGGGGCTGCCAGTGTTTGAGAGTTCAGAGCTGCGAAGTGCCGATGAAGCGGGGAATGACGTCCCTCCTGCCAGCCTGGGCTGATAGCCCAGCTCACATCCCCCTCACCCAGAGCAGCCACCTGGCTCTTCAGCTGCTGTGCTGGAAAAAGAAACTTTGTGAATACCCCCCATTTCTTTTCCAGTCCACCTCTGTTGCAATATCGATCTCATTTGCTTGCACTCCGATCCGTCCCCTGTGTCCAGCTCAGTGGGATCTGCACCATGTAAACACAATGAAGAAAAGCCCTTGCTTTGTTCTCCCACCCAAGTGCCTTGGCCTAGCGAAGTGTCGCTCTGCAAGGGACGCTGCATCTAACTGGGGCGCTCTCTCTTTGCCTGGCTTGTTCTGCAGGATACACTTTGGGCGCATCACAAGCAATCAGCTGCTTGTGACTGTGATAGAGAATCTGAAGAAAACCACCATTTCCAAAGTCAGCGAGGTCAGGGTGAGTATCTGCAGTGACCCCCTGCCCGGACTCTGGCACAGTGACTGTACTAACGGTTCCCGCCTGCATCGCTATGTCCAGTGTCCCCATCTCACTCTTTCCAGCCTGCCAGTAACCTGGCCCTTTGTCATGTGTGGGAGCAGCAGGCTGGTTCCTGGCTATACCACACAATGGCTCCATCCCCTTTTCATTTTGCTGTGTGGTTTGTTCTGACTTTACTCTCCAGTATGAATGGACTTTTGTACACAAGACACTCAACCCTCTCGTGACAGGGAAACCATCTTTACCTTTGCCACGGGCTGATGGGATTCACAAATAACCTGGAGTGGGAGAAGGCGGTGTCCTACTGGGGCTGAATCAGCTGACTGCTAGCTAACCTTCCCAAAGTGGGTTGTAGCTCCCCTCCTCTTTAATACAGAGGAGTGGAAAACAGACACTCCAGCTCCCCCAGTGCAGTGCTCCCTCTTATCCTGAGCGGTGGCGGGGGCCTGACCATTCTTCTGGGTTGATGAAGTTGGCTGTAGCCTTCACTGCATAAATCTGTGGAGCCGCATCTGGCTGCCCCTTGCCTGGAGATGGTGAAAGCATTTGTGTCTATTTGGGCCCGGGAGTAGGGGTCCTTGGGGATACTGACTCCCTGCCCTCACCAAGGCCGAGGAATACCCAGAAATGCACCATCTGTCTCTGCAGAACGTGCTGGGCTTCAATATGGCTGGGCTGCAGTTCCTCAAGAGAGAGATTGAGGCCAAGGACGAGGTGACTTTCTTTGCTGATGCGACTGACCGTTTTCAGGAGAAGAGGAGGAAGAGGAAGAAAAAAGAGAAGTTGATTCTTGCGATGGTTTAGCTTTTGCTGGCCATAATGCAGGGCTCGTGAAGCCTCCATGTGTGCGAGGGAGCCTTTCTGAGGGATAGGGACCCTGAAAGTCTCTGATTCAGTGACTGAAGCAGACTCCAGCAGGTCTGCTCCTGCATGCACAGAGGGTGTGTTAATTCCCTCCACCCAGAGTGGAGTGAGTCCCATTCCCTGGCTTGGCTGGAACTTCCTGGACTCTGCTGGGTACCTGTACATTTGAATCCTGAATCTGAGGCCGGCCTCAAAGCTGCAGCCCGTCCTTTACACCAGCAGCTATTAGAAGTGGCTTGATTTCTTCCTCTGTGGAGATATGACTTGCTCTCAGTGTTTTAACTGAGGGTTTGTCTACTCTGGCAATTTACAGCACTGCGACTTTCTCACTCAGGGGGGTGAAACAACCCCTCTGTCCATTCCTCCCCACCCATCCCCCTGCCCCAACTGAGTGCAGCAACTTTCAGCACTGCAAAGCACCAGTGTAGACAGTGCACCAGTGCTGGGAGCAACACCTCTTGTGAAGGTGGGTTTTTTAGAGCACCCCCACCGCTTGGCCGTGACTACACAAGCCACGCTTTAGCATTGCCAGTGTAGACTAGTCCTGCATGTAGTTTGCAAACTGCTCCTATAACCATGCCAGTGTGCAGAGAGGCAGGTGGTAGGACTTTGTGCTGATGTTGTGACGGGGCGTGGCATATGGGCACACAGGCTCTGTGGTCTGACTGCATTCCCATAGACTGATACAAGGCCTGGCCCTCCCCGTTCCTGTCCCTTGGAAGTGTTACAAACAGACAAATAACAGTTCCTTAATGTAAGAACAGCTCCTTGGAGCTCTGCCAGCCAATGTGTTCTCTCTCTGTAACTTCCTTGGTGCCAGCTATTAAGTCTGGTCGGCCTCTTTCTGGAGGACAGAGGATTAGAGAAGAGGCCCTGCATTGTGCTGTAGAGTTCTCAGCTTCAGTTAGCATGGGGAGACCATGCTGCGTCCCCAGTAATCCCAGCTGCATTAGCTCCAGTTGTTCAGAAGGAATTTACCACTGCCCAGAACTGATGCTGTTTTTGTATTTGTCATGTACTGGATAAATCTCTGCTGGTTGCTGAAATAAACTGAAGTGATGAATTCGCTGCTGCCAGGATGTCTGAGGTCTGGAATATGTAGGATCCTGTCCATAAAACAGGCTAGCAGGGGGTACCCGTCACACCGAGCTTCACCCTTGTCCGTGTACTTGGGTGAGAAAAGCACTGCTGCACTGGGGCCCAGAGCAGGCCCCCTTTCGGCTCAAGCAACAACTGGATTTTTAATTAGTTCTAATTGTGGAGCCCTTTATTAACTCCATTGTCTTTACATGATGCTCACTTACTCCTAAGACACCCTACTGAAGGCAACAAGGTTACTCCTGGAGTTCATAATCAAGCTGTAGAGGCATATCCAGTGGGGTGCTGTAGGGATCTGTCCTGGTGCTATAATTCTGTATGCTAACTACTGCCTCATACTTGACAATATGTAGCTGCAGACCCCCGATTGACTTTTTTTCCCTCCCAAAACGGCGCTGGCTGGGGATTGCCTTCAGTGGAACCCCCACCTTCCTCCCCTATCTCTTAATATCCCCCATCAGGTAACTTGCATAGGGCCCCCTAAATCCTAAGGATGGCTCTGGTGCTCACACCTGATTGGAACTGACCTGAACAAGCAGTGGAAGAAGAACCCTCTGCACCAGTCATCTGACCTTTTTGTTCTTTACCACCACTCCATGAGAGGTATAAGAAAGCTGGTCAAGAATGTGATGGGGGCCAGACAGTTAAGTTACAGACATGAGACAAATGAGTCTAAACTGAGGATGGTGAGAAGAAACAATCATTTAATAATCAAGTTGGTGTGACTAGATCTGGTCAGTACATTTACTGGGATAATATTTATACAATAACGGACTAAAATCCCAGTCTTTCTGTGCTGCTGCCTTTGATGTCACCCTTCCTGGCCTGATCTGTAATGAAAGAGCAAAGAAAATGAACAAGAATAAAGAGAAGCAAAAAGAAATCTGCCCTTGTTGCAACAGAAGGACCTCCAGCCCTCTTGGAAACTGCTCCAAGCAGCTGCTCCTGCCAGCTGCAGGCCTGGGCAGTGTTACTGCGAGTGGGAGGGAATATGGGCATGCAAAGGGATTTTCACAAAGATCTTTCAAAATAATAAATGAAAGTGGACATGGCATAAAAGATAGGAGCATGGATTTGGGAGGGCCACACTGGATATTCAAAGTTTTTCACCCCCACGCTCAGGCACTGTAGTTTGTATGTGCCATGTGTTGGAGAGAAACTTTGAGAAAGATTTGTGGTATTCAAAAAGGAAATAGTGTGACTATTTGTAGCAGGATGAAAGGAGGGCCTGTGCTAAACTCACTGGTGTTTGTATAACCTCTGAACACTGCTTTTGATCAATTAGATTTTCATGGGATGAATGGTCCGGGCATCAATGGGCAGAGCCCTATTGACTCTGAGACAACACCAAAAAAGCCATTTACACTTACTTAAAAAGCTGCTACTTGCTGTCTCTGTTGAGAGCCACCATATTGCTGTGGGGGTGGGTGTACAGCAACTGGGGGAGCCAGTAGGAGAGGAGAGTGTAGCTGCCAAGGGGTTTTGGTGGAGACAATAGGCAGAGACTGTGCCTCTCCGCTGCGAGTGATTCCTTTGGGCAGAGTAATAGGGATGTACAGGTTCTCCCAAGCAGACAGGAAGTGTGAAAAATCAGGATGGGGTTGGGGGTAATAGGAGCATATATGAGAAAAAGACCCACACTTGGGACATCTGGTCACCCTACAGCCAAGTCCTTTCATTGCCATCCTCCCTTTACTACGTGAGCACTCAGCAGTGTCTGACTCCTGCTGTCCTTGGTGCAGGACTTGATCCTGAGGGGATAAGTAACTAAACTCAGGCTCAGCTAATACTCTTCAGCTGGAAGTTGCAATGATTCATCTGTGGCACTTACTTACACTATCCTGGAAGTTTGTGGGGTAGTATAATCCTCAACCTGGGGGTGGGACTTGTAGAAACCAGCCGGACCATGGCTGCCTTGCCCCCCTCGGGGTAGCCCTGTGGCCTGCACTCATAGATAGCACCTGTTAACACTGGTGAGATACTTGTTAAGGGTGTGAACTTTTTTTTTTTTAAACAAACAAATATTGGGGCCGGGGGGGTAGAGGCCTGAACATGCTGTGGAGGCCTTCACAAGGATTTGAGTCCAAACCATTGACCCAGCTCAAACCCCAAAGGGAGGAAACTTGGGGAAAAGAAAACCTGGGAAGAGGGGAAAGCAATGGCTCACAGTAGGGGTGGGAATGAGTCAGGCCTGGGTGACTGGGAGTTGAATAAAGACGCTTTCGCTGCTCACTCACTAGTCTGTGTCCAGCTCAGCTCCATAATTGAGGGTTTGCCAGCAAAGAGCATTTTGGGTGGATGTCAATTAGCTGAGGATGGTCTCAGTCTAGCTGCTGGAGGACAGGGGTCCACAATACAGGACACAGCCCCCTATCTGGCAGTAACTGCTCCTCAGCCTTAGAAGAGCAACTATCCCTTCTCCAACCTGAGGGGCGGGGTCCCTAACATGTTGCTAGGAGAGCTGGGCACGTAGCCTTGCATTGTTCCTCCTCATACCAACTCGTTCGCTACCAGCACTGGCCCTCCCTCACCTTTAACCAGCAGTACATTTGCTTCAAAGCCAAACACCCCCTCTTCTATCCAGATCCTTCCCCCATGAAAACCAGCCCGCCATTCAGTGTGAACAAAACATTTTCGAAGCTTGAGGCAAAGGGGACTAATGCTTCTTAAAGTTGCTCTTCCCTGTCCCAGTTAAACAGACAAAAAAAATGCCAAGCAACAAAACGTAACCAAGCAAACTATCTCAGTTCATCTACTTGTGGGGTTATAGCCCTGCTCCCAATTCTGTCTCTGTGTCTTCACGCTATGAGCCGGCTGAGGTAGGGATCGTCCCTGTCTTTGGGCTCAGTGTCCAGCCAGTGGGGCCCAGCTCCTTAAATAGCACTGAAATGTGTAAGAAGGATTTTGAGCCCCTGACTGGGGTGTATGTGCCCTCCTGTCCCTCTTTCCAATCATTCCCCAAAAGCCATGTCTTGGGGCTGCCTTCCTGGTGGTGTTCTTCCCCCTCCAGTGTGTCCAGGCTTCCCAGCCTGTGCAACTGACATCACTTCCGCTTGGGGTCTATCCATCAGCTCAGCTGTGTGCCTCAGAAAGGAGGCCTGAGTACAGCTGTGGATGGTCTCCAGGCCTGAGGCCACTTGGCCTGTCTATACCGTAAGGCAGCAAAGGATATTTGCCTCCACAGGCAGGAACAGAGTCTCCCTCTCTGTTAAAATTTCAATACGGTAGGAAATTTCTCTGGAGCCCTCGGTACCTTCCACTCCAATTGCCATGGCATAAATCTCGACCTCCAGTTCAACCTGCAACCCGGCTGCCACCTGGAAGAGACACAGAGCCCCCCAGAGACAGCCATGTTAGAGGTATAACATTGGACATGTAGCTTATAAGTGACATTAAAAAAAAAAAAAAAAAAGGAAAGCGGGAACCTTAGGTCCACCAATGGGGAAATCCTTCCAGTTACTGCCAAATGTCTCGTCCCCCCTCTATTTGTGCCTCCTGGATCACAACTCTCCCTGTGCAGCAAGACAACTGTTGCCTGTTGGCTCTAGTTCTGCCACACCCAGCAGCGTATTCCTGGTGTAAGGGGGTTTCGTAGGTGACTTTGCAGACTGGTGAGGTCTATGCAGAATGTGTTAGTTTACCTTTACATCTGGCAGAACCTGAAGTGGATTTGTCCCTTGGGACATACATAGAGGCCATGCCCCAAGGAGTAGGTGCAGCAGGCTCAGAGTTCCCAGAAGAGCTGGGATTGGGGTGGTGAGGACTGTTTGGTTTTACACTGCCAGCCAGTCTTTTCTAGTCGCTGTTGCTTTGTTCGAACATGGACTGGAGCAAAGTGAGTTTACTTTTGCCCTGTGTTTTGGTGGCATCCCAGGCTCAGCGAGGAAGGACAGGGAACTGTCCCGCCGCTCCAGCCTCAACCCCAGCATTCTGCACACTTTCCCTCCCTGTTCTCTCACACTCTTCTCCCCCATCCCAGCTGACGCCACAGCCCTCAGACAACAGGAGCCTTTCACAATGGGCTGGAGGAGGAGCAGGAGAATTTTGCTAATACTTGGGAACTAAACTATGGTAAAACAAGGCCTAAGAATGGCAAAATTATCCCTGTTCTCACTTGTAATTAACCCGTATTACATTAACCCTTCATTCTCGCCTTTGTGTTTATGCTTCCTTTTTCTATTTCCAGTTTTTATTCTTTATCACTCACTGGAGAAGAAGGGACCACAGAAGAGCATTTTTATTTGTCATTTTCAAGTGTCTAATTTCTCTTCCACCTTCCCTTCCCAAAGTGTCCTCTCCCTCTTTCATCTATAGTCTTTCCTCCCTTCCTTGTCCCTCCTCCCTTGCTCTTCACTTCCCCACGAACCTCCCCGTTAGTCTTAGCGGAAGGAAAGGAGAACCAGCATGCTGTAGCTGTGGGAGAACCAGAGACAGGCATGGAGAAGTGGAGGGAAAGGAGAACTGTACAGAAGGAAAGAGGGAGAGTATCTTTTCCAAGCCCTTTAAGGTCAGTCATTGGTTTGAAGGAACCTTGAGCTTAGGGCACTGAACTGGAACTCAAGAGATCTGGATTCAGCTCCCAGATCTGTCACTGATGCATTGGGCAAGTCACTTCAGTTCTCCAGGCTGGGCTGGGCCTCCTGCCTCCTGCTGGTACTTGTGTTTGAATGTATCATGGTGACTCTATACATCATGGAGCATGATCTGATACGTGCCAAATGGCATCTCATGGCAATTGCTACATTCCAACACAGGAGGCAGAGTAGGTCTCCCAGGCTACATGTGGCTCACCCCCTCATTTTTTCACTAGTGGGCTGCAAGAGTCGGCAGATACGGAAAGTTTTCAGTTCTGGGCCCCTGTCAGCCCATCCCCCAGAGTGATGCTAGAGGGGTTGGCTGGGAAATTTCCTGAGGGCCAGTCTGAAGTTGCCTGAAAACAAAGTACGTTCTGCCCAGCCATACACATGCTCTACATGACTTACAGGTCCCGGTGTGTAAATCACTCTCAGCCCTGTGCTGGGAGGTGGCTGCTTCACCCGAAACCTGCCAGGGAAAAGAGACAATCAGTCCGTCACCTGGAACAATTCAGGGTAGGCAGGGCCAAAGGAAAGGAAAGTGGAGAATCCACAGTTCCTAAATGTGGGAATATTTTGGGGCTTCCTGCCCAAGCTCCATTAACACAAGTTCTTAACAGACAAAGAAAATCAAACCATCATGTAATGGACAAAGGTACCGAACTCCCAGCAGAGCTCATGAGCCACTGTCTACAGCCTTAAGATAAAAAATAAAGTAAATGCCCAGCATATAGGAACAGGGTTTTCAACATAACTTTAGTGTTTCTGGCATAAATGCTCGTGTCCACACACACACAAAGCTTTTTCTCATTTACGTGGTTTCTTACACCACTGTAATTCAGCTCACCTTGCCCTCCAGGGAGGGGCATGCCTGGCCCACCTTAATAATGCAAAGAACCAGGAGCAGCTACTGAAGTAAATGTAAGTCACGGGGCACTCCCAGGACATAGCTCAGTGCCATGCCGTTGTTCCAGCAGAATTGTTATAATGCTATGGACAAAACCAAGACTACCTGTAATGTTCCCACTACCTGCCCCTGGACTGGATTTTTGCCATGGAGTCCACCACGGGAGCCTGTGGTGTTGTGGACAGTTTGGAAGGCACCCAGCTGACCAGGGACCCTGGTGAGATGCCTTTCAAACTGTCCACCCTACATTAATATTGGTGAACCTACCACACTTATCAACCAGGCTTTGCAGCACCGTGGCAAAATACCCCTTTTGTTGTAGCACTCGGGGTTGGCGAATTTCCTCGTGTCAATGCTCACACTATTCTCCATGCTGAGGGGAACACACCTGGGGGTGGTCTGCGGTAGCAGCATCAGGGCAAACTCTGCATAGACCTCTAGAAAATTAGCCTTCCTCAACCTGAAGATCATCCCAGGTCTGCACCACTAGCTTGTCCTGTAAGCGTTGGCTGGGACTCCACCACATAAAGCCGCACCAGGGAAATGTCATGCAGACATCAGCTGAAGAAACTGTTCCATCTCTTCAGCAATATCCCCGTGGTGCATAACTGCCAATGCATGTGGAGCAGACTGTTTGTATTAATGAATGAAGGCTTGTGGAGCTCATCAATCTTTGCTCCAGGCTGACGGATAGTAGTTTGAAAATGGTGCTGGTTCACAAACGCCCCCACCCTGCATCACCATGGTTAGGGTACTCACCAAGCTGCGTGCTTGCCCAGGGACAGTGAGAAAGGGGTGTATTTGACTGTTATGACTCAAGGCTGTGAGTGCGCTCACAATTTCTATGATTGTGTTTTTGAAGATCATTCCAAATCCAAATGCCACCAGGAGTCTGGTTAGCCTAGTGACACTATCAGAGAGTTCACAGCTGAGAGGAGGGGCACATTTGGCTTGCAGATGGAGTTAGGTGACGGGTTTAAAGACAGTCTGATCTAACCTTATGAAGTCCACTCCAACGTTCTTCAGATTGACTGTGGTGGCATAAGTATACCCCTCCTTCAGCACACCAAATATCACTTTAGGTGGAATGAGATGGAATCCACAAAGATGCTGAGTTGCTGTTGCAACAGATGATGTGTTGACTTTTCCCCCCACAGGATCTTCTACCTTTGCAAACAAGGGAATTAAAAATTAAACCACATAGAAGACAGTAGGTGACAACAAAGAGCTTATCCCAAGATAACAGAAAGGTGCCTATTACTAAAAGGACAGAAACTATAGCTCGACTCCCATAACAGTGCTGTCTGCCAAGTTTAATGATGCCAACTTCTATTAATGGCTTATCTCAGGGGTGGGCAAACTATGGCCCAAGGGGCCCCATTCGGCTTGCGGAACTGTCCTGCCTGGCCCCTGAGCTCCCGGCTGGGGAGGCTAGTGCTGGCCCTTTCCCTGCAGCCCCCTCTCCCTTGCAGCCTCAGCGTGCTGCGCCGCCAGCGCTCTGGCCCACTGCTCCTGGGCAGCGCTGCAGCGGTGTGGCTGGCTCTGGTGGGGTTGCGAGCTCCTGCAGGGCAGCGTGTCTAGCTCTGGTGGGCCGCGCGGCTGCCAGACATGCTGCTGTGAGCGACGTGGTAAGGGGGCTGAGGCTGGGGGTGTTGGATAAGGGGTAGAGAGTGGCTGGATGGGGCGGAGGTTCTGGGTGGGGTGGTCAGGGATCAGAGGGGTTGGATGGGCATGGGAGTCCTGGGGGTCTGTCAGGGGGTAGGGGGGTGGATACGGGTTGAGGCAGTCAGAGGACAGGGAGAAGGGGGCGGTGGGGTCCTGGGGGAGCAGTTGGGGTGGGGAGTCTTGGGAGGGGCAGCCAGGGGACAGGGAGCAGGGGGCTTAGATAGGAGATGGGGTTCTGGGGGGTGGTTAGGGGTGAGGGGGTCTCTGGAGGGGGCAGTCAGGGGACAAGGAGCAGGGAGGGTTGGATGGGTTGGGAGTTCTCAGGGAGGCAGTCAGGGGGTGGGAAGTGGGTGGGGGTCAGATAGGGGGTGAGGCCAGGCTGTTTGGGAGGGGGGCACAGCC
Organism: Dermatemys mawii; assembly: GCA_007922305.1. Taxonomy (NCBI): domain Eukaryota; kingdom Metazoa; phylum Chordata; order Testudines; family Dermatemydidae; genus Dermatemys; species Dermatemys mawii. The sequence goes on from ML677351.1 coordinate 32,981,337, forward strand.
TTCCCTACCCGGCCCTCCATACAATTTTGCAGATGTGGCCCTTGGGCCAAAAAGTTTGCCCATGCCTGGCTTATCTGCTACTGTCCAAATACTGACACAAGATAGTTTCTCATACTTTTAATGGAGGGTGGGGAAGGAAAAGCAATTGGCTAAATGCAAATTATTGGGTGGCTAAGATTATTAAAGACTAAGGTCAACATTTTCAAATTTGGGATCCTAAAGTAAAGTAGGCCACCTATATCAGTATTTAGGAATCTAGATAAAAGTGGCCCTATTTTCAGAGGTACAGTGGAATCCCGCAATACCACGCCCTGCGATAGCACAAATCCACTTATAACGCGGGGCGTGCAGGGCTCCCGACGGCAGTAGCGGACGGTGCTTTGATGTAGCGCAACCCCGCAATACTGAGACCCCGTGTTTACCACGGTCGATATATTTGGACCCCAATCGTCGTGGTATTGTGGGGTTCCACTGTATTGTATTGAGCCATTCAAGTCAGTGGGAATTGGGGGCACTCAGCACTCCTGAAAATTAGGTTACTCTTATTTAGGTGCCTAAATATGGACCTAGGTGCTTAACTTTAGGCACCCAAGTTTGTGGCTTAATGATTCGGGGAGAAGTTGTTTCTGGGACTGTCAATCCCAGACTGCCCATTGCAAGTGCTATTGCTTCAGTAAAGAGAAATCCCCCAAAAGTGACCAGCACTGCTGCAGCGTGACTTAACAACGGTATTCAAAAGAGATGTGCAAAGGGAGATAAACATTAACCAAGAACACTGAATTTACCTTTTCATTGGGTACAGATTCTGGCTTGCACCCCTGGATTGATAATGGTAATTTCACCTTCTCTTTTCTTGGCTGCCCCGCAGCATCCACCAGCAAGCTCGGAGTTTGAGACTGGAAGGGTATCCCAGATGTGCACACGGCCTTTTCCGCGTCTATTCAGAAGCCAAGATTTCAAAGAATGACATTGAATTTTGCACAAAGGGAGCCCAATTCTGCAGTTCTTGTGCAAAAAGAACTCCTACTAATTTCCATAGGTGTTTGATCTGCATAATGTCTGTAGGATCAGGCTCAGTATTTTTATTTAATAGAGCAATGTAAGAATGGAAAGGCCCTTTATAAAATCTACTAACAGGAAACAAATATCCGGGGGGCACTGAAGAGAAAAGGGATTTCTGTCTTAGTCCTACTGACTTTTCTTTTTAGAAATACTGAGAAGAAAAAAAAAATAGATACCACTCTTGCTAGCACAGCAACCTGTGTTTGCATTTTGACTCTTGCAAGCTTTAAGAGTAAGTTACTACAGTTAAGAATATCCTGTGCAAAGCCTCTGTTCCTTTCTTTACATGTCATGTTGCCCTTAAGGGGCTGAATATAAACCAGAGAGCCCACAGAGGAGGAACTCTGGGGGAACCTGCATAAGCAACTGGGGAGGCTTGGGAGATTCAGCACTGGCTTCAGGGCTTAGAGCAGTTGGATTTGAACTTGGATCTCCCATATCTGAGGGGAGGGTCCTAAGCATTGGTCTAAAGAGTCATTTTCACACTCTCTCTCTGGCCCAATGACTATTTATTTATATACAGCACTATACCTATATCAGCAACACTTTTAAATTGTAGACAAGGTTTCAGAGGCACAAGAACAAAACTTACAGCACAGGGATACGGGATCAAGGTGGATTTAGCTCCTCTTTGAACTCTGCTGATTCTGGTCTGTGGTGGGAGTCAGTGTGGCCCCCAGAACAACTTAGGCATTTTTCCAGCATTGTCTGTTATTGCAGCGGCTTTGCCCGGAATCCTAGCAGGGCTATGCACTGAGGTCTCCCCCTTTCTGCCCTCAACACACCGTTCCTGTTCTTGCCTCTGCCCCTAGCAAGTCTCCTATGCCAGGTCTTGGGTTGAGTGTCTTGTAGGGCAGTGTAAGTTGCCTTGTGCAAAGCATGTGCTGGGGGAAGTCTTTTGTGACCAAATCTACAGCCCTAATGGCTCTTTTATGTTGCTGCAGCCATTTTCAAGGACCATAGCAGAGGAGAGAATCCCTCCCATTATTTTCCCTGAAGTGTTACTGTATTACTAGCACAGCAGACTTATATTCGGCTCCTATTCCCCTCTCCACCAGTCTTCAACCTATACCTGTACCTAGATGCCAAACTGGAATGCTCCTTTACCTGCTCTGCTGGGAACTTCAGGCTGTGCGGAAGGACTGCGTTTCTGAGGATTCAGTGGGTATGGGGAATCATTGGCCGGGGCAAACGGTCCTGTAGATTTTGCAGAAAAACAGATGGGTATATCGACAAAACGCTGGTTATATCGACAAAACGCTGGTTATATCAACACACTACATGTCTACACAGAGGGTATTAAACATCTCAATTAGGGAGGTTATATACTCTCTGACAGGCCTAGTAAGGAGTGCTGTGTGTTGCCATGTGAATACAGCCACCAGCAACTTGCTCCGTGGGGCAGCAGGGAGCGGAAATGCTGCACATGGCGCATGGTGAGTCATAGCCAGGAGTGCCTTGTAATGCTTTGCAGCAGAATGGTTGATTCGGAAGCGAGCTGAGAAGCTCTAACTAGCAATTCAGTCCAGTTCTCCAGATAGCTGCAATATATGAGACTTGAGGGATTGCAAAATGGCGAAATACAAGAATGATCAGGCTCTGATAGGGACCCATGAAAGATGTCTTGATGATGTGTTCTTTGCTGTGTCATGAACAGGACAGGATAATGCTTTTCATCCTGATGTCTCAGTTCAATGCTTGCCAGGGCTGCTCTCTAAACAAAGGATCAAAGAATCAGAGAGGTAGCCGTGTTTGTCACTTCTGCAATTCCAGACTAAGAGTCCTGTGGCACCTTAAAGACTAACTAAAGTACTGAAGCATAAGCTTTCGTGGGCTAATGCCCACTTCCATACCCATGCTAACCATAGAGTATGAGGCGTACACCACCAGAGGGGACAGAGCAGCCACGAGCACCACTAGCATCAAAGTACTCCTGTCAGCACTGTAAACCGCTCGAATCCAAGCTGCTTACGATGCTTTGTTTACTGCCCACCCCTCCTTTGTTCTCTGCTGTTCCCACACTGCTCAGTGCTCCGTGTGTGTGTGTGTGTGTGTGTGTGTCCTCCAAGTTGTCTCCACCCAACATCATTCAAATTCCTGTGCTACCTACCCCTAGTCTTCAAACTGTCACTCAGCCTTCCTCCTACTTCACTCCAAGATCCTCCCCGTCTCCCAGCTCCTTCTCAACACTCATCCACCCTTTCCCCAGACTTTGCCCCCTCATTGCCTTCTTATCCATTCCCGCTCACTCTTGCCCTCAGTTAAGTTTGCTCGGTTGCTGTTCCACTTTCTCCCAGCCTCTAATGCCATCTGGCGGCCCCTAGCTTTTCATTTTTACACCCAGACCCTTCAGTTTTTCCAGTTCATTTAAGTCTGCAAAGACCTCTAAATGTGTCTCACAAAGCAGTCTTATAATGTTCCCAAGTAGTTCAAGTGTCAAGCAGATCTGGGAGATGTGGTATTGAATGATAAGGTTCAGAAATGAAAATCATTTCAAGTATTATTTGTAGCATCCACAGGGGTATCAAATATTCCATACTCATTGTTCAGCTCATTCAGCTAGTTGGTATCAGAAACCAATGGAGACTTTTTTTCAGTCCTTTACAGAAACTGTAACTGCCCCAAGGCACCCTTGTGGATTTAAGTGCAATAGGAGAATGAGGCAACTCAACAAGCCAATGGAGAAATTTGCTCCATATTGAAACATTACCTGCACTGAGCTCAGAAGTACTTGAAAAATATTCTGTGATTGTCCCCAAAGATGGCTTCTCTTTCTTTGGAAATGGAGGAAGTTCTTTGGAAATTGAATCCACATCAGGGAACTTTTAAATAAAAATGACAAGTAGTACTCATGTCTCCTAACCATATATATATATATATAGCCACTATGAAAGAGGGCTTAAGGAAAACAAATAAGCAGAATTAAACCAGTAACAATTAAACTGACAGTAAAAAATAAATATGGCTGTGATTCTAGAATATACTTCCTTCTATATACATTATAAAAAAGCACTTCAGCCTACTTATCAAGCAAGACTATAAAGGTCTTGTCTGCACTTAGCATTAATGGATGTTACGTACATGTGTCAACTGTGTCCAGTTGTAGGAGCAGGATTTTGTCATTGTACTGTAAGAACTGATGTAAACTTTGATTTCAATTATGCTTGCCACCCCTTTTGAATAATGAAAGGAATGACTAAGACTGGGATCCTGTTTCCAATATGCATTACAATTAGGACCTGTTATGAAGTTTAGTTAGTAAGAGTCAGGATTTTGTATTGTGTCTATGATAAATAGAACAGAGAAAAGTTGAGGGCCTGAAGCCCCAATGTGAATTGTTTTAGTTATAAGATTTAGCAAGGCTTAATTTACAATGTATTCGGCTGAATATAAATACTGCTGTCTGTATGCCTTTGAAGGTTTCTGTGAAAGACTGTTTGTGTGAATGAGGAATGCATGCATCAGGAAAAGATAGGGTGTGAAAGGCACCACAAATGTCTAGATGGTCAAGAAAAAGAGAGAGACTTGGAAAGACCAGGAAACAATTAGAAAACATCCATTGTATCGGATGCTAAACATGTTAGCGGCATTGACGACCTCAGAGGTGAGCAGGTGCCCTCGAAGGCGAGACAACAAATAGAAGATAACAATGGGAAGCCCGACAATAAGCATCAAATGATAACAGTGGAAAACTCCAAGATTAACACAGTTTAAGGACTAATGATTGCAGGATGATATTGCAAAATGCATGGACCCAAATGAGAATTTACAACTATAAAGATGGGGTGTTTTGCCATGGACCTCTGGGTTCAGTCCTACAAGCCTCGGATAGCGAATGACAGAGCCCAGCTCCTCACTCATGCTCAATATAACTGGCCATTAGATTGACTTGAGCAACAACAGACTGATAACTATAATGACCATCTGCAGGGTGTCTGTGTGTGTGTGTGTCTGAAAAGCATATGCTAACTGTTGTATTTTCAATAAATATGGCCTACTGCCTTGTCCCCTAATAAAAGAGCCCATGTACTTTGTATAGCATAACACAGACACTCAAAAGTGCCTTCTACATAACTAAGATGATAAAAAACAATCTAAGATGCTTTGTAGGACTGAGAGAGAGATTCTTTGCACTAATATCACCTCATTCAACTTCTCTGAGTTCCATTACCTCTTTCAGGAGAAATTCCTTGCCAAGTTCAGATTCAAAATAGGGTGGTATTATTCTGTCTCTTATTGCTATTAGGCACTTTCTTCCTTCATCAAGTTCCTGCCTACACAGTAAGGAAAAGAAAGAAGAAAATATTATAAACATTGCCCCTGACATTGTTTTGCTAACCAAATCTACTAATGTCATTCTTATAATCCACTGACTTTTTCTTAAAGTTACCAAATTTCCAAGGAGAAGAGGGACCTGCCATTGAGCCCCAGGCTATAGATCTGGGATCTAGATAGCAATTTGAGGTTTGTATGAATGTTGACTGATCTGTTGCCTTCATGTATACCCACCATCTCCTAGTTACACATACTCTGATTATTAGCAGCCCAATCCTGTTCCCACAGAAATCAGCAGACAATAATATGAATTTACTGTAAATATATTTATGCAAACCAGAGGAATCCCCTAGACTGGAGACTGACAAGTTAACCACATCCAGAAAACACCAGAAGCAGCTCAGACTTTTAGCTCTCTCTAGATGAATCCTGGAGTTGCATCACAGCCCCAGTTGAGATACTTCCGAAACTTTAAACTGTAGAAAACTACACAAGGGTGGAACAAGTTCCAGCTTAGACAATTTCTCTACTTTGAGAAAGCATATGGGCAGTAAATGGAAATTGTGTATTCACATACAACAAGGGAATTCTCAAGTCCGGAGACTGACTGATCAGAGAAAGCACGTAATCCAACCAGAAAAAGAGATGGGGAAGAACAGAATTAAAAGGAGGAGATGGACAAAAAAGAATGAGAGACTAAAGGACCTGGCATCCAAAGACAGCATCTTCATCAGAGGCTGATCTACTTGAAGTATCAGATTAAAATATGTAGAGATTGCCAGGTGTCCGCTCTGCAGATCTCTTCAAAACATGCTCTAATTCTTCCTGCCCTTGATTTAGAGGCAGTTGTTGGTGAATATGCACTGAGACTTGAAGGTGTCTTTCCAGCTTTCAAATCGACAGATCTGACTCGTCTGAAGTTGATAAGGTGGGTTAGGTAATATCCTTTATAGGACCTAATCCAGTGCACTACATGCCCAAATAACTGAAATCAGACAATCACTACACCCTCAAATGAATTCACCCAGGAAAATGTTCAAAGAAAAAAAACCCTAACGTCTGTGAATTTATTAGAGTTTATTTAAGGTTATTTACTTCATATATTTTGACATGTGATGCTGACAATTTATGTTTTATTGGTTTATAAAGTTTAACTTTTTGAAACTTAACATCTACTGTATTAGATGCTTATTGTCTCATCCCCTATTGTCTGCTGCTCCCATAAGTTCCTCTAACTGTGCAAATTATGCTTCATAAATAAAAAACAATTGTTTATACCCCATAATTTTGCATAACTGAGAAAATTTAAATCAATAAAAATTGAAAAAATTCCTAACAAACAAACATTGATTTTATCTGTTGAAATTATAAAAAATAAAAATCGAATTCTACCAAGCCTAATTTTAAGTTACTTTTTACATAGTATGTAATGTGAGATAAAGTGTTGCCATCATGTGGCACTCAGGCAATCCAACTTCAATCTGGAATTAAAGCATTTTATGGTTTCAAACAAGTCAATCACAAAATTGAGGGCATTAGCTTAGCTCTGATGCCACACAGAAGATCCTGGCTCGGTTACTATTTTCAGTTTTTCACAAAGACAAATTAGGAAAAGCACAAGTTTCTCATTACGAGATTATTTCATCTACACTGTATATACTTCTGTACATCAAGATAAACATTGAACAGCTTAAATACCAATCCTCAACGTTATTTATGTTCATTGTGGGTGCATGCTTGTTTCTGTGAGAGAACCTTCACTTTTGTGTTTCCTGTTCATACTTAAAGTTTTCATACTTGACATTAATTTAAATGTAGATTTTTTTCAATTATTTGGATTTGGACAGTTGTTTTATACACTGCCATAAAATACAGCACTCTGTCATATTCATAATCTTATTTATGGGACAATTTCTGGAACTCTCTTTTTAGAAATTTAAGTGGAAGTGAAATAAGGGGGTTAGAATTAAAGCTAAGTTTCAGCCTTAATTATAGTTTTCACTGCTGCTTAGCCTATAGTACTTTCCTCTTCTGTAGCACCTTTAATCTGAGAATCTTACAGTGCTTATCAACATTAATTAAAGATTCCTTACAACCCCTGTGCGAGGGAGATAAATATTTTACAAATAGAAAAATGGAGGATAGGGAGATTTAGGGTCAAAATGTTCAAATTTGGTACCAAATGGACTAGATTTTCACAGGGACTGAACAGGTGCTCATCACCTCTGAAAATCAGGCCACCTCTGTTAAGTGTTTATCATAGGGGTTTGAATTACTTTCCTAGCTGGTGCTGGAGCCAGGAATAGAACCTAGGTTTTTTGATTCCTAGCCCCTTCTCTAAATTGTCTATAATAGACACTGCCTCCATTCCTACACTTTGATCTGTCATTTGCAAAGGTATCAGAGGTGCAGTCAAACTATTCATTCAGCATTTCTGTTATTGCTAATCAATGTTTTCCTCATGAATTGAAATGGGGGGGGGGGTGTTGGAATATTCGGGGGAGGGCCGATGAGGGCTGAGACCATGAGGGTAAAGGTGGGCTGTATGGCACCATAGTAAAAACTGAAAAACATTTCATGATAATTTTATTAGATTTAACTCATGTTTTAAAATCATCACAAAAATTAAAGTTGGCTATTGAAGCCTACTATGAAGCACTACATCTACATCCGTCTTGGTTTCTTGTTGTAATGTTGTACTCTTTGGTGTCTTCTTGTGTTCCATTACTTCCAGTCCTTCATGATATGCTCATGATCAGGCAGAAGGAAACTTCTTTCAGAACTCAACATTCTATTCAACGAGGAAAAAAATATGCTCAACTGTAAGTGTTGTGACTGGGATTAGCAAGAGATTAATTCCTACTTTCATCCCAGGAAACAGAGCAAAAAGATTGGGTCAAACCACTAATGATGATAAAGAAGTTGAAGTTAAATCTTCATTCATTCATCGTATGATATTCCACTCTGTGTTCAAAATTCTCTGTTCTGTCCTGATCACATAGCAGCCCCATTGCTGGTAGTGCCTCACTCCACTCAGCTGGAGGTGTTTTATAAGACAGGCCTCTGTAAAAACTACATGGAGGTTGAGTAGCATCCAGAAATCTCTATTGTAGATTTGTAAGAATCAAGTCTGTGTACTTTTACAGCTGGCTTAACAAACATTTCTTGTCCTCTTCACTTCTGGAGTCAATATAAATACCTTCATTAGTCAAATCCTGGACTGAAGTCTTTGCTTCTTCCAGTACATATTTCTTATTGATCCAAGGATAGCTCCTATCGTTGGAGAAAGTTCTACTACTGTTGTACTAGATGCTTGGATGACACTGTTTAATGATCCAAGTGGCTTCAACAGTAGACTTACAAGAGAGAGAAATGGCGATAGTCTTCTCTGAACTTAGTAACAAAAGTAGTCTACCAGCCTCATAACTTAGATCTGTCTTATCTTGGTGGATACTTTCCAAAGCCAGTAATAATAGTTGCAGTAATTTTAAGACAACTGCCAAGAATCACTCATGAAAAAGCCAGCAGGTTTTCCAAGTTGGACTTATTTGAACTTCAATCCCAGTGTATCTTCTATTTGTTTCCAAAATGTTCAGTCCTTTTGGACTCTTGCTGAAAAAAAGAGTATAAAAAAGCCATTAAATTTGTGGCTTTTTAATGTCTTTTGATGATTTTGCTGCTTGTACTAGTGCTAGCTGGAGTAGATGGCCTCTACAGTGTGTATAGAAAAGATTAGGGTTACACTTTTCTCTGAGCAAAGCTTATACTCCACTATGTCTTCCAGAGAAGTTTGTAGTTCCATCAAAGCACAAGCAGCCACCTGTTTGGGTTTAATTTAAAAGCATTTAAACTCTTCTAAGATGTCACAGATGCAGCTGATGTGTCTTCTATAACCTGAACACCTAGAATGCATCTACTGGCCTACCACGGACATCAAGACAACATACACAATGACTTAATACTTGATGCCTATTAGCACTGGTGCATTCATCAGCCATGTATGCACATATTTTGAATATGGTGAGAGAATTCTTCACTTTTTCAACTCCTGAGTCTTTCACTGTTGCAGCACATGTTTCTAGAGAATAAGCTAAGTTTTTTTGCAGAAAGATGGTGAGCATGTCAGTCTTGTTCAAAATCAATGTCCAACTTCAGGATTAACAAGTGACAATGCATTTAACATAGGCCTCTAGTTTGTAGTGTGTGGTATCTCTTGCTTAAATAGAAAGTATGATGCAATCCCATGTTGGTTCACATAAACTGAGTTGCGTCTCCAGCATTCTTAACAGTCTTATTAAATTCTTCTAAAATTGGCTTTGACAGTGACTGACTTATAAGGCTTTCTGCATGTTGACGAAGTCCAGAGGAATGGTGTTTGCAGCCTTTTCATATAGGTTGTCAGTATTGGGTTAGCTGGTCAGTCTGGCAAACCAAGCTCCTCTGCTTTTACTATATAAATCCATGACATGCCCACATCTTAAATACTGTGTGTAGTTCTGGTCACACCATCTCAAAAAAGATATATTGGAATTGGAAACGGTACAGAGAAGGGCAACAAAAATGATTACGGATATGGAACAGATTCCATACGAGGAGAGATTAAAAAGACTGGGCCTTATCAGCTTGGAAAAGAGACGACTAAGAGTGGATATGATAGAGTCTTATAAAATCTTGAGTGGTGTGGAGAAAATGAATAAAGAAATGTTATTTACCCCTTCACTTAACACAAGAGCCTGGGGTCACCCAATGCAATTAATAGGCAGTATGTTTAAAACAAACAAAAGAAAGTATTTCTTCACACAACACACAGTAACCTGTGGAACTTTTTGCCAGGGATGTTCTGAAGGCTAAAATTATAACAGGGTTCAAAAAAGAACTAGATCAATTCATGGAGGATAGGTCCATCTATGACTATTAGCCAGGATGGGCAAGGATGCAACATCACGATCTGTCCCTAGCCTCTATTCACCAGAAGCTGGGAGTGGATGACAGCAGATGGATCAATCAGTGACTCCCTGTTCTGTTCATTCCCTCCAAAGCACCTGGAATAGTCACTGTCGGAAGACAGGATACTGGGATAGATGGACCATTGATCTGACCTAATATAGCCGTTCTTACGTAAAAATAATTATAATACCACCAGTTTAGTACAGAAACTCCCCAAGATAATGACCTCTTGAGATAGCGATGATGTGAGATGACGACCTTGGCAAATAATGCATTTTAAAAATCTTGGACTACTAGGAAAAATATATTTATATAAAAGTTTCCCAGTGCCAAAATCTATCACTTGGGCAACACAGCTCTGTTTGCTAGATAATTAGGTAGATTAGGTGTGAATGTAAATACAGTCTGGCCCTGAAGTCTTTCCCCCGCCCCCCCGCAACCCTCAGCTCATCACTAGCTGTCAGGGAGAGCTCATTTAGACTTTGCTTACAAATCATAATTTGAAAATATTAGGTTGGCCAACATCACCAAAATGAATGCACTGACATTGTCACAAAACCCAAAAGCTGTATAAGGAACCTAGTCCGTGTTCATACTTTTCAAATCTATTATACATTTTCAGATGTGTCTTTTATCACACACTTTTTTTACTTTTAAAGTGTGTATTAATGTTTCAGTTTCAATTCAAATTTCCAATCACTAAATTGGCAATAGTGCATGTAACTAGTTTGAAAAACTGGTGGGGGGTGCTGGGAAAATTCAGGGGGAGTTTAGGGAAATTCTTGGAGCTAATGCTCCAGCAGCATTGTTTTGCTACTGTATCACATTAAGGACTCGATCCAAAGCTCAATTAAAGCAGGAGTCTTTCCATTGACTTCAGTGGGTCTTGGATCAGGCCCTAACTTTCTATCCTAACATCATCATTACCTGGACTGCTCTAATTTTGTCTGCCAGTGAGATACCTGCATTAATCTGTCCTTGCTGCATGAGGGGGAAAAGGAGAAAAATAATGAAAATGAGATAAATAGCACAGTATTTATAAGTGTGAATGGTTCACAAAATAACTTATGAAATTAAGTATTTCTCTTATTAAAGCATGCTATGTTAATGCATCTAATAACTTCTGACTTGGACTGATTATGAGCACAGTTTGCAACAGTCGTTGGTCAGCCATGTTAATAATTACATTTTGCTCTTTTATAGCACTGTGCATCTAACAAACTCAAAAATCTTCATAGAACCCTTGTGAGATAGGCAAGCGTTATCAGTCCCATTTTACATAAGGGGAAACTGAGACAGAGATAAAGTGTTCATAAGGAGAGTCAAACAGTGCTTGAACTCTTCTTTTCTAATCCCATATGCTAACCACTAAAGTATACTGTCTCTCATTTCTCTTCTCACCATCCTTTGTATGATTTATGTTAACAGCAGATCTTATTGTACTGTCCTACCTGAAACTCTGCCAGTAGTCTTCGGGTTGCTTTGATACTGTCTTCCTTGGTGGACTTTGGAGCTGAGAATCCACAGCCTGCTCATACAACTGAACTATCTGAGCTGCAGGATAAGGGAAGGTTATTTAACTAATGATGTAAATTCAGTATTATCCACTGCAAAGTGTTCATTAATCAGGAATAGTTAAAAGTAGCAGCAGATATTTCTTTAATGCATCATTATGTCACCCAATTAAAAGTTCCTGTTTAAAAATGGTTCCTCTTAACTTATTTGATTCCTGTGAGTCAGAGCTCCTTACTTTTACTCACACAAACAGCTGGATCTGCATAGCTAATAGGAGATCGAGCTGGATTCTTTTCTGCCTCATGCATCATCGCAAAACTGTCAGTCAGGCCTGAATATAGAATCTTTATCACTGGTTATGAGGTAAGAAGCAGAAAGAGCTCAGACGGATTTCCTCATCCCAGGTTCAAGTTTAAACTATCAGCAATTAGGAAATTCATCTTTCCAGAGGTAGAGACCACTGATACAGAATAATAATGTATTTCTTCTGTGTATCACTTAAAATGCTTATATGTTCCTTAAAGAAACAAATCAAATGTCTGAACAGGAAAAGTTGCTGATGTTCAGCTAGTGTCCATTGATTGGCAATACTTCAACTCGCAAGGGATCTTCTTTAGTTTCACTATATTCAATTGCTGCTGTAAAATGACCATAATTAAAATTCTTATGGAAGTAACTATTGTTTCAATATGTATCACGGAGAAAAGCCAATCATTCCACAGCTAAGACTATGCTAAGGTTTTTGGTGTTTTAGTGAAGTGTTTTTCTTTCCTGTAAATGCTATAAATGTACTATCTAGTTTAAGTTTTACATTTGAACTCTGGGTCCAAAGGAAATTTTTTATTGTAAAATTCAGAAGGATTTGATCATCTGTTTTGGAGAGAAGAGTTTTAAAAAAGCCATTGACTGGTTTGTTTTCAAAAATCACCAAGGGCCAGATTTCCAAAAGGATCAGGCTCTGCTACACTGGTAGGTGCCCTAATGGCCAGTGGAATTCACAGCCCAAAGTTAGGCACTCAGGCACCCCATGCATTTTATGGGGAGAGTTAGACACCTAAAAAAGGGATCCTCAGAAGCCAGCAAACTGAGCAGGGAGCCACTTAATCCAGCTAGGAGTGAAATGCGAGGAAAGGGGCAACATTTAGGGCCCAGATTCACAAAGGCGCTTAACCTGCACTGATCTAGGCCTTAGGGGCCTGACCCAAAGGCTGGAGAGAAGCACCTTTCTCTGCCTGAGATTGTCAGCTGTGAATCATCTCCTGGCATTAGGTGCCTAAGTCAGGTCAGCTTTCTTCTGGGGAAAGAGAGAGAGGTTAGGGCACCACTCCTACTGGGATATAGAAGACTTAAGTTCAAGTCCCTGCTTCAAATCAGGCAGGTTGGAAATTCAAATGTGTCTCTCCCACATCTATTAGGCACAATGGAACATGCATAATACCTTTCCCCCCAAAATTCCTGAGCTGCTTGCCTTCAGATGCACTTTGTGCAGGTTAGGTGTGCTCTGAACACACCTACTAGACTGGGCCCTGCAGACAAGATGGGCCCTGGCCTCACTTGAGAATCCCTCCAGTCTTTAGATGTGAGTGAGGGCTTTGAGCAGCTAGTTATCTGTGGGGTGGTTTCAGGACTTAGGTGGGTTTATACATACCCGCTGGTGGAAATTTAGGCATCTCTGGGGATTTAGGCAGGAGCTGAATAGTGACTTTATGAATATCAGTGGCACTTAAATATTGGATTTAGGTACCTAAAAAGGCTGTTATCCACCCACATTCCTTTGAAATATACAATGAAATCATTCCTAAAACACATAGGTCTAGATTCACAAAGTTTAATTTTTGTAGTTTTTCCCTACGTTTTGAAGTTTAACTTTCACTTTTCTGTCTTCTCTATTTTTTTGCTTTTGAACTCCAGTTCTTTTTTACATTATTTTTTCCCTGTGTTGGTGATACACCTTTACAAACTTAGTTCCATTTTTGCCTAGCAATCATGCAGTGTGGAAACCATTACTTGCAGCAATCCCAGGTTAAGCTTCAAAAATATGAAAGATCATGAAAAGTATTGTCCAGTTATCAAGACTAACCTCTGCAGTCTTGCACTGGCTGAATAATTAGCATTCTAAAGCTGGCATCATCACAAGGATAGCAACTACTCAGAGATATTACTTTAAAAATAAATAAATACAGGCTATTTTGATTTCATTTTTATGTATTTTTAAATGTTAACAAATACTCAAAGGAACATGTTAATTCATATACAGAAACTCGTATGTTATAAATACTAAATTGTGCCATCATCTCCCAACAGACCAGGTCTTAAGCTTGCCAGGTGTCTGGTTTTTGACCGGAGAGTGAAGTTGAAAAGGTGACCTGACAGTGACCGGTCAGATCTACCAAAGTCCCGTTACTTGGTGGGGCGGGGGGGCGGGGTGGAGGTGAGGAGGCACCACATCATCACCCACGCCAGCCCCTACTCAGCCTTTGCCGGCTCCTACCTGCATTGGGTGGCTGCAGCTCCCAACCCCAGCTCTGCAAGTAAGTTCCTCCTGACCCGGGAGGGGACGGGAAGAGGGAGAGGGGAAAAGGAGTGAGTGATGGGATGTGTGTGTGTGTGGAGTGATGGGGGCAGAGCCTTGGGGGTAGGGGGGCAGTAGAGAAGAGGTGGGGTCTCATGGTGGGGAAGAGTTGGGGTAAGGGAGTTTCTGGCACCCCTGCTGGAGTGTCCGTTTTTTAAATATTACAAAGTTGGCAACCCTACCAGGTCTGCATAAACACTGAAATGTACCCTGGCCTCCACAGTGTCTATAAATGACAGACAATGACATTGTCTCTCCAATGGGATGGATCTTCAAAAAAATCAAATTGGACCTCTGCCTTCATACACAATGAATTTGCAACATTAGCTTCTCTCTGCTTTGGGTCTTCTTAAACATCGTTTGCTAAAAGGTTTTCACTGGTGAGTCCCTAAAGTTAGGATTCCAAGTCATTTATTAGGTACTTCAAAAGTGGCCTGATTTTCAAAGGTACTAGATACCTATGCCCAGATCCACAAAATGGTGGGGTTCAGCACATATCCTCCACTCGGACTTCAGAGCCTAAAGCAAGGCTGTGGGGAGGTGAGCCTATCTCTGCTCGTGAAGATAAGAGAAGATTGGTATTCAGCTGCCTAAGTCACCTTGAAGAATGTGAGCTCATAGGTATGCTCAAGGGCTGCCTAACTCCAAATAACTAGGGCAGGGGAGGAGGATCACCTCCCTTATAACTTTTAATGCAGTAGTTAGGCTACTCACCCAGGATGTGGAAGACCCTGAGTTCAGGTGCCTCCTCTCCTGATGAGGAGAAAGGATTTGAACATGGCTCTGCCACCTCTCAGGTGAGTGCTCTCATGACTAGGCTATGGAATAGTCCAATGTGGGTCTTTCTCAATCTCTCCTGTTGAAGTTGTTACACTTTCATTCAATAATTGCACAATTAAATATTAATTGGACCATATTGGTGGTTAGGGTACCTGAGAAGTGACCTGTTCAAATCTCCTCTCCTCAACAGGAGGAGGGACTTGAATTTAAGGTCTTCTCAAATCCCAGGTGAAATACCCTAGCTATTAAGTTAAAAGTTATAAGGGAGCTCTTCCTCCTACAGGCATTTTGTGGAATTAGGCAGTCTCTGAGCATGTCTATGAGATTGGGTCCCTGAATGCAGTTTAGGTGGCTGAATGCCTATCTTCTCATGGTTTGTGAACTGCTCTTGGGCTCAGGTGCGGAGTTAGGCACCCAGATGCCTAGAGTGAGGCAGCAGTGTGCATGCCTAAAGGCTGAAACTTAGGCTCCTACAGCTGAGTGGGAGTTTTGTGGATTATAGTGGTGCCTAAAAACGGGATTAGGAACCTAAGTACTTTTGTGGACCCCACCCCTAGTCATTTGCACTAAGGGTAATGAAGTTGTATCACTGAAAATCCGTCTTTTTTTTAGGAGAATAAATATGGAAGTACAAACCTAATTTAGGCACTTATCTTTAAAAAACGTGGCTGGAATGTTCATACTCTTATCATACTAATTAACTACATGGGGTTGTGTCCCTGGTTGGCAAATGTGTCAAGACTCCATAAATGTAGGCCAAAAAAGGTTATAAATATGGGTGCCTAAATTTAGCCAACTAAATAGATCATCTGATTTTAGTGGTATTGAATTACTGAAGTTACTAGGAGTTGTAAGGGCTCATACCCTGTGAAAACCAGGCCACTTAATTAACTGCCTATGTATGGACTTAAATTCCTAATTTTAGACATCCTGGCTTGACTATTTTAGTTTAAGTTCCATTTTTTGTAGACCTGTGACGATTATCACTAAAATTAATTAGTGACAGTAGATAGGAATGCCACTTTTGTTGCCACAATGGTTGCCAATTATAGATCTCCCCAAGTTTCACAAAATGGCTATAAATTACAGAAGTAAAAAAGGGATCAAAAACTAGAAGAGACAGACTAACGTGCATAGCGCTTAAAAGGATCACTTCACAATGTTTAAAAAATCACTGGAGCATTTAAAATACAGAGCTTTAATTGTTCCTACCTCTAGTGTTGAGATCTTCAGATGATTTCTCCACGTTAGGGAAAGACTGCAATGAAGACAGAATAATTATGGATACATAACAAACAAGACCTTGCATAACAGTACCTATCCTTTGAGAGAGTTTTTATGCCCAAACAAGCGTTATGTCAATCAGAGGCTATGGGATCCCCTCAGCATGCCTGGAAATGTGAGCCAGGAAACAAAATATCTCTTAAGTACAGAGCAATGGGAGTCAAGGGATGGGAGATATACAGTAGACACAGCCACATGAAAATGACTATGGGACCTCTAGGGCTCTTGGCAATGTGAGCAAGAAAGTAGCAGATGCAATGTATACACACTTGAGAGTCACTAATGGAGAGTGAATTTAATCTGATTCTCATGTGTGATGAGTTAATTCCTCAGAATGTGTTAACGAGCCTGCAGTGTATAGAGAATTAAAAGTGATAGGACTGCATTTGCCTTATGGTTTGTTATCGCTAGGTAAGGGTGGCTTTGCAGAGACAGGGGTGCATATATGTGTTGGTTGCACCACTTTACCATGCAATGGCACAGCATATCCATACTGAAAACCAGTCTGTGGCACTTCCTTCATTTGCAGTGCATTGTGGGACCTCCCACGGAATCTTCCTCAGATTTTCCAGCACAGTTCTCCCGTGGAGATTATTTAAAAAATTAGAAAATTATAGTAGGACTCTAATCACATTCTGCCATTTATGCATTAAATTACAACACAAGTCCCACTCCCAACCAACCCATTACTCTAAACTGGTATGTTATGGCTGGGATCAAATAAGGATTTTTTTTGCCTGAGACCTTCCGCTTATGTTGGATTCTACTGAAAGTCCCAATTGTTTATTTCAGTAATGTTTCTAATAAGAGGGCCAGTTCTGCTTGAATATCCACGCACACATGTATTACAGTGCGCTGCCTTGATGCTCCTTTAAGTGGCCAAAGCACTCCTCTCCCTCTCCTTTATGATTTGTAGTCCTACTGTCCTGGGATGCAGTATGACAATTATTACCATGTCTGGATGGAGCTATGTAACTTCTTTGTGACAATGAATATTTCTAAGTTGTATTCTTTCATGTGATGCAGGCCAACAGTTATGCTGATATTCTATTTAGTGAAAGTCCCACTGGCTGCTGCAAAGATGTGAAGCCTTGAGCCCTATTTTTGATCTGAACTAAAAGTTCCTCTCCATCTCTTGTGCCTTTCCCCACAGGCATCATTTTAGAAAAATTGAGGAGGAGTGGCACAGTTGTGTCAGCATACAGAACATTATAGGTGATTATATTATATCTTGCAAAGTCTCGTGGGGGAAGGGGCAAAGCAAGGTTGGGGGAGACAACTAGATCCTTTGCCCCATAGTAAAGGATGTCCCTGCCTTTCCCCTAGGATTCTGAGATAAACATGCTCTGAGCAGAATCTGGAGGAGCAGGTTGCTCTGGAATAGTTCCTCTGCCTCAGCCAATTTGCTATGTTCCCCACTGGCACAACTGCACCATTTGTACCCACAGTGCCTGCATATAATGTAAGCTCTTCCGGGGCAATGGGGGAAGACAAGTGACTGGAACACGGCAATATGTTCTGTTTGAGAGTTGAGATGTATTTGGCAGTGTGAGGAGTTTTACCTAGTTGTAATTATGCTCTGTGGCAGATTGGGGATGTGTCGGTGTCAATTTAGGAATTTTATTTTGGTTTTGTGATTGCCTGTTGTAATTTCTCTCTCTTTTTTTGAATGTAATCTTTCATATAATGTAATCTTTCATATAGCTATTTCTGTAGCAGGAACCTGGCACCTAAAGCAGAGACTATGTTTCGGAAGCTGTGACAGAGCAATGAAATGGCTAGGAGCATTGAAAGGCTTTATCCCAGTGGTAGCAGACCCACTGACTTTCAAAAACATTCTTTATAGAAACCTGTGTCTGGAGGAAGGGGGCTAGAATCCTCCAGTCTTAATCCACAGCTGGGAAAACTGTAGTTCCTCTGCTCGACCACTTTACCCAGCAGTGGCAGTGACTGCTTTGAAAGGTAGCTGCTTTTTCTAAGCTAAGGAAACAATTCCACTGCCAGAAAGAGAAGACCCTGAATGAGAGAGTGGAAGGGACTTTGCCTCCCCTCAAGGACTCAGACAAACCCAGTATTCATAAGATGGTGAGGACACAGAGGGACTGTGTTCAGGAGTTTGTTGTTTTCCACAGAGCTCTGACTCTCTTGTGCTTTTTAAGAACACAGTGTGTGTATAAGAAATTCTTTTGCTAAGCCTGCGTCTCCTTGCTTTACTGCCACTCTGTCCCTGAAAAGGTTAACTACAAACCAGAGCTCCCATAGCCAGGTAGTCTGTGGAGGAAATGTATCTAACCAATGGGAGCACAATGGGGGAGCCCTTGGGAAGGCTGAGGCACTGATTCTAGGATCCAAGCTGCAGGGTCCCATTGTTCAAGACCAGTATCAGGCATAGAAGTCTGCACCTGGTAGTGCACCTGAGTTACCCAGAACTAAGGATAGTGACCAGTCACTACCCAGGCTCAGGAAGCTAAGCAGCATATGGGAGTCATTTGCTGGATCCCATCACAACAGACAGTGTCAGCTCAGAGGGCAGGATTGGATCTCCTCTAGGTTATAGGCTATTCTGGGGCGCAGCGCTCTTAATCTCACCTGTTGAAACTGTTCCACCTTATAAATATAAATAATGAAATATTCATTGGAGCAGGGACTTAAGTCTTCTTCCTCCTAGGAGCAGACCCTAACCACTGAGCTAGAGTGTCATTCTCACACTCCTCTCTCAGGCCTAGTGACTATTCAAGTATTTTGTATGAAGTTTTTGTGACTGGGACGTGGGCAGTCTGATTTAGTGGTCAGAGCACGAATCAGGCCTGGTCAGATACTCTCAGAAGACACCTACAGAGATTGAATTTAAGAGCACATGGAAGTCAAATTCATAATGTAGAAAAAGACAAGAATTCTGGTGATATTGATGAAGATCTAGCACTGCATGTGTTATCAGAAGCTGGAGTCAGAGATGACATCTGGATCCTACCCTTGATTGAAGGAGTTCCTATAAGAATGGAGCTTAACATTAGAGCTGCCATCTCATTGATTTCTGTATCCACCTATCACCAGACTTTGTCACAAGATCCTCTGGAAGAAACCTCCAAGGTTTTGAAGACTTATAAAGGAGAGAAGTTAGTCTCAAAAGTGATATTCTTAGTCAAAGTTCAGCGAGATGAACAATAGATTGCTTTACCCTTGAATGTGACGGAAGGAAAGTATCCACTATTATTTGGCAGATCTTGGCTTGAGAAGCATAAAGTGAATTGGACCTAGATCAAGGTAATCACAAAAGCACCCTGAAATCCTTAAGAAATACTTGATATGGCAAAGTTTTTGAAAGAGAGTTTGGACAGATGAGCAACATGTCAGTGAACCTCACTATTAAGTCTGAGCACCAGTCAAAATAAACTGCAAAATATCCAGAGCTGAGCCTTGTGAAAGCTGATTTGAACCAGTTAGTGAACATCAGAATCTTGTCACTAGTTTCACATAGTGAGTGGAGTACACTCGTCATACTAGTGATCAAGAAGGTAGGCGTAGTCTGAATTTGTGGAGATTTCAAAGCGACTCTGAATTCAGTTTTATATGCAGACCAGCATCCACTACCTCATACTGAAGATCTGTGCTACATTTAGTGGTGGACAGTGTTCCAGTAAATTGAATTGGCTCAATTCATACCTACAAATGGAGACTGATCCGGCATCTCGCAAACATTACATAATCAACATACAAAAATGCTTATTTTGTTACAGCTTATTGATTGGAAGAGGGCAGGTGCCAGAGAGCCATAAATGAAATTCTGAAGGGACTGAATGAAATTCATTGTTATTTGGATGACATCCTTATTACAGGAAAGGATCAAGAGGATCATCTTTCAAATTTGGATGCTGTCTTGCAGTGTTTGGAAGACAACCATGGGCTGAGAGTTCATTGAGACAAATTTGAGTTTTTTGAACCTTTGGCTGAATATCTTGGATGTGTAATTGATGCCACAGGCTTCAGGAACTCACTAGAAAAAGAGAAGGTGGTTTTTGAATCACCAGAGAACATGTCACAGTTGTGTTCATTTTTAGGACTGCTTAACTACTACAGTAAATTTCTGCCTAATCCAGCCACAGTATTGGCACTTTTACATGAACTGTTACAAGCAAAGAAAAATGGAAATGGACCAAAGAGTGTGATTGTGCATTTAAGGAAGCAAAGAAATGACATATGGACCAGTTGCAGCCTTGACAAGTACCAGAGTCTGGGATGCTCCAGGAGGACTTTTTGTTTCTGTGATTGAACCTCCTTCTGTTATAACTCCTAATTTTGGTGACTTGTTGGGAGAAACTTTGGTACCAGATCCAAGGAGCCAGTTGATTCCTTGCCACCAACTGTTTTTGTTGTTCAGGCCACCACTGCACTGTCATTCCCCACATCATTCCAAGAGAGTGTGAAAGAATTTATAAATTGCAGTTAGCAAATTGCGATTTCAGGGCAGAATAATCCTTTGCAATTTAAGAGACTGCAGTAATCTACCCACAACTTTTAGTTAGGTTATATAACATTTCATATTAGCAACGTACATCATAGCTAGCGGGTATAATAGGCCAGGGGAGGCTAAGCATCCAGTGACACAGCTGCCACCACTCCGCCACCGGAGGCCTGGATCTGGCTCTGCCTGTGTTCTGCCTCTTCCTGTCCCTGCTCCTCCCCTTCCCTGAGGCTCCACTGCCTGGTGAGTCCCTCCTTGCCCTCTCCTCCACTCCACCCACTGCTTCCCTCCTCACACACCTCTCCCACAAGACCCCCTGCCCTGCCACATCCCTCCTCTCCTTCACCCACCTCCTTGAGAGACTCCCCTCCATTTTCCACTCTCCAAGTCCCTCATTACTCGCCCACCCCTGGAGGACAGAAGGCTGCTGATAGAAGTGACAATGCCATATTGTTCCTGGTGTAAACAGACCTTGAGTTTCAATAACTGGTACTGAAAAGAAACAATTCAAAATGAAGTTCTCTCACCATAACCAGTTTGAGGAGGTCAGCAGCATTACCCTTCTCTTCCTCCGTTCTTGGTTCTTTAATGGTCATCTCTTGCATCTCATCTTCTTGCTTCAGGATGTAGTCTATGTATTCCTAGTGGAGCAGCGAATAAAGGATATGGAGGATGTGACTGTATTTTACAGAAGTAAACATAATGGACTTTCATATGGAGGAAAGTTTACTTATCAGTAAGTGATGTGTATATTGCCTCTGAGGATTCACACTGTCAGAGTCAAGAAACTATGGTGGAGCTCTCTTTGTCAGACGAGTCTTTAAGCTTACAAGTTTAGTTAGAAAAGTAGGGACCATAGGTACGGCTAGGCTCACATCCCTATCCAAATGGCAAGCTACATGCAAGGATTCATGAACAGGCATTCTTCCATACCTCTTTGAATTCCAAAGAAATGGAGGAGAAGGGGAAGCTTCTTGGGTAGGTTCTGATCAAGTGAGTCTCCAGCTTAAAAATTCTTCTATAACAAAAGAAGTTTTCTTCTAAGATAAGTAGTTTCAATCTACCTTCTCATGACTGATAGTGGGGATCTACAGAGGCAACTTTCTAAGGAGAAATATTGTCTTTGCAATTGTACTTAAGATCATGTTCTCTGCTCCTCTCCACAAATGCAGTTCTGTTATGTTTGTGAAGTCGCACAAAGTATTATTGGCTGTTGGTGGTATCAGTTACGTCTGTCTTCATCTTTCTCTACTGATCATTGTAAGTCACTTATTCCTGGAATACCCGTAGAACTGGTATTGATGTATAAACAGCTTCCATGGACAGAGTTACATTTCTGGTTAACACACCGGACCCGCGCAATAGCCTGGGGTTCGGGATCCATGAGCAGTTCTGTGCTAATGCGGGGACCACATTAATGGTGGGGGAAGAGTTGCCATGGATCCCAATTTAAATATTTAAATCTGTGTACTTCTTGAGCTACTTCAGTAAAGAGTATGGTGTTTTAGAATCCCGTGCAAAGTCCGTCTGTGTGTCTGCTGACTTTCACTATCACATGCTCCTGACGAGATGAACTGTAAAATGGGTGGCTCACACCTTTGGTGGGAACATGCAAAAGCTGCTGCAGAGGCTTGGGGGGAATGGCATTAGTTCCAGGGCCTAGGTAATTGGACTATGGGGCCCCCACTGCCAAGAGGCATCAGACATGAGACCTAGAGAGTCTCAAAGTCAGGGATTGGGCCTAAACCGTGCTCAGCCCTTGGAAGCTGAAGCCACATGGGATTCAGTGTTTTTGATCTCCTCAAAGACATCTGGTGAGTGTCCATGGGGGAGCTCAACCAAATCTGTGACATGAGACACCTTTAATTAATATCTGAAATAAAAACTGATCACATGAAATGTAAACTTTCCTAAGATTATTTAGCCTATTCTATGAGGTCTATGTCCACACGAAGAGGCATGCAAGAGTCTCATTAACAGAGATGGGTAGTTCAGCCCATATATTTAGGGTAAGAAGAGGTCCTGGGTATAGGATTTTGTTTTATTTCGTAAAGGGGATGCACTGTGTTTTATGTGTTAAAGGGGCTGATGCATTTGTAGCACATTAGGGCATTTCAGTACAGGTGCTGGAGAGCCAATCAGCTCTTTGGATCCTATGCACAGACCTTTCCAAATATGTGCGCCAAATGGTGGATTTGGAATCTTCCTCAGACACAATCAACAACGAGCAAACAAAGCATGAGATTATATGCACTTGGTCCAAAATATAAATTTTGTAAGTGGAAAACAAATTAAAGAATGAAAAACCCCAATATGAATAGAATTTTAAAATATTCCAATTAAAAATGTTTGTTTTGGCATTCACTCATTCCTCTTTCATATTGTGAATAAAAATGACAACTCTTTGTGCACCTAGAATGTGAATATAAATGAAAATGAAACAGGCCAGTCTAGTTCTGCTGCTGAAGCTGAGTAAAATGTGAAAAGTTATGAAATAGTCTAAACAGTTATTTGATTTTCATCATTGTGTCAGTGGCAATATATATTAATAATAGAGGGAAGATTTTTTAAAAAAATGAATTTTAAGTGATTTTTTCCTAGTAGAAAGTGTTGTCTGAATGACAGCCATAGAGACTGTTTATTCCCAGAAAAACTACTGCACAGGCACTGGCAGTAGAACTTCTCCCACAATACACATTGCGTCAATGTGGCCAGCCCTGACACAGCCTTGTCTAAACTGCTAAAAAAATGTGTGTTTTACAATTGGGATAACTAATGTGAGTGAGGAAAAGAAATAGTGAAAACAAGGCACTTCAGTTTTCTTGTGAAATAAACAAGGCAAAGTCAGCACCCTACCCTATTTGGGGTTTATATATTTTATCTATCTATAAAATATTTATGTACATTTATATATTTGTACAAGGATTATTGGATCCCAAGTAACTGACAGCTCTTGTCTCAGGGATTTGTGAGAAATAGATGCTACTTGATTTGTCACCAAATTTCTGTTTAATGAGAGAATGAAGTCACTATGACTGCATTACCTTGAGGGACAGCTGCAGCTTCTGTCTCAGCTCATCACTGACTGGCTCATACTGGATCAGCTGACGGATTTGTAGCACATTAGGACATTTCAGCACAGGTGCTGGAGAGCCAGTCAGTTCTTTGGATCCTATGCACAGACCTTTCCAAATATGTGTGCCAAATGGTGGACCTGGAATCTTCCTCTGAACACAATCAACAACGAGCAAACAGAGCATGAGATTATTTATTATACTGACATGGAAGGTTCTCAACAAGTCAGAAAGGAAGGTTGTAGAGATGCTTACATGAAAATGCATCTTACTCACAAAGCAAGAATCAAAACTTGGGCTAAATAACTCAGAGGCTGAATTTCAGGCTAGGGTGTTTCTTAGCCCAGGATCTTTACTTATGACCAAGTTCACATGGCATCCTCTCAAGTTGTTATGTTGAAATGTAGAAACGTGTCCTAAGCCATGAAGTTTGGATCCTTCAAGATCATTGGTGTTTGGATTTCAGAGTTTTACTTTACAAAGATGGGAGTAGGTGCAAAGTTTGGATCCTTACCCTAATCTAATTATGAATGTAACCAGTGAAGTCAATGGACAGTGAATTCCTGTGTGTCGCATGCTTATTATATTAATCCATCCTAATCTAATTGAACCTAGCCTAATTTGATCAAATTAATATTTTCTGATGAGGATGCACTCTGGATTGTCTTAGAGACAGCATGGTTTTGTGGCTAAAACATGAGACTGATGAGATTAGAATTCCATTTCGACTAGACTCAATGTGTGACCTTAGTCAACTCAACTAACATCTTTGTGCCTCAGATTTCCATCTATAAACTGGGAATAATATTATTTACCTACTTCATATAGATGTTGTGAGGTTTAATTAATTTAAGTACATAAAGTGCTTGGAAACTCTTAAACAGAAATTAATAAAATGACGTCCTGTTAAGCAGAGGTTAGACCACATGATCACAATGGTTTCTTATGGCTTTATAATCTATGAATCCAATCTACGAGTGCTATGTGCAAATAATAAATATTATAGTTAATTATAGAGTAACACCAATGCCTAATAGCAAAACAGGGAGAAAAAAAGAGTTTTGAAAGATTTATACCTCAAATGGAGGAAAGGTATCCCAGTTCCTGGACTGGAGGTTAGGAGGAACAATATTGGATGATTCTTTCTTCATTACCCAGGGAGAAGTTTCAGACAATGGTCGGAGAACAGTAATACTTAGAACACCTGGGTCAAAAACATTTAAATAAAAGTAAATTTGCATCCAAATTGAATGGAGAATTTGATAAAGGGTTTTGAAAATTTCAGATGAAAGAACGTATGTAAATGTAAAGCATATTATTTACTAGGCTGTGAAAATGAATGCAAGAATGTAATACTGATGAATAAAGACAAGACTCGATCACAATGTGACTGCAAGATAGATAAATATTGGATAAGGATCACCCAAACTTTGCCAAACCACAGATTGCATTTGCAGCTTTCTCAAGATGAGGTCATTATGGAGTGCAGTATAAATGACCTGATCTTGAGTAAGGAGCTGCAGACCATGAAAAAAACTACAATCCTCCACCATCTTGAGCTGCATATGGAACTCTTCCCTTAGGCTACACTTATATATTCAGTGTAGGCATTGTTGTGAGCTGCATTTTATCCTATTTCACATTTCTCTTCCAGACCTCAGGTAATTAATTACTTATAACTGCTACTGTCTGACGAACTCTAGCTTTTTTTTTTTTTAAAAAAAAAACCTGACCGGTATCTTAATTATCAAGTCTTCAAGAATGATGCAGTTTTCAGATCTTTCTTAAAGTTTTCCTCTCTTACCATATCGCAAATCCACTGAGCCCTGTATTCTGCCTCACACACTACATCAGAAATTTACATCACTGTGAGATGTTTTGTCACAATGGTACAATGTTTCATAAATATATAAGAGCAGAAAAGCCCCACTGTCAATATAGCAAAAATAGCCAAGTTAGTGGTGGGAAGGCCCTAAAAGTTTGAAGCCTGAAGAACCATCCTGAAATCTGGATTCCTATTTGAACCTACTGTATAGAGGCCACCATCAGGCTCCACATACCTAACTGTAGTCATCTTTTTAGGGGGAAGCCCAATGGTCTGCTACTCTCAGACAGAGTGCAGAGGGTGATTAGCAAGCCTCCTTCATCATCTGGCAGTTTCGTGGAACATATCCTGTCTCCCCTCCTGAACATCCAACTTCTGCCCTCCTGGTTCTTTTGATGTGTTCCCCTTGCTCTTTCCCTCTTCCTCTTTTCAGTGCCAGTGGCAGTTTTATTGATGCTATTCAATTTATCTACTAGGGAGCCATTTATTTTTGGTGGAAGCAACACTTCAAGTGGTATAAAATCTGACAGGGAGTATAGTGGGATAGCTGTTCTTAATTCCTCCCTAGATTAGCCATTGGGAGAACAGTACTGTTATTGTACTACTTAAAGCAGTCATTTTGTCATCGTATTCTCCACAAGGGGATACTATATATATTTCTCTATATGGTTTGTTTATAATTTATTTCTTTAGTGAAGGTCTGTCCCCTTCAGACATTTCCCATAGCTTGTTCACTAGGACTGGCAGTGGTACTGAGTCCCGGTAATTCATTTCACACAAGCAATTCCAAACCTTCAGAGAGTAACCACTTTCAGTTACTACCATGGACCTATAGGTAGAAGGCCCCATATGCTATTAATAATCCCTGTCCCAATTATATCTTTCAGTGTCCTTAACACCAAATGCCTAGAGGGGGCTTCCCAAATAGCAAAGAGCCACCATTTGTAGTGATCATTTTACTCCACAAATAGATACAGTTGGATTGTTAAACTAACAAGAGACATTTGGTGATATTCCCTCACCCCCCACAATATATTCACAGCATCGATGTATTTAGCAGTTGTTTCCATTTTCATGTATATAAAAGGATAAAAGTGTATCAAATGTGTGTTAACTTCCCCCTTAATCAGTCAGTCATTTAGTTGATAGAATGTGGGATGCAGTCATTCTGTAAGCTCTTTCTTCCACACTCCCTGTCACTTTCATGTCTTGTGGAGTAGAAGCCCATGTACACTGCTATAATTGGGCAGAAATAGGATGCAGTCACCACTATGGGACTAGGGGTGGTGGTGGCAAATTTGGAATATGAGCACAGTGCAAAACAGTACTTTCATTTTTCCTACCTAAATAAAAGTTTTGAGTGTTCTGCTCCAACTATTTTAATTATTTCTAAAGTGGGTTGGCAAAAAGGAAATGAAATATCCCTACCTGGACATTCTTGTACTGGCTCCTGCAAGACTGCAGTAGCTGGATCACCATATGCCAGAGCAAGGTATTCTTCTATGTCACTATTCCGAAGGAGTTCAGTCCCTGAACCATCAGCACAGACAATGAAGAACCTAAACAATCACCCATACAAATCTGATGAGTTCCAGATTACATTAGAATCACACACATTTTTCTACAAGAGAAAACTGTGATGGCATAACGAGAAAGTACAAGTTCAAGATGGTGGCATTAAATAACGAAACAAAGACTACTGAATAAAGAAAATGTGAGCCTACAGAGTTTAAGGCCAAAAAGAACCATTATGATTATTTAGTCTGACTTTCAGTGCAGTACAGTCCACAAAATGTCCCTAAGCTAATTGCTAGAACATATGATTTAGAACAACATTCATTCTTGATTTAACAATTGTCAGCAATGGAGAATCCACTATGACCCTTGGTAAATTGTTCCCTTGATTAAAAACTCTCACCATTACAACGTAATTCTTATTTCCTAGCTTTAGAATTTGTTTAGCATCAATTTCTAGCCTTTGGTTATACTTTTCTCTGCTAGACTGAAGAGACCATTATTAAATATTTGTTCCCCATGTACAGACTTAAAGACTGTAATTAAGTCACCCCTTCCCTTTTTTTAACAGACTGAGGTCCTTCAGTCTATCACTATAAGATATGTAATCTAATCCTTTAATCATTCTCACAGGTTTTTTCTGAACCCTCTCCAATTTATCAACTTCCTTCTTGAAGGACAGTAGAACTGGATACATAGCCCACAGGGGTCACACCAGTGTCAAACACAGAGGTAAAATAACCTCTGTACTCCTACTTGAGATTCCCCTTTTTATGCATCACAAGATCGCATTAGCTCTTTTGGCCACAGCATCAAAATGGGATCTCATCTTCAGCTGATTATCTATCACTCTCAAATCTTTTTCAGAGTCACTGCCTCCCAGGATAGAGTCCCCCATCCTGTAAATATGGCCTACATTCTTTTGTTCCTAGGTGTACTCATTTACATACAGCTGTATTAAAAACACACATTGTTTGCTTGTGCCCAGTTTACCAAACGATCTAGATCATTCTGAGTCAGTGACCTGTCCTCTTCATTATTTACCACTCCCCCACTTTGTGTGTCACCTGCAAACTTTATCAGTGACGATTTTATGTTTTCTTCGAGATCATGGATAAAGATGTTAAATAGTATAGGACCAAGAACCAATCCCTGTGTGGTATGTTTGGTTTACCTGGGGGCATGTTCACCATATGTGACAGGAGTATGAACTTCTTTTGGTATTGTTACTAAGTATCCATCTTCCTCACCATCAGAATCAATGCTGGGCATGAACACAGATGTGCTGCCATCAGCCATGACCTATGGTGGGAAACACAAAATCATTTGGGCTATGAAATCTTTTACATCTTTTAGAAACAGGATCCCTAATTCCCAACATTTCCCTCTGACTACCAAATAATTGTGTAAGCAAAATGTACTGTGTCCCCCTCTTGCAGCTTATTCACATACAAGACAACATCCTGCTACTACTACTAATTACTCCTTTAATTCAAATGTAATATATGATCATACCCTTAGAGACTATTTGTTTTACTCATTTAGTGCACCAGATTGACAATGAATGAGTCAGAAATTTGCAAGAAATGAAAGGATATTGTCTTGGGGTTCAGGTGCTGGCATGGACTCCAGGAAATCTGGATTCTATTCCAGACTTTGCCACAGAATTCTGATGTGATGCTGGGCAAGACTATATCCCAGCACACATGCATAAGGGACCTGGATTATGGTTGCTCAAGTAACCTTAATTCTTCCATTTCCCAGCTTTTGAATGGTTGACTTTGCAACCTTATGATTCTTTTAACGTAGCTTTTCAGGGTTACTGCATAAGATGTGCCAACAGGTGAGGTTACAGAAAAATGGATTGCAATAAACCACAAACATATTGTCTGAGACTATGAGACATCTGATTGTAACGTCTTTAAATGTCTGCCCTGATTGCAGGATACATGTCATGCATAAATGCTAATGAAAATAAGAGGAACTACAAACAACCTAAAAATAGGGCACACCAATATTCATGGCGTGTGAAAGTACAGATAAGGGAAAGAAGGCTGACTGATACCCCCATGCATATTCATAAGGTGTTAAGTGTGGCCAGAATTACAATATGAAAGAGGTTTGCCTGGTTGGGTAAAAGTGGGAAGACTCAAGGGAAGAATCCCAGCAGGAACTATCCCTCTAGCAATTATCTATCGAGTGGTCCATCAGACCCAAGAATATCTTTGAGGATATGATTACAAATATAGTTATAATTATTGCATAGGTTTTTGCAATAATTCATATATGAATGGGTAATTGTAACTTTACTTATTGCTTTAATAAAACTTGTAGTACAGATAAGACTTTGTACTTCTGATTGTGTCTGTGGCCACTGTCCATTGTCTTCATGTGTTCCTAGAGTCTCCACATTTGAGAAGAGCACCAGAGACAATTTCACTCTGTTGCATTTAAAACTGTAGCAACTGGAGCCTAAACCATGGAAGTGTAATCACTAAATTCACTTTAAATAAAATAAGAGACTACATGATGAACATGGGTGTCAATATGATGCCACATAACAGAATTTCTGATTTTTCAATTTGCTTTTTTCAAAACCTTGAAGAATCACACTAAAAAAAAAAAAGTTGTAAAGTCAAGCGCTCCAAAATCAAGAAATGCCAGAATTAAGGTTGCCTGTGCAATCTTGATTTGCCAGTCGCCCCCTTGTGTGTACATTATGGCACAGTCTTTAATTACATGACCACATATTTTTTCCACATGACCTCCGACTCATTTAGTGCACAGGACAGACCAACTCTGGGGTGAATTAGGATTGCACAAAATGAAGGAGGAGGTTGTCTGTGGAAGCAGTACACACTATTTGTTGTAGAAATTTAAAGATATGTTGTGAATGAAGCAGGAGATTGCAGGAAGAGAGGAGAAGGTCTCATGGTTAAGGCAATTGATGATGCTGTATTTTACAGAACTGTATTCTATACCTGCCCTCTGCCTGTGTGATGCTGGAATCACTTAAACCGAACTTTTCATGGGTGATCACTAATTGTGAGTTCCTCATTTTTTGACTGCTCAACTTGAAACTTTGGAGTCTGTTCCGAAAAAGTGCTGAGCATTTACGGCTGCAAGTAAAGTCAACTAAAGTTGTGCTTTGAACATGTAAAATATTACATAATGCTAAATATTCTGAGAAATCAGGTCATAGGTGTCTTAGATTGGATATACAAAATTTTGTACCTCAGTTTATCATCTGTAAAATGGGACTAATACCACCTCATCTCACAGGGATGTTGTGATGTTAAATTAATTAATGTTTGCAAAATATTAGCTACTACAGTGAGAAGTGCCATAGAAAAGCCCAAGAGGAAATTAAAAATTCTGTCTTCAGAGCAAGGTTTGAATACATGCAGTAAATAAGGGCTTGGGCCACACACTGAACTATGAAAATAAAACAAATTATTGTAGAGCTGCTCATTTATTGAGCACTATCCAACTTGTGCATTGAATGAGCTAGGGGTCCTCTGGGGGAAAAAAAAAAAGCATGTGATCATGTCATTAAAGACTGTCTCATAATGCATACATCCATCGGTAATTGCGATGGAGTGCATACACCTTACACTGGAAAGGAAGGGTTAAAGTGCTACTCTTGAGCCAGGCAGCCTCACCCCACAGCACTTGCAAAATCTGCACAGGCTAACGGAGGAGATCAAAAAGGGGAGCAGAGTTACTCAGTGGGAGGCAGATAGTGGAGGTGAGTTAACCTGCATTCTGAGCCCCTGGGAAGAAGCATCACAGGAGTTCTTGGTGTCTGAGGTTGACTACAGAGACCTGACCAAGTCCACAAAGAAGGGACCAGTGACTCTATGAAGGTCGAAACTGTCTTTGTGTTTATTTACTTTACCCTGGGGGAAGACGGGGGACCAGGTGGAAGTGATCCAGGGAATAAGCCATATAGTCTCCCAAAGTGCAGGACTTAGCCACATACCATTGAGCCCTGGATCACAGCCCAGTGGTGAGGGTGGGCCTGAGCTCCCCTACCAGCTCCTAAAGAGGGACAATCCTAAGTGGGGAACCTAGATGTAGGGAGACCCGACCCTGACCCAAGGAGAAAGTTCTGAATCCCCTGCTGAGTTCTGAAGACTTCCCCATATATCTGTAAGCAGTGTCAGGAATGAGATATATTCTGACATCTGGTGGTGAACTATGGGAATTGCAGTGAGCCGTGCAAAATAAGTCTGGGGCTGATCAATTTGCATGGACACACCCACTGCGCCTAGCCTGAGCCCACAGCAGCCCACATGGCCACTTCGGCTGATGAGGGAGCCCCAGTTTCTATGTTATTGGGGCAGGAATGATAAAGTGATGTTACTGTGATTATGTGAATGAAGGACTATGGACATGTACTTGGCCCTTGTTATGATGGGGGGACTCGCCATCATCTAGGTAGCACTCACTGGGCAAGGGCCATGCGTTTTCAGAACATTGTGAGATTAAGAGAGGTGGTGGACAAGCACCTATACCTTTTGGTGAGGGCTCTGTCTGAGGGCCTCCCAGGCCTATTGCACCCTGTCTCTCTCCACTGTGGAATGTCAGAATTGAATTTTGCTTCCATTAGGAGCCTGGTTTCAGGCTGCTAAGCTGAAAATTGCTTTGGGCTCGCTGGTGCACCTGCGCTAAGGCTCCCCTACTGTGAGCTGAAATCACTTAAGAGCTAAAGAAATCACTGAGCACTGTTTTAAGTAGGGGGGCCTGAAAAAAGTGCAGCGTGGCTGGTGCAGCAGAGCAGTCTGCGTGTCGGCTAGCAGGACGGCTAGCGGAGTTGTTGGTGCTGCGGAGTGGCTGGTGCGGCAGAGCTGTCCGTACGTCAACTAGCAGAGCCGTTGGTGCTGCGGGCAGAGTGACCGGTGCAGCAGAGCTGTCTGTTGACTAGCGGAGGCGTTGGTGCTGCAGGCAGAGTGACCGGTGCGGCGGAGCTGTCTGTGTGTCAACTAGCGGAGGCGTTGGTGCTGTGGGCAGAGTGACCGGCGCGGCACAGCTGTCTGTGTGTCGGTTAGCAGAGCAGCTAGCGGATCAACGGGCAGAGCGGTTCGTGGGACAGCCAGCGGAGCGGAGCAGAGCCGATTGCGGGGAGAGCTGCAGCGGAACCTCACAGAGAGGCGGCGCAGTCGGCTTCGGACCACGTAAGGTGCCCCTTGCCCTACCCTCCATTTCCACCCAGGCTGGGAGGTAAGACTCTGCAGAGTAACTCCGGAACTCTGCACTGACCAGGAACAGAGACTCTTGGGCTGAGGGACTTTTGGGTGATTTTTGGATTGCTGGGCTCCAGAGACTTTTGGGCTGTGGGACATTTCGGGACTATTGGGTGATTTTTGGATTGCTGGGCTCCAGAGACTTTTGGGCTGTGGGACATTTCGGGACTATTGGGTGAATTTTGGATTGCTGGGCTCCAGAGACTTTTGGGCTGTGGGACATTTTGGGGACTTTGGGTGATTTTTGGGCTACTGGAATCACAAACCTAAAGAAGGGGACACAGCCCAATCGGCTGGGGTGGCGGTTTGCTCAGGGGTTGGTGTATGACCCTAGTTGTGGTGTTTTTTCCCAATTTCATGATGTCATTTATCTCCTGTTAATAAAAATTTCTGATACACCAATCTGTGCTTGCGAGAGGGGAAGTATTGCCTCTTTGAGGCACCCAGGGGGGGTGTTAGGATTTTTCCCAGGTCACTGGGTGGGGGCTCGAGCCAGTTTTGTCTTGTGTTGTTAAGAGGGGACCCCTAGGTACTGAACCCGGCCCTTGCTGCTTTAACCCGGCCTGGCAGAAGGGTTACATATCTTTATATGTATTTGAAAGGGTGACCTGGCTGGAGGGCTGTGTCATGGAGAGAATAGACCACCGCGGGCAGAGTTGTAGTAAGAAAGTGGAACCACTGGGAGTAAGACAACCTGCCACATCCCCGCCTGAGCCCTAGGCAGCACTGGCAGTAAGTGTTCCCCTTCAGAAGGCTGAATTAAGCTAACAAAAGAACCTGGAAAAATGAAAGCTGGTTGCAAACCTAACTACAAAGAAGTTATGGCAAGAAAGAGATCACATGTGGAAACACACCACCACTTAGCACCAGAGTCAGAAAAAACACCCCCTGATTAGTAACCAATGTGACTTCCTACCCCCTAGATGCTGCTTCATGGACTCACATCAGAGTACTAAACTAGCTCAAACTCATCTAGCTTTTAAGATCAGAAAGGATCACAACACAAAGCAGTGTGACTCTAGAGACTGAATCACACTTTTTACATCTAGTTTTGCTTTACTGAGTAGTTTAGGTTTAAATATTTTGGTGGAGTTTTATAAGAAAATGCTCAGTATCCTTTCCCCTCTTTAGATCCCAACTTTTATAGCTACTTCCTTTGCTTAGATTAGTGCAAATGTTTGTGGAGAAACATTTGAAGAAATGTTTTTTTCACACAGCGCACCGTCAACCTGTGGAACTCCTTGCCTGAGGAGGCTGTAAAGGCTAGGACTATAACAGGGTTTAAAAGAGAACTGGATAAATTCATGGAGGTTAAGCCCATTAATGGCTATTAGCCAGGATGGGTAAGGAATGGTGTCCCTAGCCTCTGTTTGTCAGAGGCGGGTGATGGATGGCAGGAGAGAGATCACTTGATGCTCACCTGTTAGGTCCACTCTCTCCAGGGCACCTGGCATTGGCCACTGTCGGTAGACAGGATACTGGGCTGGATGGACTTTGGGTCTGACCCAGTACAGCCTCTCTTATGTTCAACAAGTCACATTAATCAATATGACTTTACAGATGTGAGGCAGCTGTACACCAAGGGTCTCATTTTGTGTGACACTTCTTACTTACCTCTAAAGGTGAGAGAGCTCCAAAAGCCACATCCAGACTGAAGTCCACTCCATTCTGAGGTACTATATCCAGTGCCCGGCTGCTGTGACATTTGGTTGGCTAAGCTGCCCATCCACAGTATTAATACTACAGGGCTACAAAGCTCTCCATTTACAAAGTGGATAAAACTACTTAACACAAAATACAAGTCTCACTTCCTATTTTGTATTTTACCTTGAAAAGGTTTCCTTCAGGATCCAGCACCTCACAGATAACATTGGAGGTGTGTTTCATAATGTATCTCCCTGCTCGTTTCTCCTCACGCTTGCAGAGAAGCTGAGTTTTATTGAAAATCTCATGGGAATAAACTGCAGAACAATCTTCATCAATGAAAAGGCAGCCGGTACTGGAAGGTAACACCTGCCATAACAAGAGGAGAGGAGGTTCAGAGGCCAATGGTTGATTCCTGAGTTTAGAAGCAATTTGAAAACGAGCAACTGTTGAATAGAGGAAGAAAAATCCAATCCAGACCTTTAATATTTAATTATCCAGTTTGGAGGAAGTGGTGAGGGAAACAGAGAAAAACAAAGCCCATGACACAGGCTGATTTTAGTCTGTGCAATATTTTAAACATTAACATTTTCAATATGAGAGCAATTTTGAATTGGTTCCTGAAATAAATGGGAATCCACAAAGTTGTGGAGTACATGTGGAATGGCCACATTCTGCACAGTTGGAATCTGGATAGGATGTGGAAAGACCATAGAAAAGGGAGTTATGATAGCTAGGGGAAGAGGAGACAAAAGCAGGCTGAGAAGTTCAGAACACAAACAGATACTTTACATTGTTATAATCTTAGACTAATGCTTACCTGATATGTTCCCTGTGGCTTAGCTATAATAGATGTCCCATCTCCAAAGATAGTACAACAGGTGCTGTCTTCACAGTTTGTTATAACAGTAGCAAAATCAGGATTCTCCACTCGTATGCATTTTACTTTTCTTCTGATGGTTTGCGGGGATTCACCTAGGAATGAACACAGATTAGCCACACCAAACAGGAGAACATTAACTGGGAAAATCTATGTCTCAATTTCTTTATATCTAATAGGGCTTGTCCTTCAGCTCTTGCATGGGGCACCTTGATGAATTCATCTCCATAAAAATTCCTTTCATTGAAGGCACCTGCCCTTATATTCTCAAATCAATCTGTAGGCTTGGAATTCTCTTAGGTCAAGTCTACACTACCCGCCGCATCGGCGGGTAGTGATCAATCTACTGGAGATCAATTTATGGTGTCTTGTCTAGACACGATAAATCAATCCCAGAGCGCTCTCCCCGTTGACTCCAGAACTCCACCGCAGCAAGATGTGGAAGTGGAGTCGATGGGGGAACAGCAGCAGTCGACTTGCTGCTGTGAGGATGCCGAGGTAAGTCAACCTAAGATATGTTGACTTCAGCTACGCTATTCAGCTTGTCAGAAGATTGTGTGTAGTCTATCAAATGTAGACCTAGCCACAATAATTCATGCATTTGTAACATGTAGGCTGTACTATGGAAATTCTTTATATCTGGGAAGGAAGCCCCAGGCTGTGAGGAAATGCATCATCCCACCTGTTCAGCAACACAAGTCAGGGGGAACACATCATCCTGATATGCTATTCTCCGGACTAGCTCCCCTTTGAATACAGAATCCAGTTCAAAGTCGTACATAGTCCTGCCTATCTGAATAACCATTTCTTCCTTCATGACCAGAACAACCCGCTACATTGTCACTGTCAACCAATAGGGATTGGCATCTGACCCTGAGAGACAGAACCTGCACAGCAACTGCACCAAAGGGACATATTCTCAGAAGGAATATGAATGACCATTACCCTCAGAGCATTCAGAGACAAATATAAAATGCACCTTTTTGCACCTAGGGATTCTCACAATAGTATCGACATTTTCACAGATTCAGTACAGGAACTCCTCACTTAATGCTGTAGTTATGTTCCTGAAAAATGCAACTTTAAGCAAAACAACGTTAAGCAAATCCAATTTCATCATAAGAATTAATGTAAATGAAGGGGTTAGGTTCCAGGGAAATTTTTCTCATCAGACTAAAGGCTATATTATATATTATATCTATCTCTCTATATATATTGTGACAAAGCTCCAAGTTTGTACTTGTGGGTCCTGCGCTTCCTGGCAGATTTAGGGGCCTCAGAAACTCATCTAGGCCCCAGAGTGACCTCCCTTTCTCAGTATAGTTGGCAAGAGTCACCAAATGGTGAGTTACCTTCATCACAGATCAGTATGGAAGATGGAAAAAGGGGGGAGCCCGGGCCCGCCCTCTACTCCGGTCTCCAGCCCAGGGACCCTAATAGTATCAGCTAAGATGGATGACCTTTTATCCACAAAACACAATACAATTCCCTGGGCTACTTCCCCACAGCACTCCCCGCTTCTTCAAACTCCACTTCACCCTTACCTCAGGGCCTCCCTCCTTCTGTATGATATGTTGTCCACCACTCAGTCTCACCAACAGCACAACTTCCTCTCACAGCTCCTGACACCCACACCCACCTGACTAACTGGGAGGTTTTTATCTGGTTTCAGCCAGTCCCTGATTGGCTTCAGGTGTCCCAATCAGGCTAGCTGTTTCTACTCCTTTCTGGAAGGTTCTTAATTGGCCCCAGGTGTCTTGATTGGCCTGGAATAGCCTTTGTTTGGCTATCCAGGGAACAGGGACCTGCACATCCTGAGACTAATATACCTGCCTTCCAGCACTCTCTTATATCCTTCTGGTCTGACTCCGTCACAATATATACATACACACACACAAACAGGATAAGTTTTAAACAAACAATTTAATACTGGTACAGAGGTCCAACAAAGAAAGTAATAGAACGCCACGAGCCGTCACCTTCAGCCCCCAACTAAAACCTCTCCAGCGCACCATCAGAGATCTACAACTTATCCTGAAAGACAATCCCTCACTCTCACAGCTCTTGGGAGACAGACCAGTCCTTGCTTACAGACAGCCCGCTAACCTGAAGCAAATATTCACCAGCAACCACACACCATAGAACAGAAACACTAACCCATGTACTTATCCTTGCAACAAAGCCAGATGCCAACTCTGTCCACATATTTATTCAACTGACACCATCATAAGACCTAATCACATCAGCCACACCATCCTGGGCTCATTCACCTGCACATCTACCAATGCGATATATGCCATCATGTGCCAGCAATGCCCCTCTGCCATGTATATTGGCCACACCGGACAGTCTTTATGCAAAAGAATAAATGGACACAGATCTGACATGAGGAATCATAATATTCAAAAACCATCAGGAGAACACTTCAATCTCCATGGTCACTCAACAACAGACTTGAAGGTGACAATTTTAAAACAGAAAAACTTCAAAAACAGACTCCAATGAGAAGCTGCTGAACTGGAATTAATTTGCAAACTGGACACCATCAATTTAGGGTTAAACAGAGACTGGAAATGGCTGGGTCATTACACAAATTGAATCTATTCCCCCATGTTAATTATCCTCACACCTTCTTGTCAACTGTCTGATACAGGCCATCTTGACTATCACTACAAAAGATTTTTTTCTCCCGCTGATAACTCATCTAAATTAAATAGCCTCTTAGAATTGGTGACACAACTTCTACCTTTTCATGTTTTGTGTGTGTGTGTGCGCGCGCATATATCTATCAATATCTTACTACCGTGTGTTCCATTCTGTGCATCTGATGAAGTGGGCTATAGCCTACGAAAGCTTATGGTGAAATAAATTTGTTAGTCTCTAAGGTGCCACAAATACTCCTGTTCTTTTTAGTGATGTCATTAAAGACTGTCTCATAATGAAGCTTGGTTGAGGTGGAGGAGTCAGAGGGTGGGATATTTCCCAGGGAATGCCTTACTGCTAAATGATGAACCAGCTTTTGGCTGAGCCCTCAAGGAGTAATACATTGTTAATGTAGCCTCTCTCACTCTACAGCAGGGAGACAGCATAGCAGACAGATAAAGATACACACCTTGTGTGTGGGAAAAAGAGAGAGATGCACACTGTCCCTTTAAGTAAGCTGACTGCATTCTTAAGTCTTTTTAAGTGGATTAGGAAGTTGAGACAACAGCTGCTGCCTCAAGCTCTCTCTGTCTCTCTCCCTCCATGTCCCCAGCCTGCTCTATATGGAGAAGGGGTAAGCGGGGTGGAGGAGCAAGGAGGAGAGGGACACCCTGACATTAGCCCCCTCTTCCTGCTCCCTCCCCGAGAGCTCCCGGGAGCAGCTTCAAGGCAGAGGGCAGGAGCAGCACATGGCAGTGGGGGAAGGGACAACTGAACTGCCAGCAATTGATAGCCTGCTGGGCGGCTGCTGCACAGGGAATTTAGGGGAGCAGGGAGCTGACTGGGGGAGCTGATAGGAGGGCTGCTGGTCCATCCTGGTTCCAAGCCCCCACCAGCTAGCTGCAATGGGTTGCTCTTCCTGCAAGCAGTAGACAAAGCAGGCGGCTGCCAAACGATGTCAGAAGGGAGCATTGCACGACTTTAAACAAGCATGGTCCCTAGTTGATCAGCAACATAACGATGAAACAACGTTAACTGGGTTGACTTTAAATGAGGAGTTCCTGTAATTTAAAAATCAAAAACACTCTCAGTCTACTTGTTGGTGACAGGAAAGAAAGAGAGGGATTTATTTTTTTAAATAATGAGATATATGCAGCTACTACCACAGTGATAAGGGTCAAATAAGTACCTGGATGAATGGATGGATGAAAGACCTGCTTGTTACCTTTCTTTTGCCACAACCAAGTCTATTCTAACAACTCCTAAAGAAAGAAAGTTCTCCAGAAAAGCCCATCCTAGACCAACTGAGATATCAGATTTGTTGTGTAGGTTATACATGAGAAACTTTGGTTGAAAAGTCTATTGTTCATGTTGAAAGATTACAGTTTTACAAGATACAGGAGTTGCTCCCTTTTTTATTTTACCTATTTCTTCATTATCCTCAGATACAAAAGATTCCTCATAATCCTGATAAAATGTGGTGATTCTAGTACCATCAGCATGATCCACTATCTTGGTATCATCCGTTTTCTGAACGATTAGCACCTTGTCTTCTCGCATTATCATAACCTGGAAGGATAAAAGAATACTGGTTTCCATTGGCTCTCAGATACCACTGTAACAGCAGTATCAATAATACATTAGATTGATAAGATAAGACACTGCACATTTGACAAAGCTAAACGATACGTTTTTGTATAGCTCAGTGGCTTGAAAGTTCAGAGTTTTTTTCCAAATCTAATACCTATGTATCTTTAAGAGTATGATATCAGAGAAACATGATATACATGAAGATATATATCACAGAAACATGTATATATACACATCAGAGAAACATGAAACATGATAAGGAAACATGTCCAACGAACAAAATCTGTAACAATCATATCAGAGAAACATGTATATATTTCTCTCATATCAGAGAAACATGTATATGTACATACAACATGTACATCAGAGAAACATGAAACATGATAAGGAAACATGTCCAACGAACAAAATCTGTAACAAATGCTATCAACCAGATCTTGAAACTCAGTAGGATAGATCGATGATATCAGAGTAGCAGTACCATTCCATTAACTGGGTCAGTTGCCTGATAAGTTAACAGCAGCTTCAGATCCATTCTCTCTGCTCCTTTAGTGCCCACTTGAATGCCTGATGGGGTGGTTGTTATCCAGGTGCCTAACTGGTTCTCTGCCGGTTGGAGCAGAGTAGGCAGGGGTTCTTGAACAGCAGATTCAGACAACTCAGACTTTGCTGCTGGTGGTGTGCTACCCTTGTGGCCACCTTTTCCTGTAAGGACAGAAACAAACACCTATTGGTCTAGGTCAGTGTAATATCTAGAACAGAGCTTCAAAAGATGTATCAATAAACTATAAACTTTCCTGGAATATCAAAACAGGACATTGCAAAATAAAAACCACAGCTTGCTGTAAAAGTGTGGCTGGAGGCTCAACTGAGGCCAAGAAATCTTGAAATGTGGTCTCACTTGCCTTCTCTGTCTCTGCAGGATGAAATAAAAGTTGATTTTCTACAGGTTTTTACTGATGAGTTTAGTCAGCAATTTCTATTCATGAGATAAGGCCCAGTAAAGTACAAGTTAATGTTATGATTATGGGTAATTATTTTGCGCTCTACTCTGAGGTCCTTACTCAGTTGTTACTCAGCCCGTACTTAGCTAAACACCCATTGACTTCAATAGGAGTGTCCCTGAATAAAGACAGAGTAAAAGGTAAATAAGGTCTCAGAGATTTGGAATTACCAAAGATCTGAGGATTTAGTTTAATATATTTTGTATTGGGTCACTCTGCTATTGGTGAACTCATATATATGTTTTCATTTGTGTTTTTCCTTCCACATTAGAAGAAAAAGAAAGGGCTGGAGAGAAAGAGGAGATGTTAGTGTGTATAAAAGTGACAAACGTGAGAAACATTGCAACATTAAAGTGCAGGTAAAATGTCATATTCTCAACACTGGCAGAACTTTCAGGCTGCAGAAAAACTTTTTCTCCTGGGTATGACCTTGCTAAGATGCCGTAATTCCAACTGAAGCATTTGGAGATTAACACTGAAAATGCTACCTTTCTTAGTGCTGATCTCAGTAGAAGGCAATGATTGGATCTGTAGGCTGCTCTCAGCAATGGATGATTGTGTACTAACTGCAGGTGAAGGTGTTAGAACAGGGCCAGAATCAGGACTATTGATCACCGTGCCATCAGGAAAAAGAACCTTGGGAGAAAACAAATGTTAAAATAATTTTAAACAACAAAAAGAACATAAAGCAGAGAAAATGTTGAAATGAAAGTAGTAGGTAGTGGAGAAGGAAAGAAGCCTTCAGAGTGAGTGGAGGAGATAATGATCACTAATCAGAAAAAGATGGGATCAATAATTGCAATAGTACAAGCTTCTAAAACAGTGATTCTATTTAATTACATGGTGATATTATAAACCTAAAATTAATGACTAGTCTATTTAAATTGTTGACATTTCCTGAGGTTTTTGTATGCCACGTTTTTACAGACCTGCTAGCTCATTTGTCTCTCTGTATTGGTCTTTGTCCAGGTATGGATCATTTGCAGCATTGGAGTATCTAGTTTTTGCCAGGATAGTGGCTCACAGAAGGAGAAACAGTTACATACCTCACAATAAATGTGGTTCTTCTTGACAGTTGTCCACATATCCTTCACTTTTGGTACATGTCATGGGGTGGCGGGCCTCTTTATAGGGAGATAGGCCCAGTACACTTAATTTGCCTCTCCAGGTGGAGAGAATGAAGATTGTCACATGACAATATCAGGCCTCTGGAGTCTAGATAAGAAGGGCTTCATGAAGGCAGTCAAGCCAAAGAAGAGAGTCACAGGGCAGACAGAGGCCTGCCCAGGGACAGGAGGTCTAGGATCCCTTCCTGGGGGAAAGGAAGGACTTCAGGTAGCAAGCCCGGCAAGTTGCTTCTTGAGACGGAGCAGGGCAAGGTTGCCACCCATCTGGTTTTCGCCCAGTCTGGTTTTCAGCTTGTGTGTCTGGGTGCTGTTTAACAAGCCCTGATGCCCAGTGGAAAAGATCACAACCCTAAGCAGAAGGAAGGGCACAATACTGCAGACTCTGTCTCCATGGCCAAGCTGTTGCACGCGGCCCTGTGCAGTCCAC
Organism: Dermatemys mawii; assembly: GCA_007922305.1. NCBI lineage: Eukaryota > Metazoa > Chordata > Testudines > Dermatemydidae > Dermatemys > Dermatemys mawii. The sequence goes on from ML677351.1 coordinate 33,023,209, forward strand.
AGGTGGTGGACAAGGCAGCCTTGGCTGTACTGGAGAAGACCCTGCAAGAGATGGGAGCAGGACCATGGGGAGAAAAGGTTGAGCAGGACCTCAGGGTCTGGTTACCAGCCATTAGAAAAGGTGGCATCCCTAGAGCAGGGAAAGACTCCAGATGGAAAAGCCCCACAAGTGGCTGCATGATAAAGAGCAGGGGAAGATTCAAGGAAGGTTGCTCTGTGAGTCATCATCATCATAAGAAGAGGACGTAAGAGAATCAAGAGGCTGGGAGTGAATAGGAGCCCTAGGAGTGGCACCCGATACCAGAGTTGAGTACATTAATTTTGTCCTGTGGTGACAGACGTTATTTGGGACTCTGAGGGACCTGGCCAGAGGGCCAGCTCATGAAAGGGAGTTTTGTTTTCAATTTTAAACTTTCTGTGAATAAACCAGCCTCTTTGTGAGGTTATTGAGGAGGCCAAAAAGGGTAAACTGGGGCAGCGGCATGTGTCAGCCCGGGTTAGATCCGGGTAGGTAGTATTCTGACTGTGCACACATGTTCCACGAATAGGGTGACCATATTTATCAAAGTAAAATCAGGACATGGCATGGCTCTGGCCTGAGCAGCTTGGCATGACCGCTCACCTGAGGCCCTGCCCATGGGGCCATCCTGAGCTGCTTGGCCTCACTGCTTGACTGAACCCCACGCTATCCAGGACTGCAGCTGACTGCTTGAGCCCCACGGCGACCTGGGCTGACTGCATAAGCCGCCCTGCTCAGCACCTCGTGTTGCCACTGTCCTCCCCAAATGTTCCTGATGGGGGCACAACCCACTTTTTTGGAAAAACTGGGCATTTGTTCCATTTACTTTTGCCAGCTGAACAGAACAACTTGTAATTGGCAAGAGCAAACAGTACAAATGCCAATTCCCCTCTCCTCCCCTCCCCGCCAAAAAATCAGGACGTCCGTGACAAAAAAAAGGGGACTGTTCTGGCCCCTCCTATCCATGAACTCAAGTCTGGAATATTTTGGTTAGCAGTTTCTGTTGGATTGTACTTGTTTCCTGAGTGGCCTTGTGCCCTATGCTGAAGGCAAAGAGACCATGGGAGCCCTGACTGCCACTCAGTTCCTTTGCCAGTACAGAATCTAGGTATTCTAGGGACTTCATAGGGCAGGTCACAAAATATCTATGGACACCACATTTCAAAGACTCATAGTTACTGTAAAGTAACTGTTTCTTCATCTTCAAGTGCTTGTCCACAAATAATGCACTCTTGGTGACTCACAAGCAATGATGTGAATCATGATTTAAGGAGCTAGGTGCTGAGTCCACTAAAACAAAGATTGCAGAAAAACTCTGCCAAAAGAAGCATCAAATCTATATGCTCCACCAGGTTGTCAAGTCTCATTTGGAGTGATGCAGTAAAATAAATCTGTCTCGCTAATGAGTCCAATTCTTTTAGGTCCTTTGTCCTTCAGGGTAGATGTAAACGTTCCTTGCCACAACCTCTCATTAGCAGCCATGGAACAGGCTGAGAGTAGAAACCAGAGCTGGTGCTAGACATAAGATGACTAAGCAATTGCTTAGGATTTCAAGCAGCTCAAGGGCTCCCCTACTAATTATCAGTATGTGTTGTGTGTTTGTGGAAGCAGAGGGGCATGACTGGAATTAGAAAAGGCAGGATCTGCAGCTCCGTCAAGTAATGGAGTAGGGTGTCCCAGCCCAGGTCCCTAGCAGTGGCAAATGGTTCCACCATTGGGTTAGCAGGGATCCTACCAAACCATTCCCAGCCCCACCTCCTACCCCCAAACCCTCTGTCCCAGCTCTGAGCCCCTCCCACACCCTAAGCTCCTAATCCCCAGCTGCACTGGGTCGTGGGCATCAACAATTTTCTTCAACCGGGTCCCCAGGAAGTTTGAAAACCACTGCACAACAGTGTGCCACAAAGTTTTGGCTGGCTGCAAGAAGTCATAATTAATTAAGAAGGCAACTCTTTCCAGGACTTGTTGCCTAGAGGACATCCACCAATTTGTGACTATTTTCCTGTACTAGTTCAGCTTGAGTACAAGAGCTGCAGCCGTTCTCCTGAGCAATTCCTGGTAGGATATGAAATCATCTGGGACAGGAGAAGCTGCACGTAGGGCCACTGGATCATCCAGAGAAGCTGAGGACAGGATCACTGGAGCCACAGGTGTCTCCTGGGGCATGAGCTGGTCCTCTGGCAAAGGGTCCCCCAAAGGAGGTGGCTCAGGAGGATGGATGTTATCCTGTGCTTGTGTCATAGGCTGCTTTGAGGTTTGGGTCTCCTCCAGGTAAGGGTTTTAGCTCCTGTGTGGAGCTCTGGATCTGTGGGAATGAAAAGCAACCAGAGATCCCTACAGGGCCACTGAGACGTAGGGTATGGCATAGGAGGCCAGTACACAGTGGGCCATGATGATATGTCTTTACGATGAGAATGATTCTGCTCTCAGTACCCATGTTTACCCCACATGGGTGTCTTGATCTCTTTAGTCAAGACAGGATTAGAGAAGAGCTGAAGGACTCCAACCTGGAGTGTGATGTGCTGTTTGAATAATCAGTGGGCATCAGATATACTGTCATGATGGAGCCACAGGATAACCTGACTTGTCCACTGCCCAGTGGGGTAAGGTTAATGTCAGCGCCATAAGCAGAACCATAGCTGGCACTCCAAAGGCACCTTGAGAGGGCTTTTCAGAAGGGACTGGTACTGAGGATGGGTGCGCTACAGGTGCTGAGGAGCTATTTGGTCCCCACCCTGACAATGCTGATGCCAAACTTGATAATGTAGACAGTGCTGAGGGCAGGGGATGCATCGATTCCAGTCAGCATAGGTACCATGGATGGAGCTTGCTTCTTCATAGGTACTGGAGCGGAGGACAATCTTTGTCCTGAAGCTAAAGAAGACAAAAGATTTGAACTAGCCTGAGGCACTGGCCTGTCCTGACGTTCTGCGTTAATGGGAATGCCTGTACAGACAGACAAAGTAAGTCTGATACTGTCATGTAAACGTGTAGCATCAACAGCACCGACAACAATGGAGCGGCAGTCATGTCCGTAGGTACTGAATTCAGTGGCAGTCCCACAGATGGTTCCAGAGTTGACAGTACAGTATTGGGATCCTCCCACCTTGGTACTGGAGAGAAACGGGTTGATGCCCTGGCTCTATCCTGGGTACCTGAGTTTTGCTGAGGCTGAGGCCTTGTTCTCAGTGAAAGAGGATGAATCCCTCTTCAGTCTTGGATGGCTGCAGTCTGTTTTATGACTCCTCTTATGAGGGATATGTGGAGATGATAAATGGCCCCTTTCCTTTATCAAAGGGAGATCAGAGTTCTGGGTTCTGTCCAGAACTAGCGCAGAGGCAGAGGACCGTCTGAGGACAGTTGATAAAGCAATCCAAAAAATGTACAGATGCTGAGACAGGCCTCATTGCCTGTGATGTTGCTTCAGGCGAACATCTCTAGTGATCTGCATTCTTTTCTCAAAAGAATGACAAATACTGCACTTTTCTTTAGTGTGACCTTTGCCAAAGCACAATAAGCAGTATGTGTGTGAGTGAGTGTCACTATGAGACACAGAAACCCCACATGTCAGGCAATTTTTGAAGCCCAGGGAATGCTGCATAGCTTACAGTGCTGAGCAGAACAAACTACACTACATTAAACTACAGGTACTAACTATGTACACTACTAAGATCTCAGATACAAATTGCTGATGCAGGAGAAAAACTGTGAGGAGAAAACCTGCATGGGGAACTCAGACTCAGGATGTAGATAATAAGAAGGAATTGAGGACGGTTGGAGCGCTGCCAGCGTCATATGGTCTCAGGAAGGTGTGGTATTCTGTACCTCATGGAAACACCCTACACCCCCATATTCATCTTTATAAACTGATTGTGTTGTATCCAATGCAAAGTTTGTCATGTTGGGTGTCTTCAGAAGGCTCATGACTCACTGAACCTGGTTATAATAGTGATGTTATAGTAACTGTTGTTGCAGTAATGTCAGAGTAATGTTATAGGCTATAATTTCATATATGGAGTTATGAGGCTGAAAATGTATCCTTATGGCTTAAAATAAGCCCAGACAAAAACTCTCCAAGAGCAGAGAAGCAATTCATACCTCATCAGGGCAGGTATGGGACAAACCCAGCCGAGCCTCACAGGAACAAAGGACGCTGGCCTAGGCAGCAACAAAAGGATGTGTTGGACTCCCAAGTGAGTCGCCCCCCTTCCTTTGCTCAGTTTGGGACTGCGATGAGGTAATGCTCACCTGACTCTGAGGGGGGGGGCAAAGTCAAGAGAGAAGAAAGAACATGATAAAAGGGAGAGATTTGCCATGCTATCCTTCTCTTTCTCATACATTTACAGACACTACATCAAGCGACTGGAACGCTGAGCAAAGGGGAGAGCCTGGCTGAAGAGCAACCAGCCAGCCTGTGGTGAGAAGCATCTAAGTTTGTAAGGGCACTGAAAGTGTTCAGATCAGCTGAGAATGCATTTTGCTTTTATTTCATTTTACCAAATCTGACTTATTATGTTTTGACTTATAATCACTTAAAATCTATCTTTATAGTTAATAAATCTATTTGCTTTTCTACTTGAAGAACTGCCTTTGGTTTGAAGCATGACAGAGACTCCCTTTGGGATAACAAGCCTGGTACATATCAATTTCTTTGTTAAATTGATGAACTCATATAAACTCGCATCATTCAGCAGGGATAACTGGACACTGCAAGACAGAGGTTCCTAGGGTTGTGTCTGGAACCAGAGTTATTGGCTAGTGTCATTCAGTTGTACAATCCAAGAAGCAGCTTACATGCCAGAGGCTGTGTGTGAACCACTCAGGAGTGGGGGTTCTCACAGAAGTGCAGGGTAAGGCTGGCTCCCAGAGTCAAGAATTGGAGTGACCTAGCAGATCACTGGTCCAGATAACACCCGAGAGGAACGTCACAGAGGGTCACAGGGAGGTGTAGCGCGTGAGCACTGCCCAAACATACTGCTGCAGGAAAAAAATCTCTGGCTCTCTATGTGCTAGGTGCCAACTCACACAAGTGGAATATGCCTTTGCAACCACTCAAAGAAGAGGCATAGATAGGCAGAATATATCAAACTGTCTTAGGTACTTATATGGATCCCATTGCTGAAGTATCAGAACACCTCACAATCTTTAATGCATTATTCTCACAATGTTCCTGTGAGGTAGGGAAATACTATTATCGTCATTTTACAGATGGGAAATGGAGGTACAGGAAGACTAAGTGACTTTCCCAAGGTCACACAGGAAGACTGCAGTGGACTAGAGAATTTAACCCAGGTTTCCCACCATCTAGGCTAGCCCTCAAGCCACTGGACAATCCAACATGGAATCTGGACAGGAAAGAAGCACTGTACTATTACTATTACAGAAATATCAAAACAGTAGCCTTGAAATGATGTTGTAAAAAAAGTCTCTCTGGGGCACCTCACCGGCTGGGCTGGGCCCCTCACCATACCCAGTTTCCACCACTGGGATGGTCTAGTACAGGCCATGACCTCTTAGTCCTGGTAGTGGCCCCCACCCTTGTGGGACTCCTCACTTTCAGGAAAAAGTGAAAGTTCAGGTCAACACAGTTTAAGCCTCTTAGGGGCTCAATAAAAAGGCAAAAAAGCCTTACTTCAGGGATGCCTGGAGTAGCAGCTTTGTTGGAGTCCTTATGGCTGGCTAACTGAGTCAATTGCTCCCTATCAGGCTTGCCCTGGGGTTTGCTGGACTCCTTACGGAGCTAAGGGCAGTTCTGGCATGAGGGTTCCTCCTGCTATTTCAGGACCCACTCCAGTCACCCCCTTCTCAGGGTGCGTACTGCAGCTTCCTCCCTTCAAAGCCCTCAACCCTACCAAGCAGGGCTGTCAGGGCAGGGCTACCTTAGCCCACACAGCCTTTCAAGCCCAGTCCATGTCAGTGCAGGATTTATACACCCCATCACAGACATCTAGCCTCAAACAATACAGGCTGGCCAACTCTGTGTTGTCATTCCAAAAGGACTATTCTTCCGGCTATGGTATTTCCAGGAATTATGTAAAATCATTATTTTCCCAACTGTGCAGACTGCCTACAGGCAGAAACTGTAGGGCAGGACTACCTGTCCTGCATAAAAAACCAAGTTCAACCCATTTCTAATCAAACACTTTACTATACCTGCGTGGATCCATCTATCATGTACTTTATGACAGTTCCTTGGCTGGTAATGACCCTAGACACTTCCTGTTCTACTGGTTTCTTCACTGCTTTGTACAGATGGGAATGCTTCACCCTTTGGGGATAACTCTGCCTAACTAGGATTTCCAGAGTAGGTTGCTTAGCTTTTTCTGCCTTGGCCTCGTCTTCCTTGGACTCATCTTCCTTGGGTTCTTCTTCCTTAGGTTCACTTTTATTGGACTCATGTGCTTTGGCTTCAGCTTCCTTAGACTCAGCTTTCAAATCTGAAATTAAAGTCTGTATTAATTAACAGGACTGTGGTAGCTATTGTCATCTAAGCAATTCTAAGGGGCCCATCATTGTTGTATCTTAGCATCAATATTGGTGAAAATTATTATTTAGTGAGTGCCATTACTTTGGTTGATGCTTTACAAACATAAAAGTAGATACAGTCCCTGCAAATAAATTATTTGGGTCAGTCTTTGACACAGACAGTGGAGATCATTGTATACTGAGCGTGGTGGACAATTGTGTAGACAGGCTGCACACTTATATGAGATTAGTACTGGCAATTGAAACTCCTGCACTGAACACTATTTGTTTTGATATCTAATATTAAGTCTCTCCATCCTCTTCACTGTATATAATGTTAAACTAATCTGACCTCACATACCTTGAACAGATAAATATTTTGTCATGGGAGTGGGATAGAGACCTGAAGGTAAAAGATTCTTCTTCTTGTAATTCCGGCTTATGTGACCAGTAATCTAGGTTCTCTCTCTCTGCCAGAGTTGCAGGACAGGCCGGCTGAGGCAGTAGAAGATGCAAGTTGGAGCAGGGGCTAGATAGTGTTCAAAGAGGCACAGGTAGTGCAGGAACAAAAGTCAGGGCCAGCTGGAGCAGGAGCCGGTGCAAGAGCTGACTGGATCAGCAGCAACATGAGGAGCAGACTAGAGCAGGAGCAAGGGCAGTCTGTTGAAACTACTGGGAATGGGAATACACTGACCAGATAGTGACACTGAGCAGACTGGACAGACTGCTTTCCTTAGAAGCCTATAACCCTATCTTGGGATGACCTCAGTGGGTCCTTGCCTGTGGACTGACTGAACCCTGAGGCCTATCTCAAGACCTGCATGAAATTGCCTCTGAGGACTTGTCACTCTCTCTCACTCAGGAATGACTCAATACTTAGGCAGGCTCGGGCTCAGAGGTATCAAACTCTCCCCCATAATGACAAACCTTTGTGCTGAGGCTCTATGAACCACCAGTATTCATCATCTAGCCATTTATATTCACTGAAAGTCATAATGAAGATGAAACTGCTCCAAACCTCAATCTTATGATTACAAACAACCCAAGTATCACCGCCGTCTATAGTGTGCAGTTGAACAGTTGGGCAAATGTCCACAAACGGTGGCAAGGTGTATCACTACAGTAGCCTAATAGGCCAGACACAGAAAGTGGGTCATGAACTGCCCTGAGCCTTGCTTAGCTACATAGACATTTTCATATCAGAAAAATTCACACAATTGTTTTCTATAATAATGTTTAGGGATTGGTTTTCAATATTAGATGTCAGAACTTTCCTGTAACTATGTTTAAATCCTCTGCATAAAAATATATTTTGCAATATTAATTTTATGCAGAACACTCTTGTCTCCATAGTGATTCACAAAACTAACCTATAGGACTTTGACCAAGGAAAGTCAATACCAGTCCATTGGGGCAGGAGACATTCAAAGTCTGGAAAACAGGGACATCTGGCACCACTTGTGTTTGAGGTGTTGGCGGTTCCATTTCTACCTATAGAACAGAAGAGAGATTAGTTTTATTACACACTTCAAAAAGCATTTTATAAAGTTTAGTTTTGTTATATGCTCTGGTAGAGCTAGTATCTAAAGATCTGAGTCCGCTACCTACCTTATTAATGTTGAGTTATAATTTAATCTGTAATCAGTCCCACCATAGGTGCCGACTCCTTGAAGTTCTCGGACTCAAGCAGCCCCAGAAAAAAAATAGGGAGTCAGCATCTATCAGCCACAGTGGTTCCGTGGCCCCGGAGCTGACTGCAAATCAGCTGTTTGGCAGTTCCTAAGGTGGCCAGTGGAGCTGTAAGTGGCTGGCAGGAAGCGCTTGGGAGAGGTGAAGAGCAGAGAGTGGTGGGTGGGGTGGGCATTGTGGGAGGGTGTGTGACACTGAACTCCATGTGATTTTATGAAAATATACTAATGAGTGTGAATAGAATGTAAATGGAATATGCTTCATGCAAAAGGTCTCTTGTAAGGTATCATTACAAAGCTTATAATCTACTGAGTGTGTTCATCCTATTTGTATAAATGTATCATTCTTGTGTCTGAAACTAGAATATAGAATATAGAACATCAGGTTTGGAAGGGACCTCAGGAGATCATCTAGTCCAACCCCCTGCTCAAAGCAGGACCAATCCCAACTAAATCATCCCAGCCAGGGATTTGTCAAGCCTGACCTTAAAAACCTCTAAGGAAGGAGATTCTACCACCTCCCTAGGTAACCCGTTCGAGTGCCTCACCACCCTCCTAGTGAAATTTTTTTTCCTAATATCCAATCTAAACCTTCCCCACTGCAATTTGAGACCATTTCTCCTTGTTCTGTCATCTGGTACCACTGAGAACAGTCTAGAGCCATCCTCTTTGGAATCTCCTTTCAGGTAGTTGAAAGCAGCTATCAAACCTTCCCTCAGTCTTCTCTTCTGTAGACTAAATAATCCCAGTTCTCTCAGCCACTTCTCATAAGTCATATGCTCCAGGCCCCTAATCATTTTTGTTGCCCTCCACTGGACTCTTCCAATTTTTCCACATCCTTCTTGTAGTGTGGGCCCCAAAACTGGACATAGTTACTCCAGATGAGTTCTCACCAATCTCGAATAGAGGGGAATGATTATGTCCCTCAATCTGAAGGCAATGCCCCTACATATACAGCCCAAAATGCCGTCAGTCTTCTTGGCAACAAAAGCACACTGTTGATTCATATCCAGCTTCTCATCCACAGAAACCCCTAGGTTACACGTTCTGCAGAACTGCTGCCTAGCCATTCGGTCCCTAGCCTGTAGCAGTGCATGGGATTCTTCCGTCCTAAATGCAGGACTCTGCACTTGTCCTTGTTAAACCTCATCAAATTTCTTTTGGCCCAATCCTCTAATTTGTCTAGGTCCCTCTGTATCCTATCCCTACCCTCCAGCGTATCTAACACTCCTCCCAGTTTAGTGTCATCTGCAAGTTACTGAAGGTGCAGTCCACGCCATCCTCCAGATCATTGATAAAGATATTGAATAAAACTAGGAATATAAAATATAACTCTGAGATTCTATTGAAGTTATGCAAAGTGTGGGTCATTAATGGTGGTTTAGAATCTTGATGGCTCCCAACAACTAGGATAATTGACTGTAAATGGCTCTGCTGGCTTGCAAGCCTTCCTGTAAGTCAGGCCAGGAAGAATGAAGGCTTGGCGTCTCACAGGACATGTGACTATGTCACCTGGTACTGGAATCCATCTTAAACCTGGTGCTTTTCCAGTTAGAAGAAGGGGTGAGACCCAGAGAGACAAAAGATTCCCACCTTGTGCCAAAGCTATATAAAGGGGTGGGACAGAACAAAAGGGATTACAGTAATGAGAAATCCCCTAGCTACCACCTGAGCTGGAACAAGGACTGTACCAGGGGAAAGGATTGGGCCCATACTAGGAAGGAGTCTAGACTGTGAAAGAAGCTTATTGGAACATCTCTAAGGGTGAGATTTACCTGTATTCAATTTCTTAAATGTATTAGGCTTACACTTACGTGTTTTTGTTTTATTTTGATTGGTAACTTTGTTCTGTCTGTTATTACTTGGAACCACTTAAATCCTACTTTTTATATTTAATAAAATCACTTTTGCTTATTAATTAACCCAGAGCAAGTAATACCCAGGGGAGCAAACAGTGGTGCATCTCTCTCTGTCAGTGTTATAGAGAGAAGACAATTTATGAGTTTATCCTGTATAAGCTTTATACAGGGTAACACAGATTTATTTGGGGTTTGGATGCCATTAGAGGAGCTGAGTGTTTGGGTGCTAGAGACGGAAGCACTTCCTTAAGCTGTTTTCAGTTAAGTCTGCAGCTTTGGGGCGCATGGTTCAGACCGTGGTCTGTGTTTGAGCAGACTGGCATGTCTGGCTCAACAAGGCAGAGTTTTGAAGTCCCGAGCCGGCAGGTAAAATAGGCTCAGAGGTAGTCTCAGCACATCAGGTGGTAGTCCCAAGGGGGTCTCTGTGACCCAACCTGTCACAGTGGTGCAGTCCGCAGGATCTGTGCACAGCTGATTGCTTTGAAATGCTGGTAGTGATTTTAAGTGAGTTTTAAGTGTGCTGGCTGGAGAACAGACAAAGAGGTTACCGATTTGTTATTTTCTCCTTCCCCTAACAGGCACGGAGGCTTGTCTGCTTCCCCTATGGGGAGAAGAAATGGTTACTCACCTCTCGTAACTGTTCTTCTTCGAGATGTGTTGCTCGTGTCCATTCCAACAAGTGTGTGCGCACCGCGCATGCATGGTCCCGGAAACTTTTCCCTAGCGGTACCCGTCGGGTCGGCAGGGGAGACCCCTAGAGTGGTGCCGAAGTGGCGAGGTATATATGACCCTGCTGACCCGCCCCCCACCCAGTTCCTTCTTGCCGGTCACTCCGACAGAGGGGTGGCGGGGGGGATTTGGAATGGACATGAGCAACACATCTCGAAGAACAACAGTTACGAGAGGTGAGTAACCGTTTCTTCTTCTTCGAGTGATTGCTCATGTGCATTCCAACAAGTGACTTACGAGCAATCATCTCGGAGGAGGGTTAGGAGCGTCCTTGACTCCTGTTCTTAAGGCCGACTGTCCGAAGTGAACATTGTCTGCCTCCTGCTGGACTATGGTGTAGTGTGAGGTGAAGGTGTGAACAGATGACCATGTCGCTGCTCTACAGATGTCAATAATGGGGACATGCGCCAGGAACGCCGCCGACATGGACTGTGCCCTGGTGGAGTGAGCTCTTAAAGGCGGAGGTACAACATTCGACACCTTGTAACACAATCTAATGCACGAAGTTATCCATGACGAGAGCCGTTGTGTTGAAATCGGATGGCCCTTCATTCTTTCCGCTACTGCAATGAAAAGTTGTGGAGACTTATGGAATGATTTCGTGCATTGTATGTAAAAGGCTAACGCCCTTCTAACGTCCAGAGTATGAAATAACCTTTCCCTATTAGAGGAATGGGGCTTAGGGAAAAACACAGGGAGAAACAACTCCTGATTTAAATGAAAGGGGGACACCACTTTAGGAGGGAAGGCCGGATGGGGACGCAGCTGGATCTTGTTTTTATGAAAGGCTGTGTAAGGTGGTTCGGAGGTAAGCGCCCTGATCTCCGAAACCCTCCGCGCTGAAGTAATCGCTACCAGAAAAGCCGCCTTCCACGAAAGGTAGGAGAGCGGGCAGGTGGCTAGTGGTTCAAAGGGTGGCCTCATAAGAGCCGTAAGTACAAGGTTTAGGTCCCACGAAGGGGTAGGCTGGCGGACAGGAGGGTACAACCTATCCAGGCCCCTAAAGAATCTAGCCACAAGTGGGTTGCTAAATAGGGAGGTCCCATCTACACCTGGGTGAAAAGCTGAGATAGCAGCGAGGTGCACCCTTAACGATGAAATGGCCAACCCTTGCTGTTTAAGGTTAAGAAGGTAGTCCAAAAGGAAGGGTACAGAGGCGGAGCATGGGTCTGCCCCCTTACTTTGGGACCACAAGGAGAAGCGCTTCCACTTAGCCATGTAAGTGCCACGTTTGGAAGGTTTCCTGCTCCCCATAAGGGCATCCTTTACCGGGTCTGAACACTGTAATTCTGCAGGGTTTAGCCATGGATATTCCATGCTGTGAGGTGGAGAGAGGGAATGTTTGGGTGTTGCATGTGGCCGTGATCCTGGGAGATCAGTGTCGGAAATAGTGAGAGGGTTATGGGCTTGGCTATGCAGAGACTGAGTAAGTGGGTGTACCAGTGTTGACGGGGCCAAGCTGGAGCTATGAGAATCAGAGCTGCTCTGTCCTGTCGGATCTTGAGCAGTACCCTGTAGATGAGAGGGAATGGGGGAAATGCATAAAGCAGGCCCCCTGACCAGTGAATCTGGAACGCGTCTGCTTCCGACCCGGGCTGAGGTTGAGGAAGGAGCAGAACCTCTGGCACTTCCTGTTGGACCTTGTGGCAAACAGGTCCACCAGGGGAAAGCCCCACCATAGGAAGAGAGAGTGGGCGATATCCGGCCGGAGGGACCACTCGTGACCTTGGAACGAGCTGCTGAGTCTGTCCGCCAGCCCGTTCTGACACCCGGGAAGGTAGGCTACCTGACGGTATCTCGAATTCCTGATGCAAAACTCCCAAAGGTCTAGGGCTTCCCTGCAAAGGGGAGAGGAGTGAGCACCACCGTTTGTTGATATAAAACATTGTCGCTGTGTTGTCCATCAACACAGAAACACACTTGCCTTGTAGGTGGTCCCGGAAGGTCTGGCACGCCAAACGAATCACCCTGAGTTCTTTGACATTGATGTGGAGAGATAGCTCGCTCTGGGACCAGAGACCTTGGTTCGTGGCATTCCCGAGATGCGCCCCCCCAACCCAGGGCGGAAGCGTCTGTCACCAACGTTATGGAGGGCTGTGGTTTCTAGAAGGGAACCCCCACCGACAGCGAACAGGGCAGGAGCCACCAGTGGAGGGAGTCTAGGACGTGCATCAGAAGGGTCACGAGAATGTCTAGAGGGTCCCTGCCCTATTTGAACACACTGGCTAGCCAGGCTTGCAAAGGGTGAAGCTGGAGCCTGGTGTATGGAACCACGTAAGTGCAGGCCGCCATGTGTCCCAGGAGGACCATGCAGTTCCTGGCCGTAGTTGTCGGGAACCTGATGAAGGATCGAACGATGTGTGAGATTGTGTCGCGACGAGGTGACGGGAGGAATGCTCTTGCCACCCTGGAATCCAACACCACTCCAATAAACTTGATCCTCTGAGTTGGGGTAAGAATCGATTTTGGCTCATTTAGGATCAGGCCCAGCTGTAGAAACATGGCTCTGACTAGCGACATGTGCTGGGCTACTAACTGTTCTGAGTTTGCCTTGATGAGCCAGTCGTCGAGGTAAGGGTATACATGGACATGGTGTCGCCGTAGGAATGCTGCCACTACCGCCATGCATTTTGTAAACACCCTCGGGGCCGTGGACAGCCCGAAGGGGAGAATTGCGAATTGGTAGTGTCGATCCTCTACGACAAACCTTAGGAACCTTCTGTGGGCTGGAATGATTGCTATGTGAAAATATGCATCTTTTAAGTCGAGGGCGGCGAACCAGTCTCCCCGTTCCATGGAAGGGATAATCGAGGTTAAGGAAAGCGTGCGAAACCTTAGTTTCTTTATGTAGGAGTTGAGGCCTCGCAAATCTAGAATGGGGCGAAGGCCACTTTTGGCTTTCGGGATAAGGAAATGATGGGAGTAATACCCCTTTCCCCTGAATTCTTGAGGAACCTCCTCTATAGTACCCAGCGATAGGAGTGCGTGAACTTCCTGAAAGAGAAGCTGCTTGTGAGAGGGGTCCCTGAAGAGGGACAGGGAAGAAGGGAGTGGAGGGTGGGGAGGAGGGAGAGAAGAAAACTGGATAGAATATCCCACTCTTACCGTGCTCAGGACCCACCTGTCGGAAGTGATCCGAGACCATGCACGGTAAAAGTGGGATAAGCGGTTGACAAAAGGAAGCGAACCGACTGGTGTTCCGTCCTCGGGCAAGCCTTCAAAAGTTTGATCTAGAACCGGGGGGCTGCCTGTTATTATTGGGAGGTTGACCCTGTTTGGAGGAAGAACAAGGTCGTCCTCTGCCATTTCCCCTTGCACCTTGTCTGGGCTGGTCCCATCTAGCGGGAGGTTGATAAAAACGAGCAGGAGGAGGAGGAGGGGGCCGGAAAGGTCTCCTTTGGGGTTGGGGGGTATGTAGTCCCAGGGATCTCAAGGTGGATCTAGAGTCCTTAAGGCTATGCAGTCTTCTATCGGTGTCCTGAGCAAAGAGACCCTGCCGGTCAAAGGGAAGGTCCTGGATCGTGTTTTAGACCTCCGGAGGGATCCCAGACACCTGTAGCCAGGCACTGCGGCGCATGGTTATTGCAGTAGCCATAGTTCTGGCTGCAGAGTCCGCGGAGTCGAGGGCTGTCTGTAGTGCCGCCCTAGAGACCACTCTGCCTTCTTCAACGATGACCTTGAATTCTACGGCCGAGTCCTTCGGCACAGATTCCTGGAACTTGGTAAGGGCTGACCAAGAGTTAAAGGCGTAGCGACCCAGAGCAGCCTGCTGATTCGAAATCCTGAGTTGCAGGCCTGCTGACGAGTAGACCTTCGCGCCAAATAGATCTAATTTTTTGGCATCCCTGGATTTCGGGGTCGAACCTGTCTGACCTTGACGTTCCCTATGATTAGCTGCCTCCACAACTAAGGAACCCGGTTGTGGGTGGGTCTATAAATGCTCGTACCCCTTCTGGGGAGCAAAATAGCGTCTTTCCACGCCCTTGGCCATTGGTGGAATAGAGGACGGGGTCTGCCACAGGGTATTCATATTAGACTGAATAGTCTTTAAGAAGGGTAAAGCCACCCTGGAAGGTCCATCTAGGGCGAGGATGTCCACTGTGGGATCTACCTCCTCAGTCACAATTTCCACTGGTAAATTGACATTTTGGGCTACCCGTCTAAGAAGGTCCTGGTGGCCTCTCACATCCATGGGGGGCAGGCCTGGGGATGTGCCTGCCACCGCCTCATCCAGTGACGATGACGTACCCAGAAAGTGTTCCTCCTGACCTTCTGGTTCCCTGAGAGAGGGGTTGGTGACATGCTCATCCTCGGGGACAGGAGGTGTGTCAGGGTGTGGTTCCTGGGCGCCTGAAGGGCCCGGTACCGGCTCTTCCAGTGCTGTATCAGGGCGCAGTGCCGTGATCGTGGCCGAGGGAAGCGCCCGCGGCACCGAAACCACAGATGTAGGTCCGGAGCCCTGCCCTTGATGATACGCCCAGGGCGTCCAAAACGGCCACTGTACAGCACCCCGCCACTGAGGTGGCCACGATGGGGGAGGAAGATCCCAGTGGAGATGGCGGCGACTCGAGCGGTGCGAGGTTGACCAGCGATGACTGTGGCCAGATCTAGATGACCCCGCATCTGACCTGGATGAATAGTCCGATGCCGACCATGGCGGTGCCGAGCCTGGCGGTACCGGGGAGCGGTGTCGGTAAAACATAGTCGGCTTCCCTGAGTGCCGAGGGGCAGAGGCTGAGTGAACAGGGTCCAAATCCGACGTCGTATGGCGTGAGGCGGAGGATGTTGACTATCCCGGTGCCGGTGGAATGACATGGCCCGACACCATCAGTGCCATAGGTGGCGCCGCCAGACTGGACTGGGGCGGGATGATCGGTGCCGTAAGACGTGGTATAGGTGCTGGTATTATGAACGGTGCCGGTGCGGTGTCCTGGGATGTATCAATAAGGTCCCTGGCCGCTTCATAGGTATCCGGCATCGAGGGCAGGTCTAAATCCTCCAAAGTGTCTGGAGCCGGAGAACCCGCGCCTGTCAGAGACAGAGGCTTAGGCATTGAGGCTGATGTGCTGGGCATAGGCTCCTCAGAGGACTGGTGACGACGTCGCGATGCCGAGCCAGTCTTGGAGGGCTCACCTTGCGTTTTGTGCGCCGGGGAGCGACCTCTGTCTGGTCTCTTCTTCTTAGAAGGCACCGGGGATTGAGACTTGCGTCTCCGCAAAATGCTTGAGCGGCCTGTCGAGGATCAGTGCTGGTGAGATTTTGACGTTGCCTTCCTCGGCACCGGAGCTTTGCGTACCGAGGCCGGAGCACTGTGCACCGTAGGCTGAGCAGGATCCGCCTGTGGCTGCAAGGCCGATTCCATGAGAAGGATCTTAAGCCGAAAATCTCTCTCTTTCTTTGTACGCGGCTTAAAGCTCTTGCAAATCGGGCCCTCCCCCAGGCACTTAAGGCACTTGGAATGAGGGTCACTATTAGGCATCGGCTTCCCGCAGCCTTCGCAGGTTTTAAACCCCGGCGCCTGAGGCATGCCCCGGTGCCGGAGTAACGAAACAGGAAAGGGGTCCCTGGATGCTAAACTAATTAACAACAAGTAACAACAACAAACTCTAACTACAACTATAACTAAGAACAACAACTATCGGAACGAGAACCGCTAAGACAGTGCACAAGACACTAGCTGTTCCAGCGACCGCCACGAACGGTAAGAAGGAACTGGGTGGGGGCGCGGGTCGGCAGGGTCATATATACCTCGCCATTTCGGCGCCACTCAAGGGGTCTCCCCTGCCGACCCGACGGGTACCGCTAGGGAAAAGTTTCCGGGACCGTGCATGCGCGGTGCGCACACACTTGTTGGAATGCACATGAGCAATCACTCGAAGAAGAAGTGCAGCCTCCCTTCCCAGAGAAGCTTACCTCCCTGCTGCCACTGGCCTGGTAGCAGCTTGTCTCTTTCCCCCTCTCCCTCCCTTTCTTTCACCAGAGGAGAGGTTTCAAAAATTCTCAGGCAGCTCTTGACTGAATCCAGGTGTTCCTAACTGACCTGAGGTAATCCCTTCTCAGGTTATAGGGAAGAGGGCCTTTAACATTCTAGGGCTAACACATCTGCCTTCCCACACCCTCTTGCAGCCATCTGGCCTGACTTTGTCATATGAGGTGAATTCATATTAGACTGACAGTTGCCCACTCTGTCAACCAATTTACGGTTATGGTTGAAAACAAATTGTGAACATTTCCCCTTATTTTTAAGCCAATTATATAGCTGGTAAAAGATTTTTGAATTTTGAAATTCTGAAAAAAGGGAGAAAATTTAAAATAATCTTTACTATATTTTTTCCTTTGTTTTTAACCAGCGCTAATTATGTTGTCAATAAATGGCCAGGCCTCTGAGATTGTAGCAGACATTACAAAAAGTTATCTTTCCCTGTGGTCTGAGATCGTGACTGGGCTCAGCTAACATTTCTGATAAAGTTAATTGATTTCACTTTGTTTTAAACACTGATACTTGAAAAAATAACCTTGCTGATCGGCGACTCTCTTTTCTGCTGAGTCATTCTACCAATTTATATCTATTTGTGGCATATGATTATGCTAGATGGTAAATTTAGCACTTATTGGGGAATATTCTCACCTTTTTCTCTTCTTGCTTTGGAGACTCCTCCGGTGGTGGAGTGATTAACTTGACATGGCTCCCTTTGCCAGACTGCAGAGATTTTCCTGATTTTTGTTTCAGTGACTTGTTGCTTTTTCCTGAAGAAACGGAAGCAGCAACAGGAGCCGGAGCAACAGTTGGAATATGTACGGAGGGGATATTCAGAATTGTTGCTAAGTTAGGGTCCGTATCATCTGTTGGAGGGTGAGGGGGAGAGAGAAGAAAGCAATATTTTTATGCAACAGACTGAAGTCACATACATGCATGTATCAAGTTTTGTTTGACAAACTTGAATTACCAAGGTTTACCTTTTAAGAGACAAAAAACAGAGACCTCAAGTCCAGGGGCTGGTTGCATGACAACAAATATACACTCATTCTATGGCCTACTCCAGCCACAGAAAGGGTTAAGACTGATGTGTCCCATAGCTTCTGGGGTGTCTCTAGGTCGGATTCTATTATGTATGGAAAAGATAATCTTTCCACTTTCCTTTACCTAAGAAATATTCAAATAGCTGGACATGTTCTGAAGCTAGTATCTGGGAAAATATAGACATCACACTTCATCATGGACTGACCATTAACTTCAGTAGTTTGGAGTTAATGCTTTTATTCTACCATGACAAAGGATCTGTTTTGATAGTCTGTCCTTTTTTACCTAAACACACCTGACAGATTTAAAAGAAACATAGAAATGTAGGACTGGAAGAGACCTCAAGAGTTCCTCTAGTCCATCCACCTGTGATGAGGTAGGACTAACATAACTAGACCTACCCTGACAAGTGCTTGGCTAACCTGGTTTTAGAAACCTCCAGTGATGGGGATTCCACAACCTCCCTAGGTAACCCATTCCAGTGCTTCACTATCTTTATAGTTAGAAAGTTTTTCCTAACATCAATGCTAAATTATCTTTGTTCCGGATTAAACTCATTACTTATTGTCCTACCTTCAACAGATATGAAGAACAATTGATCACACTTCTCCTTATAACACCCTTTTACCTATTTGAAGACTGTTATCAAGAAGGTTGAAGGGGACTTCTCTATAGATTAAACATGCTCAAATCTTTCAACATTTCCTCACAGATCAGGTTTTCTAAACCTCTTATTTTTGTTACTCTCCTCCTCTCCAATTTGCTCACATCTTTCTTAAAATGTGGTGCCCCAAACTGGTTTCGGTGCTCCAGCAGAGACTTCGCAAGCATCAGCTAGAGTTGAGCAATTACCTCCTACGTCCTCTATATAACACTCCTGTTAATACATCCCAGAATGACATTTGCCTTTTTTGCAGCAGCATAATACGAAAATCTCTATTTCTGTTGTAAACCCTAAAACCACATATATAGAGCATGTATTTGGGAAGTTTTTCTCACTCAGAGACAATTCAAGTAATCTTTGTGCTAGTCTTTTTTATAGACAACTTACCTCAGATAGAGCAGCACTTGAATCCCAACATCTTGACTTTTTATACATAAGGTTTGATTTACACTGTAGTACAATAACACAAAGAACGAGTCCTCAGAAAATTGCCATGGATAGGCTTTTTTTTTTTACACTGCTCTAGCTGCATAACAATAGCTAGTAGAAATACAACCCTCAGAAATGTGTCTTTAGGTGGCTTCACAACAATCATTTTTGATTTGGCTGAGTTGCACATGTACCACTTTTGCCTGTATGATAAACTAACAATCTGCTAATGTTCTGCTAGCACTGCACATATATGGAAATTGAAATGTAATGGAATTTTCCATGTAACAGTTTTAATATTTATTGTGCAAACTTAACTCTGCTCCATTGTGCATATACATCATCACACACTATTTTTTGTGCAGGACCACCGACTTATTAATTGTGCAGGTTGGATAGTGCAGAGCAGTGTAGGTAATAAAACTAGGGCAAAGGAAATCCTGGCCCTTTTCAGTGCAGATGGTAAACAGTATGTAGAAAATAAAGAAGGGATTCACAGGACTTCTTACTCATTCAGTTCAGGCTTTAAAAGGTGTGAAGTGCATGAGGCATGGGGCTACATATATGATGAGCAAATACTGAACAGCTGCCTCATTCAGTGAACAGGGTTCAACTTGTATAATGAACAAGGCAAAAGAATAGTATGTGATCACAGACTTGTACATTTTAAGGATAAAACAGACCATTAGGATTTTCTAGTCTAACCTCCTGAAAAACAAAGGCCTAATAATTCCTGCCTCAAGCCCATTACATCTGGTTGAGCTAGAGTGAATCTTTTAGAAATTTAAGATTCAAAGGCTGTCCTTGATGCTCCTTTCTATTTACTGCTAAAACCACCAAGGAACCCAGGAAAGGATGTGTGCAGAAATGTTTAATTTCTCAGAAGAGAATGTGGTACCTCCATTTGGTCCTCTTGGCTGTTGGCAACGAAGATGATTGCGGTTACCACAATATCTGTGTAAGCAAGATCTGAATAAGCTCTCCCCTGACAACAGCTGGGGAGAGGAAAAGACTTCAGATACAGACTGTATTTACATGAGCACACTGACTCTACTCTAGATATCCAGCAGACAGTGCTGTATTGCCCAAAGTGATCAGCTTTGGCTGGGGTTGGGTTACAAATCACTTTAGTACTGAATGGAGGGGTAGTGAAATGTTATCTTTATTTTATGAGTAAAGGGCAGCAGAAGTGTGCTTAGCCTGTTCTGATTGAGGAGTTCACCCTCAACTGAAATGAGCTCACTATGGTGGGGGCCTGGATGCAGGCCACGGTGAAAGTAAGAGAGGGTGGGGACAGGTGTCCCTGCCAGGAGGTGTGGGCTCTATCTCAGAGCCCCACCCAAGGTTTAAACCTGTTTCCTCCCCCTCTCCGCCACTACTCAAAGACAGAGCTAAGTAGGACTCCATTATGAGTCTTTTGTTAAGTATTCTTCTAGAGCTGATATCACTTGTTGTGGGACAGTGCTTCACCAATGAAGTTTCTTCACTAAGAGCTGACAGTCACTGAGAGCTGAAAATCACTAAGAGCTGGGGGGAAACTTCAGAGACTGACCTCCAGAGGTCACAGGAGAGAAGCAGGTGGCAGCAGAAAGTTATTGTGTGCAGCACAGTGACCGGCAGGGTGGCCAGCGGAGGAGAGCAGTGATTGGTGGGGCGGCCAATGGGGCAGAGCAGTGACTGTCGGGGTGGCCAGCGGGGTGGAACAGCAGCTGGTGGGGCAGACAGCGAAGCAGAACAGCTGCTGGCGGGTGGCCAGTAGAGCAGAGCAGTGGCTGGTGGGGCAGCCAGCCAGAGGAGGTACTCAATGACAGAGTGAGCAAGGTGCCTTCTCCCTCCTCCTCCTCCCTCCAAGTGAGAGGTGAACTCACACAGATGCACCTCTGAACCCTGGGTCCTCACAGACCAAGGACACCCACCGTGAGTGGGGTGTGGTGAGGGAGCAGATTGGGGCATTTTAATGGAATTTTAGTTGCTAGACTTAATAACCTGAGGCAAAAGGACACTTGATCAACCTACTCTTGGGTAGGTCTTTCGTTCATAGTTTTGTTTATAAACGCTGCTTGTAGCATTTTCCCAAACTAATACTGGGTTTCTTCCCTCCTTTTATTAAATTTTTTTTTGCTACACCCAGACTCTGTGCTTGTGAGCAGGGAAGTATTGCCTCATAGAGGCTTTCAAGGAGTGGTGTGTAATTGTTACTGTGTGGGGGCTCAAGCCAGTTTTGTATTGTATTGTTGAAAAGGAACCCCTAAGATATTGAATCCAGCCCTTGTTGCTGCCAACTCTGACTGGCATAAGGGTTACACCTCTATGGGCTACAATAGGTTTTCATTTATAGGCAAAGCCACACAAGAAGATCCTGCTGACTCCAATATGTCCACTAGCCTCTATGACAGGGGTGGGCAAACTACGACCCATGGGCTGGATCCGGCCCGCAGGACCATCCCATCCGGCCCCCCCGGCCAGTGAGGCTGCCCTCGCCCCTCCCCCGGAGCCGCGCCGCGTAGCGCTGCGGCCGGGGCTGCCATGTGGGCAGCACTCTGGGGGCCGGGGCTGTATGCTCAGCCCCTCCCTGGAGCAGCGCCGCACGGGCAGCAGACTGAGCCTCTCTCCCTGAGCAGCCGTGAGGGCGACACTCCAGCGGCCGGCCAGAGCTGCGCGCTCAGCCCCTCCCTGGAGCCGCGCCACATGGGCGGGACTCTGGGGGTTGGCTGGGGCTGTGCCCCAGCCCCTCCCCTGGAGCTACACTGCGGGGGCGGTGCTCCGGGGCTGTGCGCTGAGCCCCTCTCCCAGAGCCGCGCTGCACGGGCAGCACTCCGGGGACCGGGGATGCGGGCTCAGCCCCTTCCCCGGAGCCCCGCCACTAGGGCAGCACTGCGGGGGGCCGGGGCTGTGCTTCCCCCAGAGCCGGGCCAACATTCATGTTAAGGGGGCAGAGGGGGATTGGGGGGTTCCAGGGTGGTGGTTGGGGGGTCATCTGGAGGGGGCAGTCAGGGAGCAGGGGGGGTTGGATGTGGGTGGGGTTCTGGGGTGGTAGTTAGGGGGTGAGAGGGTGGATAGGGGTCAGAGCAGTCAGGGGACAGGGAGCAGGGGAATTGGGTGTGGTCCTGGGGGGTGAATAGGGGTCTCTGGAAGGGACAGTCAAGGGGTGGGAGTGGATTAGATGGGGATTCTGAGGGGGCAGTCTGGGGGCAGGAAGTGGGAGGGGGCCAGATTGGGGGCAGGGTCTTCCCTTACCCAGCCCTCCACATAATTTTGTAGACCCAATGTGGTCCTCAGGCCAAAAAGTTTGCCCACACCTGCTCTAGGAGGACTCTTGCACCCTGTCAATCTGGATGTCCAGAGAGGAAGCAAAACTCTTTAACAGGTCCTGGTATGCCCTGTCACCTTGAAGAGGAGAGGACACCCCAGACATCACTGCCTGATTTGGAGATGATGAAAAGGAACACAAAGAGGGCTGAGATTAAGTCTCCAATATCTTTCATGGAAGGCTCTTGCAGGTAAAGTTGGTTGCATATGGTACTGATATCAGTCCTGAGGGTAATCTTCAGAGTCTTTTCCAGACTGCTGTGTTGATATCTGCTTGGGGATCAGGAGGGAGGAGGAACCAGGGAGGACCTAGTGGTGTGTGGAAATGCCAATGGGTTCAGTACGGCCATTGGTAGGGCATGGAGGTTCAACCTCTATCGGTCCATGGATCCAAGTCTCTGAAGCTCTGTGGGACTTCTTCTGGGTCCCAGGAGTGCATTCCACTTGATAAAGGTCTTGTATCCCAGCAAGGGGCATAGGAACCTACTTCTGATGCTGAGAAAAAGCCTGAGTTGCCTGACAGGGAGGCATGGTACCATGTGGAGTTGAGGACCGCCTATGTGTCTCCAGAGATAGAGGTACCAGGGACAGCATGCTGGACTTGCCGCTAGATGGTACTGGGAAAGGAGATGCTGAATGGGTTGGCCATGGTACTAGGGACTGAATGGTATGCGCAGTTAAGGCTGACAAAGACTGTATCATCTGGTACCAGACCAGTTATCTCCCAAACTGCTGAAGACTCTGGTACTAAGTAGTATAAGAGATCCTGTGCCCCAGCATATGCCTGCGGCATCATCGGTACCCAAGGAGTTCTTTGATGCTGCTGTTTTTACATTGAAGGGGTTGGTACCACAGTGGGGGTCTGCCTCAATGGTCAGTGCATCTGAGTTGACGAGCCTGTGCGAGACATTGGTACCAGGGAGTGTCTTTTGTTCAAGGACACTGTCCCATGTCCTCCAGTCTGTTTGCTGGAAGATGGAATTGGGGACCTTGATTTCCTGGATGAAGCTGCTCCTTAAAAGATTGGTGCTTATGCTTCTTCTTTGGTACCAGGGAAGGTGAGTGCTACTCCGTCTCTTCAATGTCTGGAGGGATGCCTCTGACCTAGGTAGAAGTGCTCAGTACTCAGTCTGGGCAGGAGGGCTGTAAAGGCGGACACAAGGCTGTATCCACAAGCTGAGGTAGTCTCACCTCTCTGTTCCTCTTAATCTGGAGTTTGAAGTCTCTACAGACCTGACATCTCCTTGGATGTGATCCTCTCCAAGGCTTTTAAGAAACCTGGAGTGAGGGTCACCCCAGGTTTCTGAAAAGCCTTGGAGAGGATTTCTTCCAGCCAGTGTATGCCTTAAAGTCCAAAGACTGAGGCAAGCCCCAGCACTGGGAGTCAGTACCCAGAATATCTGGGAACCAGCACTTAAAAGTAAGAAAGCTGTAAAGCTCTAACTATTATGAATACGCTAACTATATACATAAAAGGGAGAAAGGAAGAACATTTGCTAAGCAAGTCAACCCGCTACAACTACCAATCATGAGCAGTAAGAAGGAACTGAGGGAGGCTGGGGGCAGATCTGCCCTTCATGTCATTACACAGTAGCATGAGGCAGGGGAGGGTGCATGCATCACCTCAGCAGGTGTCACTAAGGGAAAAATCTCCCACTCTGGTGCACGCAGCTGAAGTGGAATGGACTTGTGCAATCATTAGAAGAATGGATGACTGGACTTCAGAGAAAAGTAGCTATTGGAGACCAGGTGGGTGAGGTAATAACTTTTGTTAGACCAACTCCTGTTGGTGAAAGAGACAAGCTTTTTAGTTCCACAAAGGTCTTCTTCAGGTCTGGGAAAGGTGATCAGAGTGTCACAGCTAAATACAAGGTACAACAGATGTTTAGCATAAGTAATTAACATACATTGTAGGTAAGGCTATGTTTTTATTTTGCGTATTTTCAGTAAAAGTCATGGACAGGCAGGCAGTAAACAAAAATTCATGGCCTGTGACCCGTCCATGACTTGTACTCTATATCCTTAGCTAAAACTTGGGCTGGGGGACTGCAGGTGCTCTGGGAGGTGGTCTGAGGGCACTGCGGATGCTGTGGGGTGTGTGTGGTGGCCTGGGACTGGCTGGTGCTGGGGGGCAGTCCAAGCAGCTGTGGCCAGGGACCTGAGATGGTGCTGGGGGGGGAGGGTTGGTGGGGCTATCAGGCTCCCTAACGGGCTCTGTACAGCCCCCTGGAGGGTGAGGGAAGGCCAGGGGGGCTCCGTGCACTGCCCTCACAAGTTCTGGCTCAGCTCCCATTGACTGGGAACCACAGCCAATGGGTGCTGCGGATCTGGTGCCTCCAGGAAGGGACAGCGCACAGAGTCCCCTGGCCCCTCCACCTAGGAGCTCTAGGGACATGCTGGAAGACTTACTAGTACAGAGGCCTGGCTCCAGGCCCCCAGAAGGGGCATGGCCTTCAGTGGAAGGGGCAGGTCCTCAGGCAGAAAGAGGGTGGGGCTGGAGAATCAACCTCCCCCAGCCAGCCTATCCACTATCTATCTGGCAACAATTTAAAAGGGTCCGGGGCTCTGGCCATTGCGGCGGTAGCTGCGGCCAGGATCCATGGGCACTTTAAAATTGCTGGGCCCCAGGGCAGCTGCCCCTTTTATCTCCCCACCCGTTGGCTGCATACATGCCGGTACTAGCAGCCACTTCTTGCCAGTACACCATACTGGCCTACTTTCACCCCTGAATCCCCACCAGGTAAGTGCCACCCCACATCCCAACCCCAGCCCTGAGCCCCCTCCCACACCCAAACTACCCCATCAGCAGCCAGCACAACTGGCCCAGGGGCTGCCTGATCTGCTCGGAGAACCTCGTAGCCAGCTACACCGGCCGCAGCAGAAGTCAGACATGGATCCTTAATTGTAAGAGACCATTTAAGATGATGTGGCCAGTTAACTCCTCTTCACCCATAGGACAAAAATGGAGGAGTTAGTAGGTGGATACTGGTTGTTGTAGTAAGTCTCAGGTTTGTCTTTTGAAGGTGTTGTGTATGTTTCCTCTGAGGATGAGGACTGAGAGGCCATATATGGATTGATCATATTGTGAAAAGTATTCACCCCTGGGTGATATGTTTTTGTCTTTTATCATTTTTCTGTGCATGCGAGTTCATTCAAGAGTCTAATAAGTGTCTGGGTTTCACTCACATAGTTGTTATTGGGGCATTTAGTGCACTGAATGAGATATAACACATGTTGTGATAGACATGCATAGGACCCATTGATCTGGTAAGGTGTGTTATGGGGGATATTGCTCATTGTAGCAGTGGAGATATGTCTGCAAGTCTGTTGTTCTGACAGGGTCTGGTGCTGCTTTGAGTTGATGTGTCCTGGTCTTTGGGGAGCTTGCTTCTGATGATGAGGTGTTGGGAAATGGGGGGTGGTTTGAAGGCCAGAAAAGGGGGCTTGGAAAAACTTCTCAACTTTCAGACAATTCACAGTTCCCAGTCATGTGTTAAAGAACAGCCCCTTCAACTTCACCTTTGTCTTTTCTGCATCCCTAGCCACACACTATGCAAGAACCTGATCCTGCTGCTATTGAGGTCAATGGTAAAACTCTTACTAACTTCAGTGGGAACATGATTAGGCAATAAAGTAGTAGTTCTCAACCTTTGAAGAAACCACACCAGTGTACTAGGCTAAAGAATCAGATGAGCCAGGCTAATGACCAGATGTGTTTTCCAGTGCCCTATCTCCCATTACAATATTCTGCTACACACACTCTATCCTGATATGGATAGAGCCCAGGTTGTTAGACTGGGGTATTGGTCAGCCCAAGTTCCACTGATGAAAGGTAGGCAGACAACAGTGGCATACTGAGACTCAGCAAGGAGGCTTATCATTAAGGTAGAGTAGGGAACTTAGAGTATGTGACGCAGAAGCCTGAACACCAGAAATGGCATGCAGACCTATGGGTGGAAATGGCTGCTGTACCACAATCAAAATTACCATCATGTAGACAAAAGAATACTTAATTGTTGAATAAGGTACTTGTGTTTTGTAAAGATGTAATGTGAGTTTTCAGTCCACTACAGTATGGATACTATTTTAGCACAAGATAAGAAATACATTTTTAGCAATTCATGGAGAAAATGTCTCAGAAGAACTGAAACTGAATGTACAGTCAAATGGCTAACCACAACCCACATGGAGAAACATCCAATTAAATGTTTTCATAGTTTAATAGATAAAAAATGCTGAAATTTATTCTCTTATTAGAGGAGGGTTCACTTTCAGGTGTATGATGTTTTCAGTGACCTCTGAAATGTAGCAGAACCAAAAAGATTTTCTTATTAGTTCTTGGTGATTTCTCTGTGGGTTATGAAGCAATTGCTTCCAGTTGGTGAATATATTTATTGAAAGTCTGATAGAAATTCCTCATTATGCATACATATGGACTGCTACAAAATGAGAATTTCCATAATCACCTACATAAATTAACAAAAATATTATTTCTTGGAAAACCAAGAAGATTCCTTAGCAAATCAGATTTTCTTTGGCTCAAACTAATTTTCTGGTTTTGCTAAGCTAGTTAATAAAAATACTTGGGATTTTCTTACTACACTGATCTGTTTTCACAAAAGTAAAAAAGTGCAGAGACCTCCTTTCATTTTGAAATTTGAATCATAAAATATATTTGACAATGTAACCTCAACTCAAATCCTGGTGAAAATTCCCGGTTATGTTAAAAAAGTCAGGGCTGAATGCAACAGATTATTGAGAGGTGATGAAAGAAAGGGGTGTATGAAAGAAATAAGAACTCCCACTCTGGGTTCTCAAATATCCTTTTCTGTGTGCTTGCTTTACCTGCTGCTTTTCCTGTAGCTCCATAGTAACTCAAGGATAACTGGATTCCATTTTCCAAAGTGGCTGAAAAAGATCCAAACTTGCTCACAGCTTTCTTTTGATTTATTAATTTCCCTTTAAAAAAAAAAAAGAAGAAAAATGTGGACTTAATGAGAAAAAAAATACATATATGAATTGCTGAACTGTAATCTATTGGCTACTATGTGCACCAATACCTACCAGTGGTTAGACTGTGTAAAACCCCTACTAATAGTGTAACCAGTCTCTTTGTGTTACTGGAGCCAAACATGCTCGGTTCCTTCCCTTATTCTGCACATAGCTGACAGCCAAGTCGTTTTCACATGTGCAGGCATGGATTTGCTACCTCATGAATGGTGTAACATGCAGAGCACCTCAGGGATCAACCTCATAAAACTTTTCCAAATCCTTCATTAACCTATATCCTACCATACAGGATCCTTTTGCAAACAGTTTAGGGCCAGATTCTACCCTTATATATATCAGGATAAGTAAGGAGCAGCTCCACTGACTTCAATGAGTCTTTTGCCTGAATAAATAAAAAGGACTTGCTGTCCTTAGTTCCACTACTGGATCAAACTATTGGTTCATCTACTCCATTAGCTAAGCATGGTTTATACTTTATGGTTTAAAGAAAAACAAAAGATCAAAAATACTTCTAGATAGATGCAAAATGTGATATATTAATAATAAAAATTCTTTCCTGATCCCCGAAGCATGGAAGATGGAGCCCTGAAGCATGAAATATGATCATCAGGAATGAAAGCAACTATAGACACTTACCCGTATGGGGCCAGGCTGGGGGCCAGCTCTGGCCCCCTGAAGGGGCAGGGCCTCAGGTGGAAGGGGTGGGACTAGGGGGGTCAGAGCCGGCCCTGGCCCACCCCATACCAGTAAGTGCCTGTAGTTGGGGCAGCTGTTCCCTTTGTTCCCCCCCGAGCCACTGGCGGCTGAGAGAGGTGGGCAAAAGGCAGCAGCGCTTTAATGTGGAGTGAATTCGGGCCAGTATGGGTTCTTACAGGTACACTGTAGTGGCTCATACTGGCCCACTTTCACACCTGGTGGTCAAACACCAAGGTGTAATTATTATTAATAAAATTATCCAACACTTTTTAAAATGAAGCTGAAATATATAATCTGTAACCTCTTAAGATGAATTATGTAATCTGTTAAATAGTATTTTTAAAAATGTGTTTTAAAAATGTGTTTTAAATGTAAGCTTAATTGAATTACCCCCATGCACTCATAGAATGGGATAGTTTAAAAAGACAGGAACAATCAAGTTTTTCTGGAAATTATTTTGCTTAATAATCTATTATTTTAGTTATATATTTAGATTTTTAAAAAGGTCCTATCCTGATTTACAGGTGCATGTTGCCTAGTTTTATTACAATAATTAAAGGCAGCTACAGCAACTGTTTAAAAAATTCCCCCACCCATGCAAAACAGGACTGAGCATTTGTCCCCATTTACACACTTCCAATCATCCTCTCCTTAAAATCCTGGAAAAAAAGATAAGCAATCACTGAAGACCAACAAACCCACCTTCTGTCAAACCAAGAGAGGAGAAAAACAGAATCAAGAACTCCACCTTTCCAGCAACCTCCTCCTGTTCAACCTATTAACCTGCTAGCTCAAACATCTCAGCTGATCTTAATTGCTGTGCTCACATGGAGAGCGGTAACTGATGGTTACCGAACAATTTAGGGCCTTTTATGTAAAAACCCAAAACCTTCTATAAAAACCAGAAAATAAAAGGAAAAGGAAACGGAAACCAGAGATCATTATAGGAGGAGCCGGCAGCGCCACTTTTAAAGTTGCCCAATACTTCTCATTGTAAGACCCTGTTTTCAGTTGCTTATAACTCTGTCAAACCTTACCTGTTTTGAATGAAATTTTCCATTCTGGGTGTCTGACAGACACAGACTGAATTTTTTTTTTTTAGAAAATTTCATCTAAAACAGTTCAGCTGTTTTGGAGAGTGAGGTTAGGGGAAAATGTAGGTTTTTTTGCCCATGTTAAAAAATTCTGATAACCTTTTCATTGAGAAGCTCTAACATTCCCATGCTCTGGAGCAAGGACTTGAAAACTGGGGCAGGTGTTGACTATACCGCACCGTGTGTGTATGTATATAATATACACACACACTATCTACATACACACACACTATATATATACAGTGTGTGTGTATATATTATATATATATATATAATATATACACACACACACACAAATATATATACACACACACACACACACACACACAATTTTCTTTGTAAATCAAACACACCAGGGATAATCTGTCTTTCATCCCAGATAAGGCAAATAAAGGTGCAGTTTCTAGTGAGTCAGATCTACATCCTTCTGTATGTGGAAAACATCTCTTGTTCCATTGTAAATTATAAATACTGTGAAATGCTTATGTATATTCTTTGATTATACATAAGCATTTCACAGTATTTAGAATATGTGTATAGAATAGAGTATGTCCTCCAAATTTAGAAGATTAAATTGATTTTGTTTGCTTTCATTGTAAATAATTGTTGCATTCTAGAAGTAATAGGAATTGTCTAACACAAGGAAAAAGAAATGTTAAAACATATAAACCAGTGTATAACATTGGGATATTAAGAGATACTGCTTAAAAGGGGAGATCTCAATTGATAGTAGGAGCTAATAATGATATTCAATCCTTGAAATGAACCAAATTTAAAAAGCTGCTCATATGAAAAGGATTAAATAATTTTGTTCTACATGAATGTCATCTACTGGATAACAAAGGAAGCAGCAAAGAAACAAAGCTAAAACTAAGCTCTCACTTGGCATGGGCCCAATAGGAATATGTGGTTGGCTCCTTCCTACAAGTTCTGATATTAGAGTGTATAAACTGAAGACACCACTTGATGAAGAGAATTGACTGAACCCAACACAAGGAAGTGCAGAATCCTAAGTGCAACCGATGCCCATCCCAGATGCAGGGAAAGGACTCTCCCCGATCCCAGGGTTAAGAGGGTAACAAGAAGTGGTGAGATTTCATTTCAGTAATTGTATTTCCCTTTCTATTCTTTGACATAAAGAACTGTAGTTATCTTGATGAGTCTATACTCTAGTGCAGGGGTGGCCAACCTGTGGCTCCGGAGTCGCATGCAGTTCTGCAGAGGTTAATATGCGGCTCCTTGCATAGGCGTTGACTCCAAGGCTGGATCTACAGATGCCAACTTTCCAATGTGTGGTGGAATGCTCACTGCTTAACCCCCCACTCTGCCTCAGGTCCTGCCACCACTCTACCCCTTCCCTCAAGGCCCCTGCCCCTTCCCCTGAGCCAGCCATGCCTGTGGTCCTCCCCACCAGAGCCTCCTGCTCACTGCAAAACAACTGATTGTGGCAGTGGGCGGGAGGCAGGCATGGGGAGGGAAGGAGAGGAACTGATTGGTGGGGCTGCTGTTGGGTGGGAGGTGCTGGAAGCTGGACGGGGTAGCGGATGAGGGGCTGCTGATGTATTACTGTGGCTCTTTGGCCATGTTCATTGGTAAATTCTGGCTCCTTCTCAGGCTCAGGCTGGCCACGGCTGCTCTAGTGAGACCTCAAGTAACTAATTATTTTATAAGTCCAAACAAAATGGCCTAAGAGACTGAAAACAATTACTTTGTGTAAGCAGTGTCAGGAATGAGATATATTCTGACATCTGGTGGCGAACTATGGGAATTGCAGTGAGTTTTGGAAAATAATTTTGGGGCTGATTCATTTGCATAGACACACCCACTGCGCCTAGCCTGAGCCCTCAGCAGCCCACATGGCCACTTCGGCTGATGTGGGAGCCCCAGTGTCTATGTTATTGGGGCAGGAAATATAAAGTGATGTTACCCTGATTTGGTGAATGAAGGACTATGGACACATACTTGGCCCTTGTTATGATGGAGGGACTCGCCATCATCTAGGTAGCACTCACTGGGCAAGGGCCATGCGTTTCAGAACACTCTGAGCTTGAGAGAGGCTATGGGCGGATTTCTATATCTTTTGGTGAGGGACTTGTCTAAAGCCCCCCCCCGCCTATTGCACTGTGTCTCTCTCCACTGTGGAATGTTAGAGCTAATTTTGATTCCCTTAGGAGTCTAGGTTCAGCCTGCTAAGCTGAATTCACTTTGAGTTTGCTGGTGTACCTGTGCCAAGGTGCTGACCCCCCTCACTAAGAGCTGAAATCACTTGAGAGCTGAAACCACTGAGCACTGTGTTAAGTGGGGGCGGGCCTAAAGGCATGTTGGTGGCACCAAGCAATCTGGGCAGCTAGCAGAGCAAAGCAGTGGACTCAGCCGAGTGGTTCCTGGGTGCAGTTTGTGCGACTGGCAGCGGACTCAGCTGAGTGGTTCCTGGGTGCAGGTTGTGCGACTGGTAGTGGACTCAGCCGAGCGGTTCCTGGGTGCAGTTTGTGTGACTGGCAGCGGACTCAGCTGAGCGGTTCCTGGGTGCAGTTTGTGTGGCTGGCAGAGTGGCTGGCACCGCAGAGCTGTCTGTGTGTCGGCTAGCAGGACGGCTAGCGGAGTGACTGGCGCTGCAGAGCGGTTCGAGTATCGGTGAGCAGAGTAGAGTGGATTGCGGTGAGGGCTGCAGCGGAACCCCACAGAGAGGCGGCGCAGCCGGCCTCGGACCACGTAAGGTGCCCTGTGCCCTACCCTCCATTTCCACCCAGGCTGGGAGGTAAGACTCTGCCAATTGACTTTTGAGCTCTGCACTGACCCAGAACAGAGACTCTTGGGCTGCTGGACTTTTGGGACTATTGAGTGACTTTTTGGGGTTGTGGAACTCAAGAGCCAAAGGGAAGACCACGGCCTATTTGCCGGGAGGGGGGCTCCTGGTTCGGTTTATTAACCTTGGTTGTGGTGTTTCCCCAATATAATGCCACGTTGTTTCTCCCTGTTATTAAAAGGCTTTGGTACACTCAGACTCAGTGCTTGCGAGAGGGGAAGTATTGTCTCTTACAGACGCCCAGAGGGGTGGTATGTGGTTGTCCCAGGTTACTGAGTGGGGGCTCGAGCCGGTTTTTGTATTGTGCTATTGGAATGGAACCCCTGGATACTGAACCCGGCCCTTGTTGTTGCCAACAATAGCTTTTAATATTCTAAACCTGTCCCTTTTGGATCAATTCATTGAAACTTACTAATCACACTCTTCAGAGTGTCAAAGATAAGTGTCTGTATTCTTCCATTCCCTTGGTGACTACACAGTGGGAGGGGTCTGCTCCATCCCTGGCCACCTTAACCTACTGTTTCCTGTGCCTAGAATTCAGTCGGCACCTGGTGGATCACACTGAACAGACCAAACCTCTCTGAGGCTCTTACGTTCTAGACAGGGATATTTGTTTTCTAGCAAAATGAGTAGTAGGAAAGGAGAAAACTCCAGAGAGGTTCCTCCTCATGTTCAAGTACATGAGTCCTAATTCTCACTCAGTCCTCCAGGAGAAACCTTGAGATGGAGACTTGCTGCAGCAAAGCCACAGGGGTCTCTGAGGCTGCCCCTGCCCTGTATCTCTGTCCTGACCCCAGCTGATGTCAGGGTCTCTGTGAGATCACCACCTCCTAAACACCTTTGCCCAATAGACTGAGGACCTGCAAAAGGCCTTTGTGATGTCACTGCCACATCCACCCCTCCCTTGCAAGGCTGATGTCCAGCCTCCAGCCAGCTTTTTTGGATACACTGACTGATCAGAATAAAGAGCTCTCCAATGAGCTACAGTCCAACAATTGTTCCTAGTCATTATTCAGCAAGTATTTTAGAAAAACTAGAACATAAGAATCATCAACCATTCAGAGACAATTATTGGAAAGCAGCAGCATTATTAATCAAATACCTGATTGGTTGTGACTTACATACAAGGCGTACAAAAAGAACAAAAGGACCACAGTCTTTCCTGTCAATAGCCCCCTGCTTGGCCAATCAGCATGGAGACTCTGACTGATGGACACTGAGGGGTCTCATCAGATGTCCTGAAGGATGGCTCAGGTCACCACCAGAGGGTGTCACTCTCACAGCACTATTCCAGCCCCACCTCTTTGTGAGGGCCTCCTGCAATGAGAACAACCCTCCTTCCCAGACACACACATAGCTCTTTGGTGGAGGGATGGAAGCAGAAAAAAAGGGAAAAAAGCAAGAGAAAAAGAGAAAGGAGGGAGGAAAAGGGAAAACAAAAAGGACAATCCCCAATGTCCGCAGTGATTCTAAGGGACAAAATCTTTGGTAGGAACTCAAATTCTGATATCCTAATATTGCAATTTCTGTGCCTAGAATTGAGCAGGCACCAAGTGGATCAGTCTGAACAGGTTCCAAACCTCTCAGAGGCTCTTACCTTCTAAACAGGGACTGCAAAATCAGAAGTAGGAAAGGAGACAACTCTGAAGAGGTTCATGTATATCAGTGGTTCTCAAGCTTGTTGGTTTGGTGACCCCTTTTTACTCTGCCATGTCCTCTTGTGCCCCGGGTATGTCCGCTGATATGCCGCCGAACTGAACTCTTCTGGTTTCGGCAGCATTTTGGCAGACATGCAGCGTTCATCTCTGTGTCCGCTGAAATGCCGCTGACAGTGGAAGCTTCCACTTCGGCGGTTTTTCCGTGGACTCACTCGCATGTTTGGAGCTTCTGCTGAAATGCCGCCGAAGGCTTTGGCAGCTTGCAACCCCCCTGGAATCGGCCCATGACCCCTAAGGGGGTCACGACCTCCAATTTGAGAACCACTGATATAGGGTATGCATAGCCACATACCACAGTGAAAAGCGGGCTGCATCCATACTGAAGTGTGTAGCTACATACAGACGTGAAAGGCTCCTGGACGGGGGAGCTGTTATCTATTAGTTCATGCACCTGGCCACTACGTGGAGGCACTGGCTGCAAAACATCTCAGAGTTTATTAGTCCTAAACTGGGTCACTGAGCTCCGAACAAGAGTGGAATAAGGAGATCTCCATTGGGGACTACAAGTGTCCAAGGAGGGGGCTACATTTACATTGCAGAGTTGTAGGCTTTTGTATGGTTTCATTTGCACAGATCTGTGAGCAGCACAAAGCAAAGGAGAAATATTAAACTTCTCATGCCCCACTGATCATGAGCCCTGGTATGATTCTCCCGATATGTCCTTCTCTAACCCATTCCCCTACCTTCTGGTGTCTTCCCCTCTGCCTGATGCTCTTATTTTCCTTTCAACCCTCACCCAGTGTCACACTATCCTCTAGCTTCTCTCTGTCTGTTGACACCATCTCTGTTCCTCTTCCCACTCTCTGGGTGCTTCCTTTCCCCTCCACCTTGCAACAGAAACTATAGTATGGGTTACAATTAGGGCTGTCAATCACAGTTAACTCACGCACTTAACTCAAAAAGACTGCAATTAATTGGAGTTTTAGTTGCATTGTTACACAAAAGAATATCAATTGAAATTTATTAAATATTTTTGGATGTTTTTCTACATTTTCAAATATATTGATCTGAATTACAACAAAGAATACCAAGTGTACACTGCTCTCTTTATATTATTTTTATTACAAATATTTGCACTGTGAAAATGATAAAAGAAAAGAAAGAGTATTTTTTAATTCACCTCATACAAGTATTGTAGTGCAATCTCTGTCGTGAAAGTGCAATTT
The DNA here is from genome assembly GCA_007922305.1 of Dermatemys mawii. Taxonomy (NCBI): domain Eukaryota; kingdom Metazoa; phylum Chordata; order Testudines; family Dermatemydidae; genus Dermatemys; species Dermatemys mawii. The sequence goes on from ML677351.1 coordinate 33,057,881, forward strand.
ACAAATGTAGATTTTTTTTGTGTTACATAACTGCACTCAAAAACAAAAAAACAATAGAAAACTTCAGAGCCTACAAGTCTACTCAGTCTTATTTTTTGTTCATTCAATCGCTAAGACAAATAAGTTTGTTTACATTTACAGGAGTTAATGCTGACCTCCTCTTATTTACAATGTCACCAGAAAGTGAGAACAGGCATTTGCATGACACTTCTGTAGCCGGCACTGCAAGGTATTTACATGCTAGATATGTTAAACATTCGTATGCCCCTTCATGCTTCAGCCACCATTCCAGAGGATAATGCTTTATGCTGATCATGCTTGTTAAAAAAATAAATGTGTTGATTAAATTTGTGACTGAACTCCTTGGGGGAGAATTGTATGTCCCCTGTTCTGTTTTACCCGCACTCTGCCATATATTTCATGTTATAGCAGTCTTTGATGATGACCCAGCACGTTGTTCATTTTAAGAACACTTTCACTGGAGATTTCGCAAAATGCAACAAAGATACCAATGTGAAATTTTTAAAGATAGCTACAGCACTTGACCCAAGGTTTAAGGATCAGAAGTGTCTTCTAAAATCTGAGAGGGATGAGGTGTAGAGCATGCTTTAAGAAGTCTTAAAAGAGCAACACTCAGATGCAGAAATTACAGAACCCAAACCACAAAAAAAGCAAATTAACTTTCTTCTGTCATTTGACTCAGATGATGAATATGAACATGTGTCAATCCACTCTGCTTTGGATTGTTATTGAGCAGAACCTGTCATCAGCATGGACACATGTCCTCCGAAATGGTGGTTGAAGCATGAAGGGACATATGAATCTTTAGCGCATCTGGCATGTAAATATCTTGCAACACTGGTTACAATAGTTCTCACTTTCAGGTGACATTGTGAACAAGATGTGGGCAGCATTATCTCCTGCAAATGTACACAAACCTGTTTGAGCAATTGGCTGAACAGGAAATAGGACTGAGTGAACTTGTAGCTTCTAAAGTTTTACATTGTTTTATTTTTGAATGCAGTTTTTTTGTACATAATTCTAAATTTATAAATTCAACTTTCATGATAAAGAGATTGCACTACAGTACTTGTATTAAGTGAATTGAAAAACACTTTTTTACAATGCAAATATTTGTAATTAAAAAAATATAAAGTGAGCACTGTAAACTCTGTATTCTGTGTTATAATTGAAATAAATATATTTGAAAATGTAGAAAACATCCAAAATATTTAAATAAATGGCATTCTATTATGGTTTATCAGTGTGATTAATCGTATGATTAACAACAATTTTTTAATCGTGCAATAATTATTTTTGCTAATTGCTTGACAGCCCTAGTTACAATTACTACTCACAACATCTTCCCTGCCTCTGTGCTCAATAAAGTGGGTGGTGATCAAGCCAGCCAACTGGCCCAGTCATGCCCAGATCCTCAAGTGTGCCAGAGCTCTGATCTGAACACCTGAAGGGGTGAGGAAAGGTTGCTGAATGCCTCCTTTGTGTTCCCCTGAATCCCAGAGCTGCCAGGAGCACTTCAGCCTGTAGGAAAACTTAGGGTTGCTCTGCTTTAGGCCAGTTTTTAATGGTCACCTAAAGGTTGTCACACCAGTGAAGAGCACCTCTACAACTTCTTTGGGTTCCAAATGGGATATAGTGTAGGCATGCATTATACCCAGTCACGTTTCAAGCAAAGTACTAATCAGAATATCATCATCTACAACATAGCACATTCACTCTACTTATTCTGTTGCACTTGATGAATGGCAATGATAGCAAGTAAACTATACAAAAAGTGAAGCTAAACGTTCACTCAGATTTTGATTTCCTTCCAGTCTTCTCAAATGTCCAGTAAAGTGAATTCACCTTCCCATTCTTCAGTAGAGTACATTTATCTGTTTTCATCTAAACTAACTTTATTTACCTGGTATTATAAATAAGAATTGAAGTAATTTTTTCATTACTTGCTACTTGTCATGCCTGGCATCTAATTACTGGACTATTTTAGATGATCACTCTTCACAGCTGTGATGGTGACCCACTGACCTGGCTCACTCTGCTGCCCTTCCAAAGAGTTGCTCATTTCTTGTCCTTCACTTTTTATCAAGCTTTTCTTGGGGTCTGTGATATGAATGAAGAAACTGTGGCGATCCTTTACCACCTTCATTTTTACCAAAGTTGTCCCTGAAAACAACGAAATACAACCATTTGTAAATTATTTGCTTTTGTGCCTGCAGTTACAGATTGGGGATGCCAACAAGTCAAACAGAGAAATTAGTTAAGATGCGCCAAATTGCTTAGTAGGAGGAATAGAATAAAATTAAGAATAGGAAAATTTAGATTAAATATCAGAACAATTTTCCTGACAGTCAGATCTATTAAGATGTGAAATAATCTTCCAAAGGAAGTTGTAGAAGCCCCATTTCTTGGGACATGTAAATCCAGATTGGACAAATCACTGGCACACGTAGTATAGGGAACAACCATGCACTGGTTGCTAAAGGATAGACTAAATCGGACTTAGTTGGTCTCCAGTTCTAATTTTCAGATCTCTGGTTATCCATCAATTGTTAAAATATAAACAAAATATCAACATTATAGTCTTACAGAAATACAGCGCAATTAGAAACTATTCCCCAAGTTAACTAAGAAATCATTAATTTAATACAGAGATGTGAAAAGAACTTTATTATAACTGAAAGTAGTCTTAGAATTCTGACACTGAAGAGCAATGATCTAATCAGTTCTACAGGCAGAATTATAAAAAGTTCTCAAGTAATAGCCTTTAAAAGGAGTCCTATTTCATGACTATTGTTTTCAATTGCACATGCGCCCCATCAACCAATAATAAAATGGAATGAAATATAAAGAAAAGACGACACACCTTTTTCAAATTTTATCTTTTCTGCTTGGATCTGTCCTCCATCAGTGGGGAAAAGATATTGATTGGTCCCTGAGACTTGAATGAGATCCTCTCCCATATTGTAGCCAAGAAACTGGAAAAAGAAATGTTAGACTATACATGGACTGGAAAGGCAGGAAGCAGATAAAAGACAAGCAAGATTGCTCTCTTCTGGGTTTTTTCTTTGTTCAGCCATTCAATGATATTATACAATGATTAACATGGAGAACTGTTAGATACTGGCATAGGAAAGAGTAGCTTATTTACACTGATACCACTTTCAAATTACTTTAACAAACTCTAGGGCAAATTATTCTCTATTACACTGATCCACAACCCTAATAGTATTAATGAGGGTATCTGGTTACAAGGGAAAGCAGAATTTGGTCTTATATGAACATAAAATCACCGCTTCACTGATATGCACTCATCCCTGGGGTTAGAGACTTGTAGATAGCTTGTTTGCTCACCACGTAACTGGGAGGAAGGAGAAATTCTGGCCAAGCACACTGAGAGAAATTACTACTCTGATGAAAAGAGCCATAGGATCTTTAAGATCCAGATGAAGCGGACAGAACTTTGGTTTTCAAACCAAAATATCCATGAATACTAAATAGCATGGAGCTTGACTTATCCACAGTGGAAGGCCTAAACTGACTTAAAGGGATTTAAGCCTATGCTTGCAGGAGCTCTAGACCTTTAATATCTGATACTAAGGGTATGTCTACGCAGCACAGTAAGCTTGGGTCTGTATGACCTTGTCATAGGGTCCGCACAGGTTTCTCTCTTTCTCCCCTGTGCCCTGGCTGGTAGAAATAAGAGTCTTCACACCTTCCTCTGGTGTTTCCCTCTAGTGCCTTTTATTTACCGTGCATAACAGTGACTTCAGTACAAGAAAGCATTTCCCTTTATCTCCCAACAGTTACCCTCCTTCTTCCTGGTTCGAGGGTCTCCAGGCCCCTGAGGCACCCTGTCTGTGGTGAGGAGACAGAGCAAGAGCAGCATCCTCCTGGCCCACCTCCCAACTTAGTTCAGCTCAGGGCTTTTCTAGCCCTCTCATTCTTCAGCCCCAGCTGTGACCACTTATAGCCCAGTCTACTGCAGTGAGCCAGCCCTCATTAGGGCCCACAGCTGGACTCCCTACTGACTGCTTTGAGCCCCTGCCCCCAGCTCTCTTGCCAGTAAGCAGGGCTTAGCCAGTATGGGCAGGGCATTCAAGATCCACCTGCATCTGTGGGCTCAATGTTTCCAAGCTCACATCTCAGTATCCACACTGCATTGGAAACCCTAGTCTCACGAACGTGCTGACATGTCCATGTTGCACTATACAGACTAAAGTCATAACAAGCTTTTTGGGACTTGTGCCATCGTATCCCAGGGCTCCTTGCAACCTCGCCAGCTGTAGCTGCTCCAGGGCTTGGTTCATATTTGCATATGGGAAAACTTATCTGTACATTCTGTGGGAGCGGACTGTGTTTTGGGTGGGAAACCATTGTGTGTCTGCACACTCCCAGCAGGTGGAGCTATCAACTCTTCTCCTACTCACTTTGTCAGTCCTATTTCAGAACTGAGGTAGAGCATCTCCAAAATGACGGTGGACATTTAAGTAGCAGTTTTTGACCTGCCAAAGGCACCTCTCAGAGGCATGTATTGACATGCCAGCCATGACCCAGCTGAAGCTGTTCATGCCTGTTGTCTTAGCTGCACATTTCACATAAGTAGCCTGGCACTTCCAGAGCAGGGCCACAAGCAGACTGGTGGGATCACATTGTCATGCACACCTGGGATGACCAGCAGTGGCTACACAACTTTTGCTTGAAGAAGCAGATGTTCCTGGAGTTTGTGCTCACTTGCCCCAACCTTCCACCATCATGACACCCATGTGAGAGATTCTCTACCAATCCAGAAGTGGGTAACTATAGCCATCTAGAAGTTGGTTACCCAAGAGTGCTACAGAGTCCAAGGCTAACCAGTTTGAAGTTGGCAAATAAACTGTGGGGGTTGTGGCTGAGGTTTGTGAGGCCATCAGGAATGTGATGAACCCAAAGATGGTGGGCATTACAAATGTTCTGAAATAATTGCTATCTTTGAGGGATTGGGGTTTCCAAACTATGCTGGGGCCACTAATGGGACTCATGTGCCTACAGTTTGCCTTCTGCAAGGAGCATGCATACTTAACTGCAAAGGGTATTACTCTACCATTATGCAGGTGCTGGGTCAACTGCAGCAGCAGATTCATGGACACCGGCAAAGTATATGAAGTTAGGGAGTTCCACAGATCAGGACTTCATGGAGAAGCTGGAACATTATTCCCATTGAATGACACTGCTTTAAATGGAATCACTGTCCCTACTGTTATTCTAGGGAATGATGCTTACCCTCTGTTGCCATAACTTATGAAACCTTATCCTGATTTCAGAGGACCTGGCAAAAGAAGTTTCAGCTACATGCTCAGTAGCTGTAGGGTGGTAGCAGAATATGCATTTGGCAGATTTTGTTGACGGTGCCTTCAAAACCATTTGGACGCCAGTATCATCAAGGGAGTCTGCATTATTGGGGCTTGCTGTGTTTTGCATAACGTCTGCAAGGACAAGGGGGAATCTTTTAGCCTGGAAGCTGTTAACTACCACATAGCATCCCCTACCTCAACCCTAAAGTGTACCATGTTAATTCTCTAAAGCCTTTTTATTCCAAAAAAGTAAAGGTTTGTCAGTTTACAGCCCAGAAAAAAAATAATGCTAAGTGGCCTAAAGGCGTCTACAGGTTAAAACTGTTCTTAAATGTAAAACTATTGTTAGTTTTATTATAACCAAGTAGTATGTCTAAAGGTGCATGTGTCTTATTAACTCTGTTTTCTCCTAAAGCTCCAAAAAAATCGCACTCAGTGTAAAACAAACTCTTCCAACACTGTTTGCGATTTGTGGGGGCGTATCATAACCATAGAGTAGCCTAAAATTCCTGCTTACCTCTAAGGGGTTTAAAAAGCTAAAAAAACCCTGGTTGGCACCTAACCAAAAAAACCAATGGAGACCGAAGATGCTTTCAAAGCCGGGGGGAGGGAAAGTGCTTTGTTTTATTCATTTGCTCTGGGCTTTCAGGGGAATCAGACCCATTTCTTTTCTCCATCTATAACCTTTCTAAACAGCAACAGTAAGGAATTTAGCCAGGCAAGGCTGTAGCTTATATTTGTGTTTTTTCACTTGTAAATTTTCAGGTTTTTAAGAAAATATCTTTGTAACTTTAAAACTCAGCAGAGGGGGAGAAGAATTTCTCTGTGGTGTGGGTTTTCCTTTAATTATATTAATTAAATTATTATATTATATATATTATACATTATTATTATTAATATAATAATTAATTAAATGATTATATTTGTGTTTTTTCACTTGTAAATTTTCAGGTTTTTAAGAAAATATCTTTGTAACTTTAAAACTCAGCAGATGGGGAGAGGAATTTCTCTGTGGTGTGGGTTTTCCTTTAATTCTTTTTGTGATTGCAAAGAGTTTTTTCCACTAATTCCTATAAAAATTTTGTTTCCTTTTCTTTTATTTAAAATCTCTCTTTTAAAAATTTAATTGCTTTGTTTTCCATTATGTAGATCCAGGGCTTTTGGAACAGGCTCATCTAGCATAGTTGGTAAGGGGTTTTTCTCAAGCCCTTCCCAGGGCAGGAGGTATAGGCTTGGGGGGAGGATTTTTAGAAAGAGAGGGGGCTCCAAGTGGCCTTGACCCTAGTTCTTGGGGTAATGCTTAGTGGTGGTGGCAGCATACTGTTTCAGACACAGAAAAAACTTATGTCTTGGGGAAGTTTTAACCTAAGCTGGTAAAATAAGCTTAGGGGGTCTTTCATACGGGTCCCCACATCTGTACCCTGAAGTTCAGAGTCGGGAGGCAATCCTAACACCTCCCTACTACAGAGGGCTTTAAACTGTCTGGAATTAACTGGTGGAGGTTTCCTTGTTTGCAAGAGAACTCTCTGTTAGCATATACAGTAAGAGATATGTGTAAGGAATTCTGAGGACAGGTCAGCATTGAGACAGGTAGGAAAAGAGACATAGTGAAACTCCTCTATGCCCTATCCTGCACCATGGAGTAAGTGCTGTTAGTTAGGGCTACAGCCCAAACTTGTGTGAGGTCCAGGAAGCCCTGAATCAGGGAGCTGCAATGAGCTCTCTGGGGGTCCCTTCTCACCACTCTGTCACATCAAGGCCTAGATCTTTGAAAGGGAAATCATTCCAATACTCATGGACAAAAAAATGTACAAAAAATGTACAAAAAAAATCCAAGAAATACAATAAAAAAAGAACAGTTCAGTTGTAAAAAGATGAGATGCCTAAACAGTACAAAGAACTCTGTCAGAAAAGGGTCAGCTGCTTAAATGGTAGAGTTAAACAAGACACAATTAGGGTTAACTTGTCCCTGACTCCAGTTTCACACTTGGACAATAGCTCTAATGGAGTCTTGACAGTTAAGCACCTAACTCTTCTAATATGATGCTGTAATGTGACTTCTCACCTCATAAACTTTCTCAGGGGGTGGTGCTGGGGTACTATGCTCCTCAACTTCAGTGGTTTTTGCTGTCTCATCTTTAGACTTCTCCTTGGAAGATTTTGTCTTGGACCCCTTGCTGTCATCAGGCACTGGTATCTCCTTGCCCTGTCCTTTTTTCTTACCACCTGGCTTTTCCTTCTTCTCTGCTTTCTTTTCTTCCTTTAGTCGTTCTTCCTCTAGCTGTCGATCATGCTCTTCCTTCCAAGCCTATTACAAAAAGTTAAGAATTCAAGTAACTATGGGCTTGTTTTTATCAAAAGATGCTTACTGTCCTATAAAAAAACTCTCCATTTGCATCTTTAATTCAGCCTCCTGAAATTGCTATGAATTCTGATACAAAGTAAAATTTTGAAAAACACCCAAGTAACTTGAAAGTCAATGGGAGTCTTCAGAATATTTTGAATTTTTATAGCACTTCACATATTCAAAGCACAACTCTCAAATTTAGCTGCTGTTGTGAGTGCTCATAACTTCTGCAAATTATGCATCGGGTTGCTCAAATTGGTCAGCAAGAAAAACTGGTTACTGTTTGTACTTCATATGACACTGCATGATGGTCATCTTGCAGATAGTACATGACTTCAGAGAACTCAAAAACATGCTGAAGAAGAATGTCCAAGCAATCTTGTCTGAGAAGAGGAATGCAGAAAGCAGAAGATTCTGGAAGTGAAATGCTGGCTAGATGAGTGGTGTAGGGTTTTGGTTTGGAACACTGATCAGCCTTCTGTGGGCAGAGGGACTTGTATATTTTGGATGGCCTTCACCTTGATCTCCTCAGGGGCAGGTTGGCTAGAGTAGTCTGGACAGCATTAAACTAACAACAAAAGGGGAGGGTAAAAAGACGGAAGATAGAAGTGTTAAATTAGCACAAAACTGGGATGTTGGGAATAAAATTAATCAAGGAACCTAAAGAAATGTAAAGAAGAAATTATTCAGTTGCCTATACACAAATGGCAGGGGTCAAAAATAAGAGGAATTGGAATTCCTCATTTATGAGCATAAATTTGATCTAGTAGGTATTAATGAAACCTCTTGGGATGTCTCCCATGATTGGAATGTTAAAATCAATGATGACAACCTATTTAAGAAGGAGCAAGTGTGCAAAAGGGAATAGGAAGTGGCACTGGGTTGAAAATAGAGTCAGAGTCACTGATCACTCGGAAGAAAATGATCTTGAATGCTTATGAATCAACGTGCTAACATATAAAGCACAAAATGGGGTATTAGCTGACATCTGCTATAGACCACCAAATCACACTAGGGAACAGAATGGTTGGCTCCTTATGCACCTATCTATAATATGTAGGAAAATATGCTGCGTGATCATGGGGAATCAATCTGAGTGACAATGTGCTAGAGGTTTAATCTTTGGAAAACATTATTGGAAATTCTAAATAGTATAGATAATTTCCTAACTCAAAAAGTGTTTAATTCAACAAGGGAGAATTCTATATTAAACCTTATCCTAACAGAGAAAGATGAATTGATCACAGAACTAAAAATTAATGGTAACTGAGGTATATGTTTTCATGACCTGATTACATTTATAAATGTGCAAACAGAATAAAGTCCAGACCAATAATGTATATACTCAATGCTTTGAAAGGGCCAGTTTCACAAAGCTGAAAACAACTATTAGCCAAATCAGCTAAGAAGATTTTAATCAGAAAAAATGTGAGTGGTAATTGGGAATTGTTTAAGAACACTTTACTAGGTGCCCAAAAAGCCACAATCCCATAACTGAAGATGTCTGTACTGGTTAAAAAAAAAACATGATTTAGATGCAAAATGAAGGCAGTTGTAAAAAAAAAAAAAAAAAATAACATAACAAATGGAAGAAAAGGGAAGCTGATAGTGATGAATATAAACTAGAAGCCAGGAATTGTAGAAAATTGAGAATGGAAGCAAAGGGACAAAGGAACTCCTTGGCATGCAGAATTAAGGACTATAAAAATGAGTTTGTTAAGTACCTTAGGAACAAAAAGAATCCTAAAAATGGTATTGGTTCATTACTAGATAGAAATGATAGACATTGATCCCAGGAAAGATAATGGAGTGGCTGATACAGGACTTGATTAATAAAGAATTAAAGAAGAGTAATATAATTAATGTAAATTAACATAGGTTGATATCTTGTTTTGATGAGATTACAAGTTTGATTGATAAAGGTAAAAGTTTTGATGTAATATATGTAGACCTGTAATTATTTGATTGGTACAGTACCATATTTCGATTAAAAACTGGCTGAATAATAGGTCTCAAAATGTAACTGTATATGGGGAATCGTCATCGAACAGGTGTGTTTTGAGTGGCGTTGGCCCTACACTATTTAACACTGCTATTTACGACCTGGAAGAAAACATACCGGTGTCATCATATCAGTGATAAAATTTGCAGATAACACAAAATTGCGGGAGTAGTAGATAATAAAGAATATAGGTCACTGATACAGAAGCAAAATGAATCACTCGGTAAACTGGGCGTGAACAAACAATGTATATTTTAAATTGGCTAAATGTATATGTATATAACAAAGAATGTAGGCTATATCTTGAGAAACAGTGACTCTGAAAAAGATTTAGGGGACATAACAGATGATCAGCTGAACACGAGTTCCAAATGTGATACTGTGGCCAAATGGGCTAAGGCAAACCTTAGATGCGTAAACAGGCAAATCTCGAATAAAAGTAAAGAGGTTATTTTCCTTTGTATGTGACCATTGCTGGAATACTGTGTCCAGTTCCAGTGCCCAGAATTCAAGAATGATGTTGATAAACTGGAGAGAAACCCTACAGGGAAGAGCCATGAGAATAATTAAAGGATTAGAAAACATGTTTTATAGTGATAAACTAAATATATTGAGCTCTTTGAGTCTAAGAGAGAGAAGGTTAAGGGGTGACTTGATTAGTCTGTAGGTATCTACATAGGGAACAAATATTTAACAATGAACTCTTCAGTCTAGCAGAGAAAGGCATAACATGGTCCAATGGCTGAAAGCTGAAGCTAGACAGAAAATAAGGCAATATTTAACAGTGAGAGTAACTAACCATTGGAACAACTTACCACTGACTATTTTAAAATTAAGATTTAGTGTTTTTTTAAAAGATCTGCTCTATGAATGTATCTGTGGCCCGTGTTATACAGGAAGTCAGAGTTGATGATTAGGGCTCATCTTGATCCACACTCAGCCCTGGCCCTGGCTGCTGCTTTCTATCTGGACAGTGGGGAGAGGGAGGCAGTGATTACAGCATGTGTTGATTAGGAGCCACAGCCTGGTCCCCCACAGCGGCTCCTGGCAGGAAGCTATCACAGCACTGCCTGATGAGGAGCTGCTTTGGGATCTGCCATTTGGAGCATTAGCAGGGGTGTGTCTGTGTCCCTGTGTCCGTGTGTGGCAGAGCGAATGACACTCCTGGCTGAAAGGGCCCAGCCCCAGCAGGGGTTTAGGAGAGACTGGGATCCACAGTTTGAAACATGAGCAGGTGTTTGTAGGGCAGTCTATCCCATCCCACAGACAGGGAGGGCCCCCTCACACACTCTAATCCCCCTGCCACCACACATGACCCAGTCCCCCTGACTGCTGGGCCAGGATCCTCTCACCCACCCTGATCCCTCCTGCCATTTGGGCCAGAGCTCCCTCACACATCTCAATCCACCAACTGGGGAAGGACTACTGGACTTTTGCTTTTCTTGTCTCACCTTGAGGGAGCCTTCTCTGACAAAAGGATTTTTTTCTGGAAGTTCTGGTGTGACCTCTGCTTGACTGTCCGGTCTTGATGTACTGCCTTTGAGAAATGAGAGGGAAACAATAAATATGTTACCAAACCAAATTAAAATGAGTCTGGCTCAGTGCAAAGGCCAGATGGATTCCCTATTTAAAATCTTTGTTTCTCTGGTCAGAAAGTTAAAAAGGCAGATACATTGGTGTTTCACAATTATTTTTTAATTGTATTACAATTCAATGGAAAAATTCCTATGCTAACGCAGAGTTAAGATTATTTGGTGGTATGTTGTTCCCTAGCAGAATGGTGAGTTGAGCAAAACTCGAACTTTTGAGGGTTGAGAATCAGTTTTCTGGGCTAAATATGGAAAGATACCAACTTTTTGTTTTTTTAGGAGATATAGCTTTTTTGTTAGTGGAGCCAATAGATGTATCTTCAGGAGGTCTCTCTGTCATGTCTTTAGCTAGTTTAAGGGTCTCCAGTTCCTTAGCCATTTTTTCTTCCTGATATTTGGTTTCTTCCTTTGTCACCCAGTCTTCAATTGAGTTGGCCACCAGCTCCAGATAGTTTCTGAAAAGAAACATATCACTTCTTTTAAGAGTGAAAATACTGTATTAATTGATAAGATATTGGATCAAACACTATCTTTTTCATTCTACCTTTCACTAGAGACAATCTTGTTTTTTTAGCTGCTACCTGAATGCTTTACCATAATCTTTAAGAGTCAGAGTTTACCAGGTTTTCTTTTCTTTATGGGAATTTTTATTTTTGCGTTATTGATCTTTGCTCACAACATGTTATACTTAATGTTTGAGTTCTCTTTTTCGCAAAATCATTATTTGCCAAAAACAAAAAAATCCAGCTAGCCATAAATTACCATTGATTAATTCCATTTAAGAAGGATCAGTAAGAAGAGTCAAAATCTTGATTCTCCCCTCTTACTGGTTTACAATCATTGTAATTCCACTGACTTTACTAGAGTTACTCCTGATTTACACTGGCCTTTAGCATTTATGTTCACTTAAATCACTCTCTGCATATCTGAAGCACCAAATTCTAATCAAACTAACACAGACACATAAAAGATGGAACTAAATTGCTGTAAGATAAATGGAAAATTTACACATCACAACTCCTGAGGATGGTGGCACAGTTTTGCTGACTTGTGGGGTCATGTAAGGCAGGTTTGAAATAAGATCACTCATTATATAAAACCTCTCAAGGAAGGTATCCAATCTTGCCCCTATACATTCTATCAAGTTAGTAAGAGTGAGAGTAGATTTGTCTCAACTGATCTTGAAGCCAAGTCAGGAAAACAGTTGTAGAACCATGTGAATATCTCTGGTGACCTGTTGTGATGTGTGCCCCCAAATCAATCATCAACATATGTGGACAAGTGAAGGCCTTCTCTCTTCAGATGAACTGCTACTGCTGAGAGTCATTTGGTAAACACCTTTAGAACTTTTGAAAGACCAAATGGTAGGACTTTGAATTGGTACTGAAGGCCACTGACCATTAAATGTAGATATTTCTTGTGGGCTGGATAGATTGACAAATGCAAGCATCCTGCAAATCAAACATTGTGAATGACTTCATGGGATCTAGAGAAAGGATTATTGACTAAAAAGAGTCAAATCTGAAGTGATGGATGAATTTGTTGAAATATCTTTAAGATCTAATATAAAATGCCAATCCCCTTTCTGCTTCAGAATGAGGAAGTAGTGGGAATAGAACACGTTGCAGAATGTGGGAGGCACCATCTTTATTACACCCCATTGAAGAAGAGTGTGTCTCTGTACAAGACAGGCTCCTACGCAAGGAGTTCATGAAAAGGGTCTGGGCTGGGTGTGTGGAGTTGGCCTAGATTACAATTAACTTGAATATTCTTGCTGGATATTCTAAGACGTACTGGTTGGTAGTAATTGCAATCCATGAATCTGAGAAAAATGAAGGAGGTTGCCAAAAGGAAGGGAAAAGAGATACAGATCTTCACAACTGGTCCAAGACTCTCGACTGAAGCATCAAACCTGCAACCTTTGTCCGACGAGGAGCATGCAGTAACAGTAAATGAAGAAGGGCCACTTTTCTTTCAGAAATATGGTCCTTTCTTGTAAAATTCATGAGCTTTTTGTTGAAATGAATACAAGGATGATGGAGACCCTTCACTCAAGAAGGACTGAGGTCAACTTTGCTTCATCTTCTGGAATGGGGTACGTAGGCCTCGAAACAGAAGTGTTGCCATGAAGTCTTTTACAAGAATAAAACATCTCATAAGTCTTTGAATTTAAAAAAACACATCCCTCAGAAGGAAGCTCCTCAGTTGTGGCCTGGTTGTCTTCTGGAACGCATGATGACTGTAGTCATGATGTTCTGTGCACAATGAATGCAGTAGTCATTGATCCTGACACAGTGTCAGAAACATCCAAAAAGGCCTGTTATACAATTTTCACCACCAGCTGGCCCTCCAAAGCCTGTTGCACAGATTTTTCATGATCCACCACTACAACCAAAGACCCAGGGATGTGTTTGGTAAAAAACTACTCATACCCTGTAGGAGAAAATTGTTATCTCCAATCTGCTCTGTTGACAGAAATGGATGCAGGAGTTTGCCACAAATCCTTGACGGATTCAAGGATACCCTAACTTATAGGAATGGTCAAGTGACCCAGAGAGACTAGATGCAGAATATCAAATAACTTGCCTGACCTTTCGTGGATGACTTCTAGAGACATCTCCAGTGTATCCACCATTCTTTTAAGAAGGTCCTAAAATCCTTAAAGTCATCAACTGTGGAAGAAGCAGATGGTGCCACAGCTTTATTTGCTTATGAAGAAGAAACAAACAGTCAAAGGGATAGCTTGCTCCCCATGCTCCTTCACAAGATCTCCCTCTTCAGTATGAGGTTCTTGCTCAAATGCCTGATGGAGCACTTTCTTTGATGACTGCGCTATCTTAGATGACTCCTTAAAAGGAGGTGACCTATTTCTAGATTTGGATCCAGATGAATAAGAAGCAGAAAAGTGAGGCTGAGGATTAAGCATAGACCAGCAAAGCCAATATTGCATCTCATAAGGAAAAGGCACATGATCCCACAGTGATGGAAACCAAGATGTTTGTGATCTCTCAAAAGCATGTGACCTGTGATGAAGATGACTCCTTCCAAGGTCTCTTATGAGAGCCCCTCAGTGATAGTGGGTGAAAATCTAAGAGAAGAGCTTCAACTGTCATGAGAAGGTGAAGCTGCAGATGAGGAGAACTCTTCTAGAGGTGGTGTACATCTCTGAGGGATTGCAACAGTCTCTGAGACATCAATACTGGTAGTGTAGAGGATGATTGCAGTGAGATTTTCATTACTGACACCTTTGGTTCTGGTACTAGAAGGGACTTAGATACCATAGACAGTAGAGAAATGTCCAAGAGAGGATATTCTGGTTCTGCAGTAACCATTACATTTGCAGGTATTGCAAAGGTATCATAGAATATCAGGGTTGGAAGGGATCTTAGGAGATCATCTAGTCCAATCCCCTGCTCAAAGCAGGGCCAGTCCCCAACTGAATCATCCAACAGATTTTTGTCCCATATCCTTAAATGACCCCCCAAGGATTGAACTCACAACCCTGGGTTTAGTAGGCCAACGCTCAGACCACTGAGCTATCCCTCCCACCCTGAGTAGTTTGAGCTGAAGCAGGAAGCTGTACTAAGGAAGACAGTATTGTGTGGATGTTTCAGTAGATCTAATCTTCCTATAAGGATACTTTACTGGAGATTCTGTGGCAGATGGTACCAGTACCCTCAGTAGCAAGATAGAGGCATTAGTCAGAGAGGACTGAAAATATGATATTAAAGCAGAAGAACAGAATTTCACAATCTCTGAAGACTTATGCACCAATCAGATTTTGCAGGAGCAAGCTTCAAGAAATCAGAAGAGTAGAATATTAGAATGTTTGCTGGAGATCTATGATTCCACTTGACACAAAGGGCATGTATTAGTCCATTGTTTGCAGGTATAGCTGCCTCACAGGCAGAACAGATTTCAAAGCCTGGAGACAACATCTCCTCATCCATCAGATCTATGATTTGATACCAAGTGTAAACTCAAAACAAATAAAGTCTCTCTTTTTCTTTTTGTCAATGGGCTTGAATGAAACTTACTAGTTATGAATAATTACCTCCACCTCTCCCCACAAAAGATCAAACTCACATTAGCTTTAGAGGTTAGTAGTAACAGGCAATTGTGATGCAGATAGACACTGTACCTAACACATTGCCATGGGTGGTAGGAAAGAACTGAGTAGTGGTTGGGGCTTCTCCGTCCTTTATGCCTCAAAAGAGGGAGCCTGAGCATAGGTAGGATGCATATGCAGCATTAAAAGATACTGCTGGCTAAAAGATTCTGAGTTCATTCATGTGGGGTACATACACCTACAACAGGATCTGTGCGGAGAAATTTTTGAAGAACACTCATTCCATTAGATGATCTGTTCCTGATTAACACAGAGCAAGTTTTGCTTGGTATAGCAATATAATGTAAACAAACATTTTGAAGTTATAAAAAAATGTAACTGCTAGAATGAAAAATTATGACATTTCAAAAGATGCTCCAAGGAGAGTAAGACATCATATGAAAAAGGAGACTCTTCTTGAAAATCCAGGACAAATGGACATACATTTTATTTTATTTCAATAGCTGCTGCTGCTCCTTTTGCTTGTTTCCTTAAAGAAATACATGTTGGGCTGGAACAGAAAATTCACACTTTTTCTATATAAGCACTGAGTACCTCCTGTCCCACTTCTATTATGGTTATTCTTATAAGACTCCACAAATCCTTGCAAACCAGGCCACAGAAAATCTCACATTTTTCACTCACTACTCTGTTGTTTGTATTACCTCTGAACCAGAGCACCAAAATCAGGTGTTGTAGAAACTAATTAGGAACAAAGAATAGACCCTTTGTTTGTATTCTCTATAACTCGGTGTTCCAAGAAGAAATTGTTTACGGTATTGTGAAACTGTTTCTGTAAACATTGTCCTATTGTGACATTTGACCAGTTCATATATGGTCAAATGGAACTGATTTGCTTAATTAAACTTAGCTGGCTCTTTGATCTCCCTCAAAATAGTGCCCCCAATATCTTTTTTCCTGATATGGAGGCCAGTTTATAAACCCTATTAATATATTTGTATTCTTATGACTTGTGATTTGTAAGCATACAGGTTCTATGGCGTGGCTCTATTTACTCAGAATTTTTTTTACCTCAGTAGAATCTGTGGTATATTTTAGACCTAGCACTACTACTCTCCTTCCAGTCCCTGCCTCCTAATGACTTAGTAATTTCTTCTTGAACAGTTTATTGCCAGGTGATACAGTTAATCCACTGATTTTTCTGATGCCATCGTATTTCATAAATGCTTGTTATGTCAAGGTCCTTTTCCATTGCCAGGGTTTCAGCTAAAATGCCTGTTTGAAGATAATATCTAAAAAAATGTACTACCTGAATCCAACGTCAGAGTGCATTGCAATATCCCAGGATTCCCTGCACTGATGGTGTTGGTTCATTGGATTGTGAAGGACTATAAGAAGAGAGTTATCTTGGGTGTGGTAATAGGAATCAACACACCTGTATTGTTGGGTTGCATTGTACAAAACCTGAAAATGAAAAGAAATTAACACTTAAGACACATCCTCCATACAGACAAATGGCACCCCCAACTCCTACAAGAGGGCTTGATTGTGCCTTGTTGGGATGGCCCCGAGTTTCACCACACCAGAAGCATCAAATGGCATTCTGCCTCCAGCAGACAAGTTTCTCTAGAGTCCCCAGGCATGTAGAAGCTGTATTCCCATAACCACCTGCATTTAAGAAGTGCCACTAGCTATATCCATGCAGTCAGTCAACTCCACTAGCAAATTCATAGGAACCATAACTTGATCTTCTACTCCCCACCCCCATCTCTTTGAGATGCAACCTGAATGCAGTATTTCAGGTGTGGCTGAAGATGTACAGAAAAGTATCATCATCCCTTTGCTACATATATGCAGGAAAAAAACACATTTCTTTCTTTTATGGTTATATCACATTACAAGTTCATATTGTATCCATTTCACCTTGCTATCACTGCTGGTTGTTGTAGGAGCATCAGTGATCGGTATGCTATATACAACCTGTATGTCCAAAAGGTCTGCTACACCTTCCCCACCACCACTGTGTCTCCCCTCCCTCCTTGAATACCTGTGAAGTGGCTTTCTCCCACCTGGAATGCTTGTGGGATGAATGGGCTGCTTGAGAAGCTGGAAGATCAGAAAAGCTCCCAGAAAGACAAGGTGTCTGGCACTCTGATGAGACAGTGATCACACGCCCAATGCATGGACACTGCCTGATCAACCAGATGCGGACAAGTCATCTCTAGTCGCAGGCCATGAGGAGCGGATCCTTCAAAGAGGAAGGGGCCATGTGCTCAGGAGTGGACTCACAAGCTTGTACCTCCCATGAAGGCCCTTCACCCGGACCGTCTGGCCAGTGGTTCATCGTATTGCATTCTATAGTGCCTGGGGAAGACTTACCTTCGTCGCACCGTCCATAGCTGTGCTGTGGGACATTTACCTTGAAAGATCCTGACATTTCCAGTGCTGTACCTGTCCTGGGAGCATGAGTATGCGAGTGTGACCCACCTCCCTTCTTTTGGGCTGAGCTATCAGTATAATAAACGTGCTGCTTTCTGCCAAACTCTGGTGGGTCATTCGTCCAACCCAAGCTTACTAGGTAACACTGGTGTTCTCCAGATTTACTGCTTTCCAGTAAATTTTTCTAGTCCATTCTGTGTTATGCATCCTTTTTTAATGCATGTACTGCCTCTATGCTGAATCTCATTTTATATGCTATCATTTTTGCAGAATGCTAGAACTGAAATGGAACTGAAATTCATTTATATATCCTAAATTATTGGGTTGAATCTATTTTATGAATAAATTCTAGTTAATTAAATATTCAGTTTACAAAAGAAAACTAATTAACAGCAATATGCAAAAGGATATATAAAGGTGTGCCAGAGACTATATTGCTTTCCATATAGAAGATGAAATGGCACGTGCCAATTTTAAGGAAGAAATTTAATTATTAGAGCCGACGAGGAAAAGGAGAAGTTTTTACAAGATTTTGTTTCCATTTTGTGTTGAAATTTTCTTTTCATGGACATTTTATAACCATCTTTGTTAATTACTACCAGTGATATAAATATTAAGGTCCATTGCATTAGTAGGAATTTCCCATGTAATACAATTTAAGACCATATTCTACTTGGCCTTTACATGTGTGGTCAGTGTGGCAGGAAGAGTACAAAAACGCTAAGCAGAACTACAGTCTCTGTAACTCAACTAGGGTGACCAGATGTCCTGATTTTATAGGGACAGTCCAGATTTTTGAGTCTTTTTCTTATATAGGCTCCTATTACCCTCCCACACCATCCTGATTTTTCACACTTGCTGTCTGGTCACCCTAAACTCAGAGCACAGGATCTGCTTCATCTCTACTCCCCGTGGGGTACATGGCAGAGTACCTCCTCATACCCTCTGGGTTAGTACAACCCTGGGATATTCTTAACAGGCACAATCCTAGTGTACAGTGAGGAAAGAACAGACCACAATGTATTTGCAGTATGGCACTCTGATTCATCTTTTACAGTTCTTGTTTTTTCTTTCCTTTAAGGTAAATGTCAATCATTCCCCTATTTCTATTATGGGTCTCTCATATCCATGGGAGTACTGTGTACGGAGAACTCGGACAGGACCCTTTGTTCTGAGAGTCATGAAGACTAAAGTCTGTTGTTTATTCATAAAATGGATGCAGGGAAGCGTTCCTAAACCTTGCAGCCAATGTCATTGTTGCCACAGAAAAGTCAATCCTAGGGATAAGAAGCAAGTCCCTTCTATCACATGTTCAGTCTGGGCTCCAATGCCAAAAAGGACAATTGCAATGCTGTGTTTTTTGAGTCATGAACAACATTATGAAATAGATTAAAATGACACACTCATTTAGTAAAAGTCACCAAAAAGCAGTTGAAGGATAATGGCTTTTGGTAACCATTTATCAGGGCCAAATCTGAATCACTGACCGATCAGTAAAATGCTCTGTATCCTGTTACTAGTCCTCTGTGCACCAGCCCCCAGAGCTATAAATACCTGAAGAAGACGACGTGGCTCATAATGTTCAGCAAAACTCCAGTCTGTCAAATGCCGCTGCTGAGTTTTTTGTATTTCCACCAAATCTATCTCCGGGCCATACCTCTGTTGTTTAACCTGAAAGTATATCAAAACAACAAAAAATAATAATTTAGTATTCACTTTTTTAAAACTGAATGTAATTCCATTGACTTAACTACATTGAGGAGCATGAGGTAGAACAGAATGTAAAATGCCCAGTGCAGCATCACAGTTAACTGCATAAAGCCGCACATGTGTAAATCTATATGGCAGTGTTTTAGTAAGAATAAAAATTGACAAAAAGATTTTGCCTTTGACTGCTTTATGGTCAACATAATCTAAATACTTCTATCGTTAGGTTATACGCTTCTGAGCGCTGTAAGCAATTACAGACAGCTCTCGTGAAGTCACTTTAACATAGCTTTACTTATCTAGGGCTAAATGATAGACAGATGTTTGTGAAGATGCCAAGCCACACTGTCTGTAATGAGACTACAGTTTGGCAATCTCTCAAGCTCTTACTCTAAAATTAATCTCTTGCACTCAATAAGTAGCGCAGCATTGCCACGAGAAAGCCCCCTCCACCCCCTTCTTGGATAGGGCAGAATTGCAAGAGGATGATTTTACAGTACTTTAATAGCGATTACTTTTTTTGAGTTTATCATGTGAGTTACCTGCGATTAATTGACAGCCCTAATTTTATTATGTTTTGGGATCATACCATAAAGTCCAACAGCTTTAATTACACTGTTACACAATAGATTACCAATGAAATTAAATGTTTTGGGATGTTTTTCTACATTTTCAAATATATTGATCTCTTTTACAACACAGAACACAAAGTGTACAGTGCTTACTTTATATTATTATTTTAATTACAAATATTTGCACTGTAAAAATGATAAAAGAAATAATATTTTTCAATTCACCTCATACAAGTACTGTAATGCAATCTCTTTATCATGAAAGTGCAACTTATAAATGTAGATTTTTTTTGTTACATAACTGCTCTCAAAAACAAAACGTAAAACTTTAGAGCCTACAAGTCCACTCAGTCCTACTTCTTGTTCAGCCAATCGCTAAGACAAACAAGTTTGTTTACATTTAAGGAGCTACTGCTGACTGCTTCTTATTTCTAATGTCACCTGAAAGTGAGAACAGGTGTTCGCATAACACTTTTGTAGCTGGCATTGCAACATATTTGTGCGCCAGATATGCTAAACATTCGTATAACCCCTCATGCTTCGGCCACCATTCCAGAGAATATGCTTCCATGCTGATTATGCTCATTAAAAAAAATGCATTAATTAAATTTGCGATTGAACTCCTTGAGGGAGAACTGTATGTCTTTGGCTCTGTTTTACCCTCATTCAGCCATATATTTCATGTTATAGCAGTCTCGGATCATGATCCAGCATGTTTGTTTTAAGAAAACTTTCACAGCAGATTTGATAAAACGCAAAGAAGATACCAATGTGAGATTTCTAAAAATAGCTACAGCACCCAACCCAAGGTTTAAGAATCAGAAGTGCCTTCCAAAATCTGAGAGGGACAAGGTGTGGAGCATGCTTTTGTTTTTTATAGTGCAAATATTTGTAATCAAAAATAAATTTAAGTGACACTGTACACTTTCTATTCTGTGTTGTAACTGAAATCAACATATTTGAAAATGTAGAAAACATCCAAAAATATTTAAATAAATGGTATTCCATTATTAAGAAAGCAATTAATCACGATTAATTTTTTTAGGGCTGTCAAGCGATTAACGCCCACATGGAGATTCACCAAGAAGTCCCAGGAAGAGGAATTCACTTTGTACAGCCCTTAATATTCCTTCAAGTCACATGATAGAACAGTTTATTCCATTCACTATATTAATCACCTCTGAAGTGAAGAAACTAATTTCTTACTTTGTTTACAAGAGGATCAGCCAGACCATCTCCTTCACATTTGTCATTCTTTTCTATATGCACTGGAAATTGAACACAAAAGCAACATGCTAGAGTTCCAGATATTTTCAGAATTCGTTATTCTGTTGTTTACTTTATTCCTCTGTTATTCACATGCTGTAGGCACATTCTATCTCACCCACCAGAACATTACATATATCCCTTTAAGCTTTGCCTTATCAGTATGAAAAGGGCCCTGCTTCAATGATGATAAAGCACCCAATCACATTCTTCACTCTACAGAAGGTCATAAGAACACAGGACTTTCCATTGATTCATCAAGTCTAGAATCACATCACCAGAAGTGATTACTACCTGATTCTTTACAGAAAGGAGGAAATTCTATCCTGTACTTTAGCAGTTGCATTAACTATCCTCTCGCTTCATCCAGCATTGTGCTTTTCCAACTCTGCGGTAGCTAGTTTCCACCCAGAAGCATGAGGTTTGCTTAGCCTTATTTCAGCATGTCCACTGTGTTGTGGAAATTAACCACATGCGTTGTGTTTGATCAGAAACATCTGAGGCCTTTATTTGGTATACCACAAAAATACAATTGCATGCAAGAGGGTGTCGAGTCCTACACTGTCCTAAAACAGTACAGGAGTCGCACCCCAAACAGAAATATTTCACACTTATTTATGCAACAAAACCCGCAATAAATGACTCAAGCAAGCTTCCGTTATGATGCTTCATATGGAGTGAATAATCCTGTGACTAAAAGGAAATTTTGCAAGCAACAATTATGTGTAAGACCTTGCGGTTAGCAGTGGCCTAAGGATGGCATTTAACAATGTCCTTTACCCCCACCCCCACCTCCCTGGCATCAAATAAGAAAAGCACAAGCCTCAAAGATCAAGCAGTACAAAAGCCAAGTTAAAAAGTTCCCTTTGGACAAATCCAGGCTTGTTAGTCTGGACAAGTCTAGGCCTATCAGTCTTTTCTCTATCAACTGTAACCAAAATTATTATTCTGTTATAGTAATAAAATTATCCAAACCTTTAGAACAATTTTTTATTGAAATTAACGGTGGAGAAAGGTGCCAGATACGATATCCTCTATTTGTGCATGGACAAGGTAGAGAATGGGTAGAAGTGGAAGTTTCTCCATCCTACTTTCCCAGTGTGCTCAGCCCTGAACACGTGGGCCCCACCTCTAGGAGTAAGAGGGTATTCAGTTTCCTTGGCCCATATGTTGTTCACCTTCTCTGATGAGATTGCTAATTAAAGGGCCAATTAGTGACAACTGGTCACTAATGGTGATTTCATGATTTCACACTTGTTCACTAGTGACTTGATTCAGGCCACCATATTCATTTCATATAGGCTACCAAGTAACAGATGGTGACACCTTTTTGGACACCACAAGCAGCAACTAGAAATTAGAGCTTTCATAACTATGTTGTCATTAGATCACAGAAAGAGGGGCTACTTCTCTGTATAGTAACTGGAGATCTTTGAAATGTGTTGTCTAAGTATATATTCCACTCCTGATAATGCGCATGCACATGTGCATGGTTTTTTGGCCAATAGTTTCTGTTGGGGCTGGGCATATGCCTTGAGCGTCCTTGTGAACTGCACTGAGAACATAAAGAATGGAGTGGCCCAGCTGTGTCTCAATTCCTTCTCTATTGCAGATTCCAAATGTCAGACTAGAGCTCAGTAAAATTTTTCAGACAAAACATTTTTTCCCTCAAAAAATTCCTGAAGATACTGTGTATGATGGAATCCTTGACCTCCCATCCATGGATGGATGAAAAATGTTTGTTCAGCTTGTCTGCCAAGATATTCTACAGACCTGGGAAGCAAACCACATTAAGGGATGTCTGATGATGGATACATCAGTTCCATAGACAAACTTCCTCCTGACACAACCAAGATGATCTTGCACCTCCCTATCTGTTTATACAGAACATGGCTGCTGTGTTGTCCGTATAATTTGAATTTGAATGACTTTGAATACATGGAAGGAATACAAGCAGGCTCTGTGACCTGTTCTGAGCTGCAACACATATATACGCAGCTGATCTTTGTCTGGAGTCCAAAGGCCTTGCACTCTGCAATGATCCATGTGTCCCCTCGAGAGGGAAGCATTTGTCACTATGGCCCTTGATGAAAGGCATGGTGCAAACATTAGCCTCTTTCACACGTTTGGAATCTTCCCACCAATCTAGAGACATTAGTACATTTTGTGGTACTAAAAGAGGCATAGCTACGCAATGCCTGCTCCTAACAAACTGATGTTAGCCAAATCTCATGCAAGGAAGGTGCCATAAGTCCCTGAAGACTTGGGGAAGTCATCACTTTGGTGTCTGGATTTGACTGAATCTGCAATATGACAGTGGACATGTTCTTGAATATGTCCTGAGGCAGATATGCTCTGCCTGTGATAGAATCTATAACAGCTCCTGTAAATTCTATTCTTTGTATTGGTGCCAGTCTGGACTTTTCTTGTTGAATTTTTGTTCAAACTGGACAGCGTATCTGACAGTCATTCTAGTACCGAATGGTCTGGTGTAATTGAAGCCTATATATTTTGGAAGAAGTTCAGCTGATTTCTGAAAGGAAGGATGCAAAAAAGTCTAGATACTGAAAAGTGTCTCTGCAATTCTTGAGCAACCTTTCAAAATGGTTGTTTATGAGCAGATGTAATCTGAGAGTATGGGTTGCTAATGTAGAAGGTCTTTTTTTCCCCCTGAAAATGCTGCCTCTTTCTGCGAGGCCCTACGCCTCTTTGGTGATAGAATGCACTTGGCGCAGATCTCAGTCTTTAATAAGTAGGTGACTGTCACAGAGTCCCCGGGGCGATGCTCTGGAACTACTCCCCCCAGAGTCCTGACTGGCTTCATAGGAGCACATGGACCACCTCAATCCTGGAAGGACAGACTCCACCTCAGGAGTTTGGCAGTGGCCCCTCTCATCTGGTGCAGCCAGGGCAGGGCGAGTGGTCCAGATACACTGCGAAGTACCACCCAAATAGATCTAGCTGCAACTTTTTAAGAGTCCTCTTCATGGTCAGCATTCCTTCTCTATGGCTGCATAGCCCTGCTCCCAGGGCAGCAGCTTCCTGCTCAGGTACACAATGGAGCGTTTCTCCCACTTTGCATTGGCCTGCCTCTGCACTATGCCGTCCTGTGACTGGGGCATCGGGGAACACCATAAAAGGCTTGTCAAAGTCTGGGTTTCCCCAGAATTGGGCCCTTGACCAGATCCTCCTTCAGCATGCAGAGCCCTCTGGCACTGCCCAGTCCAGTCTGGTCTGGCTTACCCTTCTTGCATAGCTCAGTGATAGGAGCTGACAAAGAGCTAAAGTGAGACGCAAACCTCTGGTAGTGCCCTACCATCCCAATATAGGCCTGGACTTGCTGCTTAGTCTGGGGAGCAGGCCAGTCTCTGATTGCCCCACCTTGGCCAGCTCTGGCTTTAGGCAGCCGCTCCCCAGCTTGTGGCCCAGGTACGACACCCCTGCCATCCCCACTTTGCACGTCCCAGCTTCTACAGTCAGGCCTGCATCCTGGAGGCAACTCAGCCCCCTCTTCTCCTGGGAATCATGGTCCTCCCAGGTCTGGCTAATGGCACAAATCTCTTCAATGTACGCTAGGGCAAAATTCTCCATCCCTCTCAGTAACTGATCCACCTGGCGCTGGTAGGTGACTGGCACCTTCTTGAGCCCAAAAGGTAGG
This sequence comes from Dermatemys mawii, assembly GCA_007922305.1. Lineage (NCBI taxonomy): Eukaryota > Metazoa > Chordata > Testudines > Dermatemydidae > Dermatemys > Dermatemys mawii. The sequence goes on from ML677351.1 coordinate 33,082,881, forward strand.
ACCAGGGACTTGTAACAAAAGCAGGTTTCAACCTGATGTCTGGATCCAAAGGCATCTGCCAGTAGCCTTTGGTGAGATCCCCGGTCATGGGTTTCCGAGTCCCCCTCAACTTGTCTAGGATCTCATCAGGCCTAGGTATGGGCAGGCACCAGACATGGATGATAGCACTGAGATTCTGATAGGCCACACAGAATCAGATTGACCCATCTTTCCTGGGGACCAGCACCACGGGAGGGTGTTTCTCCCCCATGGCAGGTCACAGAGCCCCTCAGCATCTGGTGAGGCTGCAGCACCAGGGGCCTGACAACAGTTCTCTCTGTCCTAGGGTCTCGCCACTCCAGGAATGTCTCCCCATTGACCACCACCGTCTGCTCCCACTGGGGGTCCAAGGGTCCTGAGCCCAGGAGAGTCCACATAGACATATATGCTGGGGCTAGGAGTGAGAGCCAGTCTGCCACCCCACACATTTGGCTAAATAGGTCTATGGCCTTAGGACCCAGGAAGGGGGCTAGTCACCGGAGCCTTTCTGCAGGGCCAGCCTGGTTCCAATTGCTAGCCTTCTAAAACACTGTGAGACAGGCATCTATATATCCCCGCTCCTGAACCTGGGGCAGAAATTCAGTGTCAATGTTCCCTGCGGAATTGGCACCCCAGGGTCCATCCCCACTCACTCCTGGGCAGGTCCTTCTGCCTCTCAGCTCAGTCATCACCACTTCATGCTGCCTCTGTCTCTCTTGCTGGTCTGCTTCATGCCTTTCCTGTCTCTTATGGTCCTCTGACTCTGACCTCAGCTGCAATTCCATCTGTCTCAGATCCACCGACAGAGAACCTGGTGGAGACCCCCTGCTGGTTGGGAACATGGGTCTCCGGCAGGGGTGGCTCCAGGCACCACGGCAGCAAGCCTCAGGGGGCTGCCTGCTGGTCGCTGTCAGGGCGGCAGTCAGGCGGCCTTCAGCAGCATGCCTGTGGGAGGTCCATTGGACCCACGGATTCGGCAGCATTTCGGCGGCGGGTACGAAGGCCGCCTGACTGCTGTGCTTGGGGCAGCAAAAAATGAAGACCCGCCCCTGGTGTCCGCAACACCTGGCTGCTCCCAGCCTCTCTTGCAACCCCCGCTGGGTCAGGAGCCGACGCAGGTTCTGGGGTTGCCTGACTGTTCCTAGACTCTCTCGCGGCGCCAGCTGGGTCAGGAACCGGCTCCTTAGAGCGATCCTCTTCTTCCAACTGAGCAATCAGCTGTGCATTACCAAGCTTTCCAATGCTCAGCCCTCTCTCTACACAGCTCTGCAATGTCCTTCTTAAGGAGATGGATATAGGCCATCTTCACAATGTTTCCAAGTGGTCATGGACTTTCAGGCCTGTACTCTCCTGGAACCGCACCGCTCTGAGCCTTCAGCACACCTATGTCTCGGACTCACAGACCTGTGCGCTCTCAGCTCCCTATGATCCCTGGGAGGAACCCCTTAACTCTCTCAGTTAAGACGTAAGCTCCTCCACCTCCTGGAACTTCACCTCTTGGAGCCTTCAGCATGCCCATCTCTCACTAATTCCCCTTCGTTTTACTGCTACCCAGTCACTTGCTACAGGATGCTCTGTCCATGGGGTGCAGTTTATCCCACCTTTAACACCAGTTGTCATGGAGTCACCAGAGCAATGCTCTGGAACCACTCCCTACTAAGTCAGTCAGGACTCTGAGGGAGCATGGCTCGTCTCTCTGAGCACACTGTCTCTAGGGCAAGAAGTTTACATAGCTTCGACCTTTCCAGGTCTGACCTCGGAGCATGCAGCATCCCCTTCCACACAGTGTGCTTCCTGCAGTGAGTCCTCCCAGGTGGGGCTCCTGGGGAAGCCAGAGGGCTCTGCACCCCAACTGTGCAGGCAAAAGTGACTTTCAGCCAGCCAGTAAAATAGAAGGCTTATTAGTCGACAGGAACACAGCGTAGGACAGAACTTGTTAGCACAGAAATCAGTGACTTTCAGCCAAGTCCATCTTGGGGGAAGGGGAGCTCAGGGCAGAGCTCTGGTCCTCCCTCTGCGCCCCAAACCAGCCGATACCGACTTGCTTCCAGCTGCCTGCCCCTGCCCGTTTCTCCTCCTCCGGCCTTTGTCTCGCTTCCTGGGCCAAGAGTTACCTGGTCGCATCCCCCTCTTGGGTCTCAGGCTCCGAAGTAGTGGCCATAGCATCCATGCAGGCAGCTGGAGCAACCCTCGCAAAAGTCACAAACCCTTATTCCGACCACCTAGACATTGATGCAATACACAGTGAAACTGAGGCACACAGCATTCATGCAAAACAGTAAGACTCACATAGGCTCACACACAACATAACAAGGGAAAATCCCCACTATCTCACAGTGATCAACACTGTTTTCTTCTAAGGGCAGGTGTGTGTATACCCCAAGAGATCACAGCGTAACACAGGAACCCTTCGAAGAATGAAGGGCATCACCAGTTTTTAAGCTAAAAAGATCTAGGCATTGAAAAGGGATATCCATTACTGAGCTACATGTAGAAAATGGAATTTGGAAGCTAGGATGCCCTTCTCATGAACACCAATATGGCCACAGGTCTAGAAGCAGTTTCTGTCACACCAAGTGCCATTAAGACAAACATTTGCACAACTAGTTGTCCTTCTGAAAATAAAGCTGAAAATGAACCATCAGAGTTTGGTAGTTTGAGATCCTAAACTGAAGTTTTGCTGAAGAATAGTATTTGTGACAAAATAAATCAAGATGATTTGGTTTGTGTTCTGAGTTATTCTGTGTTGTTGTTTCAATTTCTCATTAGCTGAAACATATACTAAAAAGCCAGCTATCTGCTCCTGCAGACAGGGCATTGTTATTACTTGTCCACCTTCTTTGATGTAGAGGCAGCTATTCTGGATGTCTGCCATAAATTCCTGGAAGGATCCATGAGAACTTCATTAATCGGGAGTGCTGTCTATCCCTGGCATGGTTGAATGAAGTATATTGACAAATTTATGTAAGAATTCCTCAACCTCCTCCAGGGAAACCTATAACGACTCAATCACTCTTCTGATCAGAGCTTGATGAGAAAAAAAAAAAAAAAATTGAAAAAAAAAAATCATCTGGGTGAAATGAGGCAGAGGGAATCACAGCGTCATCTGGGAATGGAGGATGACATATATGTTGTTCCAACCATGTATCTAGCTTGAGGAAGGTCCTCTTCTGAAACTTCTCCGGAATGAATAGGCTTTTGTGAAACCAACTGAGAAAGTGCAGGTTGAGATGCTCTAGATTTCTCCCAAGGATGTTACAGAAGCATGATGTTATTGTCTGTCATGGACCTCAGATTTCAAAAGGGCCACACTGGGATACTATGCACAGTAAAGATGATGGGTTACCAAGGTAAATGAGGTCCCTGATAGTTTCTGAAATATGTGGATTGGGATGAATCCCTAGACTCTCTTTCTGACCATCACAGTTGCAATAAGATACTATAGCGGAATAAGTAAGAGATCCTTGCCAACTCCTTTGTGACTCAAATGAGAAAGAAAAAGAGCACTCCACATCCAAAGGTGGGGAAGGCTGAAGAAGCTGGAGTATCAAGCTCCATGGAAAGTTTATGTGCAATCAAACCTGGGGAAACCCCTGGTAAAGAAGATATTGCAACACTTAGTACCCACAATATGATATTCACTGCTATAGGCAAGGAGAGAGATTTAGCCTTCTACAGAACTTCTAAGTTCCTGCCATTGTATATTTCATCAGTACCAAACAGTGAATCACCACAAACATCAGAGCTATCTCAGAGAATAAAGGTGTGCAGTGCATCAACATGCAAGGCACTAATTTACTTGGTACCAAGGAAGTTATGAAACTGCTACCAGCATGGTGTGATCAGCATAGAAATCACCAATACTGATGCTAGCAGAATCATCATAGCAAGGTTGAAACAATTGGTACTGATGTATGAGTCCATAGTATGTTCATGAGACATTGAAGTCTTGGTACCGAGATCGCTCAGACAGTAGGCATAGTAGGCCATGGACTCGCCTACTATAGTAGCCATAGCAGGCCATGGAATCACCTCAGAGCAGGAGCAGTGTGGGGAGTTAGTGGAGGTTTTCCTAGGAGCAGTGCTCCTTTTCCTTCAAGACCTTTTTGTCCATCCTACAAGAATCAGAAGCTGTAGCTTTGAGTGATGGAGCCCTGCAGCTGACTGGAGCACTTCTGGAAAAAGAAAGTTACCCAGTGGGGTCAGAAACATGAGGGTCTGATGCTAGTCTTATGGAATGGTCAAACAAACATCTGCAAGTGTGGGTTTCTGACTTTTGGAGTCCTTTTTGAGGAGGACTTGCAGATGGTACATTTGCTGGGAGTATGGGATTCCCCCAAACAAAGAGGACATCCTGTATTCCATTGTTTATAGGTATTGTATTTTTGCAGGAGGGGCAATATTTAAATCCTGAAAATTTGGGATTATACATCTTGAAGTCCTGGTACCAGGAAAAAAAATTACTATTGTCATCTTCTTAATCCTATCAAATGAGGTCCGCTCTACGAGTACTGTCTCTCCTAAGTACTCTGTTGAATGTGATATCCTTTATCATACCACATGCTAAAATGTCTTCTATTATAGACTCAGACTTTAAGGTCAGAAGGGACCATTATGAGCATCAAGTCTAACCTCCTGCACAACACAGGCCACAAAATCTCACCCACCCATTCCTGTAATAAACCTATGTCTGAGCTACTGAAGTCCTCAGATCATGAACTAAAGATTTCAAGGTGCAGAGAATCCTCCAGCAAGTGACTTGTGCCCCACACTGCAGAGGAAGACAAAAAACTCCCAGGGCACCTGCCAATCTGCCCTGGGGGAAAATTCCTTCCCGATCCCAAATATGGCAATCAGCTGAACCCTGAGCATGTGGGCACAACTCACCAGCCAGACACCCAGGAAAGAATTCTCTGTAGTAACTCAGATCCCACCTCATCTAACATCCCATCACAGGCCATTGGGAATATTTATTTCTAATACTCAAAGATGAATTAATTGCCAAAATTAGGCTATACCATCATACCATCTCCTCCATAAACTTATCAAGCTAAGTCTAGAAGCCAGATATGTCTTTTGTCCCCACTTCTCCCCTTGGAAGGCTGTTCCAGAACTTCACTCCTCTGATGATTAGAAACCTTTGTCTAATTTCAAGTCTAAACTTCCTGCTGGCCAGTTTATGTCCATTTGTTCTTGTGTCCACATTGGTACTGAGCTTAAATAATTCCTCTCCCTCTCTGGGATTGCAATTTCATGTGCCAGTTCCTTTAATATTCTTGGCTGAAGATTATCTGGGTCCCCTGATTTAGTCCCATTAAACTGTTCGAGTTTGGCTTCTTCCTTGGATGTGGTAATATCTACCTCCATATCCTCATTCCCATTTGTCATCCTACCATTATTCTTAAGCTCCTCATTAAAGAGTGAGGCAAAGTATTTGTTTAGACATTGGGCCATACCTAGATTAGCCTCCACTCCATCCATCCTCAGTGCTTAGCAGCCCTGCCACTATGACATCCCACCACTTCTTATTTGGTCGGCTTCTCTGTCTTTCTCCTTCAATCTTGATCTGTTGGACTGTTACCTACATAGTTTTATGTGGCCAAACCATCCGAGCCTTCACTCCCTCACTTTTTTCATTTATGGGTGTTATTCTGAGCATGTCTCTAACATACACATTCTTCACATGGTCTCTCTCGCTTACACGACTCATCCATCTCAATGTTTGCATTTCTGTGGAACAGATCATTTGGTCCTGTTTCTTCTTTGTTGCCCAACTTTGTTGCCATATATTAAAACTGGATGGACCACCATTTTATAGACTTTACCTTTTAATCTTATTGCATACTTTCTACTCCTTCCCCAAGTCAATGTCTCAGATGTGACTCTCCTTTTATACTATAACAGCTCCTCAGTTTGCTCTCGGACTCATCGCTCCTGTATCCTAATCTTCTTTGCTCTCTTCTTTACCTTTTCACTCTTATCCTCAACCTTTTCCCTGTATTTGAACCTCTTCTTTCAAATATCTCCTCCATCCTCAAAAATTCTTCCCCCCTTCACTCCATCTCCCTCTCCAATTTCTGCCAACTCCCTCCTTCCCATCAGATGTTTCTGAACAACTATGCTGGAAACAGCTGTCCTTACTGCCATGTTATCAGCATCAAGGGATGCTTATTTCATCTTATCTCCGGCCATATCCTTGGGCAGTAGGTAAAACACATAGAAATTCAGTATATTTATCTGAAGATAAAATCCACAAAAGAACAGGCTTGACTTTATATTTGTGCATGAAAGAAAGATAGTTCCCAGGGAAGACTGGTAAATTCTTCATATACAGGATCTAGGCATTGCAAATCAAGCTGTAGCATGATTCCAGATAGTCTTGCCACTAGCCATAGACATCTCCATCATCATTTCCTACTGGATCTATTACTCTGTGGAATACTCTTCCAACAGAAGTGGTAGGAGCCACATTGTTTAAGATATTTAAAACTGGAATGAAAAAGAAGCACTTGAGACTAATGCTGCACCAGATCCCAGAGAAGGGGAAATGGACCAGTCTAAGATTCCATTTACCTGACAAGCAAGATCCTGATTGCCCTCTGCTGTTCTCTTCCTGTGTCAATGCTAAAACATCTTCACTACAAAACTGCAGCTTCTCTTTTAGGTTAGGCTCTATGCAACAGAAAATAGATTCATGAGCTGCAGAATCCCCCAACATGTGGATTACATGACCAAATAAGTCTTTCCCAGCTGATTCTATTACCCTAAAACATTCCCAATCAAGGTACGTTTACAATGCAGCTGGGTGAGAGTCTCCCACTCCAGGTAGACACATTTATGCAAGCAGTGCTAAAAGCTAGCACTAGTGGGGCTTGAGCGAGCTAAAAATAGCAACATGGACATTCTGGCTTGGATTGGAGTTCAGGCTAGCAAGCCTAGGGGGTCAGCCCAAGCTTCTGCCTGAGCTGGAACAGCCATATTGCTACTTTTAGTGCACTAGCTCTCGCCCCACTACGGTGAGCGTGTCTGCCCAGGCTGGGAGACTCGCTCCCACTTGCAGTGTCACACACACCCAGTTCCAAGTCAGACTACAATAATGACAAAGCTGCCATATCAGAGATAGGAAATGAAACAGAATTTATCCAGATACCAATTATAAAATCATGCTTGAATATGCAGTTAATTTTCTAAGAATAAGTTTTTAATGAACCTCCCAGACCAAATTCAGAGGTTAGTCTAAGTGAAGCTAGAGGGAATTTAAATTGGCATAATTTCCACCTTCCAATATATAAGTTGCAGCAACTTAATCTTTCTCAGACACCTGTAGTCTCACACCCACTTACCAATATCTACATGTTCCCCTTACACAACACCTCGGAATTTGGTCTACTAAGTTTACTTGAGTGTCAGAGTCTAAGTTGGTGTAACCCATACGTTTAGGGACAGAGAGCGAAGTTTGAAAGAAAAGCAATGAACAGGAGGATTTAAAAAGAGCTTGGCTACCTGGGATGTTAGTGCACAACAAGTCAGGGTGCGAATCTACAGCACACTAGCTTGCTGGCCAGCGCTACAGTGCACTAAAAATTCTGCTTTGTGCATGTCATAAACATAAAGTAGCCTAGAATTCCTGCTTACCTGTAAGGGGTTAAGAAGCTAAAAGAAACCGGGTTGGCACCTGACCAAAAGAACCAATGGGGACCAAAGATGCTTTCAAACCTGCGGGGAGGGAAACTGCATTGTCTGTTGTCTCTTGTTCGCTCTGGGCTTTCAGGGGAATCAGACAGTTTTCTTCTCTCCATCTAATTGATATTCTTTTTCAACAGCAAGTAATTTAGCCAGACAAAGCTGTAGTTTATATTTGTTTTTTCACTTGTGAATTTCTCAGGTTTTTGGGAGATATCCTATGTTTTCTCTGTACTTTGAACTCAGTAGAGGGGGGAGGAACTCTGTGGTATGGGTTTGTCTTTGATTCTTGTTGTGGCTGTGAAGTGTTTTCCACTGATTCCTATAGAAATTTTGTTTCTCTCCTTTTCCTTTAATTAAAATCTCTCTCAAGAATTTGACTGCTTTGTTTTCCACTGTGTAAGATCCAGGCTTTTGGATCAGGCTCAACAAGCAGAACTGGTGAGGGGTTTTCTCAAGCCTTTTCCAGGGAGGGAGGTATAAGCTTGGGAGGATTTCTGGAAAGAGAGGGGGCTCCAAGTGGCCCTGCCCTAGTTCTTGAGGTAACATTTGGTGGTGGCAGAATACTGTTCCAGACACAGGAAAAACTTCTGTCTTGGGGAAGTTTTAACCTAAGCTGGTAAAATAAGCTTAGGGGGGTCTTTTCATGTGGGCCCCCACATCTGTACCCTAGAGTTCAGAGTGGGGGAAGGCAATCCCTGACAGTGCACCATAGAACGTTTAAGTGCACTGTAGTAATGGACACCTGAAGGCAAGTGAAAATGAGGCTGCCCGAAAACAACATGGCAAAGAGCTTCAGAAGCTGAGCTGAAAAACTTGGGGCACAGCTAAAGAACCACTGAAAGACTTGCCAGAAACAGACAGGAGTGGAAGAGCTTCATTGCTGCCCTAAATGCCAGAGGCGTAATGGGAACATGATGAGGACTAGTGTTCACGTGGGATTTTAATGTATGGCAAGTGAGTTTGCCACACCCTGGCCTGCCAAACACTAATGTCCAAGGTAGAAAAGCCCTTAGTTAAAGTAAATAATCTCTTACTTTATTTTATACCTTCCTCCATGTCCCTGATGTGTAAATTGCCAGTTTTGTTCCCTTAACTTAAACTCATAAATTGGCAGATACAAGCAGGTCTAAGGGAGTCTGATGCCTGATCTGAACTTCAAAATTAAGTTGACATAAGCCACCTTGCATTGATCTAGTTGTGCACGTTTCTATACTTAAAATCTGTCCCCAGCTAATCTAAGCACCCTGCTACAGTGACACAGTAACACCACCTCCCCAGGCAGCACTGGGCCATAGTTGATGCAGTGCAAGCCTAGACTCTGCGTTACCTATGTTGACCCTAACAGTCCTCCAGCTGCTATCCCACAATGCAGTGACTGCTCTGCTTACAATTGTCAACTCCACTGCCCATGCAAACCGGAAGAAACCCCCCCCCCCCCCCCACACACACACAGTTTAAAACCCCAAGAATTTTTTAAATGCCTTTTCCTGATTGTATAGCTTAGTGAACACACCTAGCAACTCTCCACTGCTGTGTGCAACTGCCCCGTCAACTATGCTGGCTACATACTGCAGATGTGCTCCAGGCTGGAGTAGACAGGAGATATTGGATCTCCTGAGTTGTGGGCAGGCTGTGCAGTCAGAGGGCAGAGACAGATCCCTCAGAGTGCAGGCTGATAAGCCCTGGGAGAGACACTTTTGGACGGGACCAGGTGGAAGACCCAAGGTACAAGAACACCAGGAAGGAAGTAGTTGAGATAGATAGGGTATCTATAGATGGAAAGGCCCAGGGGCCAAGGCCTTATTTTGTGATCAAGAGGGACCTCCTATACTGGGTTGTGGAAATGCAGGAGCAAAAGGTACACCAGGTCTGGAAACACCAGAAGGCAATATTAAACCTCGCTCCCAGTCACCTTTTTGGAGGGCATCTGGGGGTGGAGAAAACCCAAGCGCAAATCTTACACAGATTCTTCTGGCCAGGGCTACATGAAGATGTCTGGGGGTACCGTGCCTTCTGCCCCAAATGTCTATTGCACAGCCCTCATCAACGTCTAAGAGCCCCTTCGGTACTCCTGCTGATCAGTCAAGTTCCGTTCGAGTGGATCACTATGGATCTTGTCGGGCTGCTAGAGAAAACGACCCAAAGCCACCAGTTTGTGCTTGTCATCCTAGACCAGGGGTCTCCAAACTACAGCCCGGGGGCTGGATCTGGCCCGTGGTGTCGATTTGTCCAGCATCCTAGGGTGACTGGACAGTGTAAAAAATCAGGACAGGCAATGGCAGGTGATAGGAGCCTATATAAGAAAAAGCCCCCAAAATCAGGACTGTCCCTACAAAATCGGAACATCTGGTCACTCTACCGCCAGCTGAGCAGGCATGTGGAGAAGTCGCCACTGTCCCCCTGTGCGATCTGCTGCCAGTGGCCCCATGTGCGGAGGGGTGAGTGCCCCTGTGGTGCAGCTGGAGGAGCAAAGCGGGGGCCATGGCAGAGGCTGGAAGAGCAAAGGGCAGGGGCCGCGGCAGCATCGTGGCTGGAGGAGCAAAGGGGGCGGGGGTTGCGGCAGTGGCTGGAGGACTTAAGTGGGGGAGGGAGGCGCCGTGGTAGAGGCCGGAAGAACAAAGGGTGGGGAGGCCGCGGCAGTGGCCCACGAAGCCCCTTCAAAAATCTAATATGGCCTTTGTCTCAAAGTTTGGAGACCCGTGTCCTAGACTATGCAATCAGATACTCAGTAGCTGTCCCCTTACTAAACACAGCCTCCAAGAGCATTGCCAAGGAACAAGTGGCAATCCTCGCCTGGGTAGAGCTACCAAAAGAAATCCTCAGAGACCAGGAAACACTGTTCATGTCCAGGCTGATGAAGGACCTGTATTCCCTGCTCAATGTCCAGACCCTGCGGCCCTCGGTTTACCACTCACATAAGGACATAAGAATGGTTGTACTGGGTCAGACCCAAAGTCCATCCAGCCCAGTATCCTGTCTACCAACAGTGGCCAATGCCAGGTGCCCTGGAGTGAGTGAACCTAACAGATAATGATCGAGTGATCTCTCTCCTGCCATTCATCACCCCCCTCTGACAAACAGAGGCTAGGGATACCATTCCTTACCCATCCTGGCTAATAGCCATTAATGGACTTAACCTCCATGAACTTATCCAGTTCTCTTTTAAACCCTGTTATAGTTCTAGCCTTCACAACTTCCTCAGGCAAGGAGTTCCACAAGTTGACTGTGCACTGTGTGAAGAACTTCCTTTAATTTGTATTAAACCTGCTGCTCATTAATTTCATTTGGTGGCCCCTAGTTCTTATATTATGGGAGCAAGTAAATAATTTTTCCTTATTCACTTTCTACACACCACTCATAATCATATCCCCCCTTAGTCTCCTCTTTTCCAAGCGGAAAAGTCCTAGCCCCTTTAATCCCTCCTCATATGGGATCTGTTCCAATCCCATAATCATTTTAGTTGCCCTTCTCTGAACCTTTTCTAATGTCAGTATATCAGAAACAGATGGTCTGGTGGAAAGATTTAACCGGACCCTCAAGGCCATGATAAGAAAGACGGTAAGCAAGCATGGAAAAGATCAGGACAACCTACTACCATACCATGTTCGCCATCCGTGAGGTCCCCCAAGCTTCCACCAGATTGTCCCCCTTTGAGCTTTAGTATGGATGTAACCCCCGAGGCATCCTGGAATTAGCCAAGGAAATTTGGGAGGAGGAACCCAGTGAAGAGAAGAATGTAATACAGCATGTGCTATGGATGAGGAACCGGATATCCCAGGTGACTCCCACAGTGAGGGAGTACCTAGAGAAGGCCCAAGAGGCCCAGTGAACCTACTATAACCGTCAAGCCAAGGTTCAACAGTTTCAACCTGGTGACCGAGTAATGGTACTGTACCTATGGTTGAAAGTAAGATGCTGGCCCAGTGGCAAGGACCCTACGAAACAGTCAAACCCATAGGAGAAGTAAATTACAAGATGCGACCTCCTGGATGTTGAAAATTAGAGCAGATATACCATGTCAATCCTTCTGGAACCCTGGCATGCCCAAGGGATGTGCACAGTGGTTTGCGAAGACCTGCACTAGGGAACAAAACCCCTGAATAGGTGAGGGTGTGTCTCAATCTAATGACAGCACAGAAGAAAGAGGTAACTGAGATGATCACCCAATATCAAGACATTCTCAACAAAGCCGGGTTGCACAACTGGGACATATTGCCACATTGTCACGAACCCTGGGGCCAAAGTAACTATGAGGCTCTACCGGGTGCCAGCAGTCAAATGGGAGGAAATCAAAGTGGAAGTAAGGAAAATGCTGGAGATGGGGATCAACGAAGAATCCCAGTCATTGGTCCAGCCTGATAATCTTGGTGCCCAAACCTGATGGCAACACGAGGTTTTGCAATGACTTTGTTTACTAAACGAAATATCTCAGTTTGATGCCTACTCTATACCCCACACAGACAAACTAGTTGACTGTCTGGGGAATGCCTGCTACTTGATGACCCTAGACCTGACAAAAAAATACTGGCAAATTCCCCTAGCCAAATATACAAAGGAAAAGACAGCATTCTCTACATCAGAGGGTCTTTTCCAATATACTGTCCTCCCTTTTGGACTACATGGGGCACCAGCTACCTTTCAGCGCCTTATGGACAAGTTATTAGGCCCCCATGCCAGCTATGCTGTGGCCTACTTGGATGATGTGGTGATTCATACCCCAGACTGGGAAACCCACTTGAAGAAGGTGGGGGACGTCCTTGATGCCTTCAGGTGAACTGGCCTTATGGTGATCTCTGTTAAGTGCGCTGTGGGGTTCACAGAGGCCAAATATCTTGGCTACGTGGTAGGAAACGGTCTGATAAAACCCCAACTGGATAAGTTAGAGGCCATCCAAAATTGGCCACAGCCGAGTCGGAACAAGCAGGTCCGAGCATTCCTAGGGATGGTGAGGTATTACTGGTGTTTCATCCCCCATCCCTCATGGTCCTGATCCAGTCAGATGGTCTGATGCAGCAGAGGGCATTTGCGGACCTACGGACTGCCCTCTGCAGTACCCTGTTTTGATAGCCCTGGATTTCACCAAGGAATTCATCCTACAGATGGTTTCATCCGAGGTGAGGTTAGAGGCCATCCTGTCACAGATGGTTGGGGAAGAGGAACACCCAATTCTCTACCTCAGTAGAAAACTCCTTCCGAGGGAACAAAAATAGGCAGTGCTAGAGAGAGAGTGCCTCGCTGTAAAATGGGCCATGGAAATGTTGCATTACTACCTCCCGGGGCGCAGATCTGTCCTCGTGATCAGCCATGCCCCTTTTCAATGGATGCAATGGAAGATGGAAAAGAACACAAGAGTAACCAGGTGGTTCTTATCCCTCCAACCTTTCCAGTTCCACATACAGCACAGAGTGGGGATTCTCCATGGCAACACCGATGGCTTATCATGTGTACGCTGTCTGGAGTCCCAAACTGCCCAACCCCTTGGTGTTGAGCAGTGGGGAAGGATATATGATAGACCCAGGCCAGTTGGGCACAGCAGAGCAGTTGAAGGCAGATATACTGGCCACTGAAAAAGTAGTTTTCTGTTCCCTGACTGACAAAGCGGGGGCTGCTCCAGGCTAGGGTGGACACATGTCTCCAATTAGCCTGTGAAGTGTCAGTTGAGGCCATTAGGCTAATGAGAACATCTGACTTCAATTAACCTGCACAGATTCAGGTGAGGCCGTTAAGCTAATGTGGACACCTGACTCTAATTAAGGCCCCTCTTATACTGTAAAAGGCCTCACTATGGTCAGGCTGGGGGAAAAAAAAGGGAGCCAGAGGAAAGGACGTGCAGCTGAAGGGCTGGGTAATGAAGACACCATCAAGCCACTGGAAAGGGAGCCGTAAGGTAAGGGTGAAGAAAGCATTGAGAGAGAGAAGTGGGAGAGCTGTGGGGAGGTGGCCGGGGAAGTGTAGCAGCTCTGGCAGTGAAAGGTCAGCTGCCAATAGCTGCTGCCACTAAGATCCCTGGGCTGGAACCCGGAGTAGAGGGCAGACCTGGGTTCCCCCCAACCTGCCACTACAGAAACATCTTCTGGGAGGGGAAGACAAGCCCATCTCAGAACAGACGGCTAAACTGTTCTGGAATAAGCCTGTAGGGACAACAGAGACTGTGGGATTTCTCTCACCAACCTCCTTGCTCGATTATGATGAAGAGGTCTCAGTACACTGTAATCCTGACCCTAGAGAGAGAAGGGCTACATGGAGGGTCACAATGAGCCTCTGAAGCTAGCATAAACCATCTAGAAGCACGGGACCTCCGGGGACAAGGTTGGAGCTCTGCCACAATACCCACTACTATTTTCATCGTTTCAAAATTACTATTTTAGTTACATATCACGGTAAAAGGCAATGTTTTATATACTTTATAAATAGCATTTCTGAAATACTTAAGAAGAGTAAAACTTTGAAACAGTTGCCAAATCCTATATTATATTGTGTTGTATAAATATGTTTAAAACAACTGTTTAATCATATGATTTCAATGTTTAATTTCTCTAAAATACACTTTTATATCAGAAGCTATAAAATAGTTTTCTAATATCTGCTATGCAGAGCTCTTTTACGTAGATACTACTTTTAAAGACTTGTTTAAATAAACTATTTAATTGTCATACAAAATGCCCCGTTTATGTCATTATCCACTATTCCTACTTGATGAATGTAGAGTACTTGATGACTGAATGGTTCCTAAAACAGGAGAATCATCACATCCCAGTAACCACAAATAATTCTGAATTAATATAAAAGAAAAGTACTCTAGTAAATAGCATGTTTAAATTCTTTACATATTATGCTGATAGATGCCCTGTTACCTGAGCCATTGGGAGTTTTCTTATCAGACAGGTTTTCCACCATTGATAGTTGTCTCAGATGTTTTGCAAACCTGGCTGGATTATCCCATGGGATATAAGATACTTCATAATCACCTCCAAGCATCAACCCCGAACCCTCCAGGAGACCAGAGTCATCTACCCCAGTCAGCCGCAGGCTTTCAAAAGTAAACACTTTGAAGGCTCTTTCTACTTCAGCCCAACTCAAGAGTTCTGGAAGAGAATAAAAACCATCCACAGAAATTGTTCTTGCATTTCAGTGAAAGGTAAATAGAAGACTGACCAGGCACATTGTCCTTGGCATTACTATTAAGGATGCCAGTGAGGGGGCTAACAGAGATGGTTCATCGATCAATACTGAAATCACCGATCAGATGGAGATCAGATATAAGACATGTGCCTTATGACTATGACCCTACCAAGTTCACTACCATGAAAAATGCGTCACAGACTGTGAAATCTGGTCTTGTGTGTTTTTACCGTATACTATACAGATTTCACAAGGGAGACCAGAGTTTCTCAAATTGGGGGTTCTGACCCAAAAGAGAGTGGTGGGGGGTGTCACAAGATTATTTTAGGGTGGATTGTGGCACTGCGCAGAAGTAATGTTAGCAATACCATACATGCCACCCTTGCTCTGCAGGCAGCAGTGCAGAACTAAGGGTGGCAATATCATATCATGCCATTCTTACTTCAGCACTGCTGCTGACAGCGACTTTGCCTTCAGAGCTGAGATCCCAGCCAGCAGCCACTGCTCTCCAGCTCTGAAGGCAGCCACTGCCTGCAGCAGTGCAGAAGTAAAGGTAGCAGTACCACAACTTCCCCTACAATAAGCTTGTGACGTCCCCCCACCAAACAACTCCTTTTAGGGTCAGGGTTACTACAATTATACCACCACGGAATTTCAGATTTAAATAGCTGAAATCATGAAATGTACTATTCTAAAAATCCTATGAGTGTGAAATTGATCAAAATGGACCATGAATTTGGTAGGGCCTTACTTATGACAGTACAAAAGGAATTGAAGGAGTTTGGATGCTTAGTACTAACTGTACCCTTAGACGAGCATTCAGACTCACTAAAGGGAATTTATGTAGCCCTTCTAACTGTTTTACAGTGTGCACCAACTAGGGACATACATTACAGGAATGGTGAATTGCAGAGACAATTCTTGATGGAGAAGTGACCTTATCAGGACAACCAGAAAATGTGACTATTGTAGTTACAACAGTATGTACTAACATGGGCAGCTCAAAGAAAACACAATGAGAAAACCGTGCTTTTTCCCTCCCCCTCAAGTCATCCTCCCAATCCAAGATAAATCTCTTTTCTCAATCAAAGGATTCTTTGTAAACAAATATATCTCAGTGGTTCCCAATAGTTGTTCTGTGCACTAGAATCAGAACTAGTAATTTATGTCACTGATATTCTTGTCCCAACTTAATACAGAGTTTATGTACTTGGGTGAGTCCTGACATGCTGCTAATGCCCAGTTGTCAATCTCATAGTCTCTAACATGCAAGGTAACCTAGTCTGCTCATAACTATGAAACTGTGGTTTGGTGTTAGGCCAAAGTCCATGGTAGGTTAGGAAGGATACAAGTATATGAAAGGTGGTAGATACTGGCTGATACAGCAAAGGTTTTAGTTGGGTATATTGAGACAGTGGCCCCAAAAATGTGGGTTCCAACTATCTCATAGGAGCTTGTCAACAAAGAATGAAATAATAGTAATAAAAATATAAATTTACCACTGGTGCAATAATGCATGAGTTCATGAACTCTGGCCAAGCGTTTAGTATTGTTTCCAGGTGGAGGAAGGGGGAATTGAAGAAGTTCCACCAGTGGCAGCTTGTCCATCATATCCTGTTCAATCTTTTCTGGGTTTAAGCCCCCTTGGACCTGAAGCAAAGAAGCTAAGTAAAACTTTCACAAAAAAGGGATTTTTCATTTAAATAATTAAGGTTCCAGTTCAGCACACAATTTCTACACACACCCCTGCAAAAAAACCAACCAACCAAACAAACAAAAAAACCCACAACCCTGCACACACATGCTTTACTTTAAAGTCAATGGAATTTAAGCATATGCTTAAAATTGAGCATGTACATAAAGTGCTTTGCTGAATCAGTGCCGTTATGTGGACAATGAAATCAGTTGTTTACTTTTCTCACTGTGGGGGAGTGAATATACACCAGAAGAATAAGAGAACAATTGAAGAAGGTAAAATTATCTGATATTTGCTGAAGATCCCCAAATTATTTGCCATTTAGTCAGAATATGAAATTTTCCTGGAATATAGAAAATATGTATTGATTTAGTCTGTCAGACTGCAAAGGATGTTTTTGTATTAGCCTTTCCCTTCCACATTATGACAGGCTCAGTCACAGAGACCGTCTTGAGATTGTCACCTGATGTGCTAAGACTACCTCTGAGCCCATTTTCTCTGCCAGTTTTGGACTCCAGAGCCCTGTCTCATTGAGCCAGATACGCTAATCTGCTGCAACACAGACCCAGGGTTTGATCCATGCCCCCAAAGCTGCAAACTTAACTGAAAACAGCTTAGAAAGTGCTCCTGCCTCTAGCACCCAGACACCTAGCTCCCAATAGGATCCAAACCCCAAATGAATCCGTTTTACTCTGTATAAAATGTATATAAGGTAAACTCAAACTGTCTGCTCTCTATAACTGATAGAAAGATATGCACAGCTATTTGCTCTCCCACGTATTAATTACTTACTCTGGGTTAATTAATAAGCAAAAGTGATTTTATTAAGTTTAAAAAGTAGGATTTAAGTGGTTCCAAGTAATAACAGACAGAATAAAGTAAGTTGCTATGCAAAATAAAACAAAATACACAAGTCTAAGCCTAATACATTAAGAAATTGAATACAGGTAAATCCCATCCTCAGAGATGATCCAATATGCCTCTTTCACAGACTAGACTCCAATCTTTTCCCCTAAAACAGACCTTGTTAGTTCCAGCAGGCACATTAGGTGAAAAGCAGGGGATTCCACATGACTGGGACATTCCTTGTTCTGCTCCACCCCCTTTTATAGCTTTGGCACAAGGCGGGAATTCTCTCTCTGGGTTCCCACCCCTCCTTCTAAATGGAAAAGCACCAGGTTTAAGATGGATTCCAGTACCAGGTGAAATGCTCACATATCCTGTGAGACCCTTATTCTCCATTCTTTCTGGCCTGACTCACAGGAAGGCTTACAAGTAAACAGAGCCATTTACAACCAATTGTCTTGGTTAATGGGAGCCATCTAGACTCCAAGCCACCATGAATGGCCCACACTTTGCACAGTTACAATAGAAGTTTGGAGTAATACTTCATATTTCTAGCTTCAGATACAAGAATGATACATTCATACAAATTGAATGACCACACTCAGTAGATTATAAGCTTTGTAATGATACCTCACAAGAGACCTTTTGCGTAAAGCATATTCCAGTTACATTATATTTACACTCATAAGATATTTCCATAAAAATATGGAATGCAATGTCACACACATATGCTTAGTTGGTCTATATTACTGTCCATAGTCGTCATAATCAAGAAATCATGCAACTCATTGATGGTCTTTGAAAGCAGTATTATGATGGATTTAAAGAACTGTATTGGCTTGAGATTTCTTTACTTTGTTCAGTTTTGCTTATTCTTATTTTTATTATTAGAGTCCCTGTCTTCTATGTTACTTTTAATACCTTTTTCCTCTATCAAATCTCCCAAACCTGTTCCTTCTTCTTTCATCCCTACTACCTACATTTTTCATGTCTTGGTCAACTCCTGCATTGACTAGTGCAATTTCCTCCTCTGTAGCCTCCCAAAATCTAGACAGCTGGCCAAAAGGCTATCCAACATGCTTCTGTTAAAAGCATCTTTCCGACCTACCACTCAACCATGCCATCCTCCTCCTGCTTGAAGCCCTTTATTACCTTACAAGTTTCATCTGCATCCAATTTTTTACTCTAATCTTACTCTACACTTCTGCCTACATCATGTCTAAATAACTCTTGCTGTCTTGCCTGAGTGCAACACCCTGCACCTTGATGCACTCTTGTGTTCTTCTCCCATAAACAGCTCTGTGCCTTTGTGTGCTTCCTCCTAGGTTTGTCGCATCCCCTCTAATCTATTCCATACTAGTTGCTACACTACACATCATTTAATATCTCTGCACCTGCAGAAACTCTAGTTTCTTCAGAATAATAATCCCCTATCTCAGCGATGGTCCGAAGTGAAGCCCACAGAGTTCTTCAAGATATCCCATTCCATCATTTATATAGAAATACAGTCACAAAAGCTAAATGTCCACATAAGCACAGCGGCCAGGCCACTCAGATCAATATGGCATATTGCATGCTGGGATCTGTAGTTTCCATGGATGGCTGCAAATTTGCTTAAAAGGAAGCGGATAAGTACAGCCTTTGGATTCCTGGCAAATGGCTAATATGATCATGAAGTAGGCAAAGTTTGGATTCTCCTAGTCTACCTTCTAAAAGAAGAATTCTAAGTTAATGTCCTCTCTGTAGACTTTAAGACTGTTGATGTAAGATACAGTATTGTACCTTTAGCAGGTGTAGCCTCTGAGACAAAATATCATGATAGTTTAATAGAAGAGGACATTTGGAGACCACAGTCTTTTCTTCATTGTCATTAGGGAAAAAGGAGTTGTAGAGATTCTATTAAACAAGAAAACAGCACATGAATTAAAAATTATTTAGCTATTTATTTAGCTACACAGATTTATTTAGCTATCAAGGCAGTTTGAAGGTAAAAGACAATACAAACCTTTTTTTCACTGTCAGAGAGGGCAAGAGAGGGAAGGATAGAGACTATATGCTCTGCAAGGCTATGATCCAGCCCATCTTCTCGTGGTTCTGGGACCACAAGACTTGGTGGTGTAAGACCTTCTTCAGATGCAATGACCTACCAAGCAGAAAACATGTTAGATGTCAATACAGCATTGATTAGTTAGCTTAAGTTAAGGCTGTATCAGAGATTCCATTATAATCTTTGTATTCACATGCACATAATTTTCCTCAAAAATGCTTATTTAAAGCTGGAATTGACAATCCTTGTCTCTGCCCAAAGGTAAACTTTATGGAAAAATTTGAATAAATTTTTTTCACCTCTTTTTCAATTTAATGAGGGTGGGGAAAAATATTTCCAACTGAAAAAAACATTGAGAATTTTAATGCACATTGATAATTCAAAAATGGCTGTACATCACAAATTCAACCTCTCTTATTTGTCATCACTAAGGACAATTTTCCAGGCTAATATGCAAATAAATTAATAATTAGAAATCAGGAACATTATGCAAAAGTTTCATTTCTTAAAGTAGTAAGGTTCACAGTCCTACAATGGTTCTTCAGCCTGGGGGGCAGCACTCTGACCTTTCAGTCGATAAAAAATAATAATATAAAGAGAGCACTGTACACTTTGTATTTTGTATTGTAATAGAAATCAATATATTTTAAAATGTAGAAAAACATCCAAAATATTTAATAAATTTCAATTGGTATTCTATTGTGTAACAGTACAATTAATCACGATTAATTTTTTTGAGTTAATCACGTGAGTTAAATGCAATTGACGCTCTATTTACAACCTCCACAATTTTTGTATCTTTTGCAAACTTGATCAGTGTAGATTTTGGTTTTTTTCCAGGACGTTAAAAAAAAGTTAATCAGGTTAGGGCCAAGAACCAATCCATGTAGGATCCCACTGGAAACCCACTTGGTGACAATTCCCCATTTACAATTACATTTTAAGACCTATTAGCTAGCCAGCGTTTAATACATTTAATGTGTGTAAAGTTACTTTTGTGTCATTCTAGTTTTTTAATCAAAATGTTGTGGGGTACTAGGTTATATGCCTTAAACGGATGATGTAATATACTTAGACTCTCTATCAACTGAACTTGTAATCTCACCAAAAGGGATATTAAGTTAGTTTGACAGGATCTATTATCCATACATCCATGTTGATCTGCTTTAATTATATAACCCCTCTAATTCTTTATTAATTAAATCCCATATCAGCCATTCTATTATCTTAGACTAGATAATCATAAACATCCTTTCTGGTTTTAAATACCTAGGAATCTAAGTGCCTCAGGGAGTAGTGGAGGCCAATTAACAATCAAGTAGCTCAGTGTGTAAACCCAGTCCAAAAATTTAGCACATATCCAGCTAAATTAAAGCCCAACTGCCCCAGAAATTTTACTTTTAGTTTTCTTAGCTTAGAAAATGTTTTGATCCACCAATTTTAAAGTTCTGCAGCAAGGAGGGCTATACACCTTGTTTGTTTGCTGGGGAAACAGAACAAAATCTGCTGTCTCTTCACTGGAACAAATATCGATGAGTCAATGATGGGCAGGTCTGAGTTGTGTCCTCAAAGGTGCAGACTAAAGATCGAATGTCTGAAAACATCCTCTCAAAGCTAAAGTGCTACAAATCTGTTCTGGGACCCATGTGCAATGACACAGTATGGCTATTCTCATGGAGGACGTCCTGTCCCACACTGAGAAAAGTTGACAAACACATAGTATTAGTGATCTTTTTCATTTTGCACTTGTATTATATGCTTAGGTTTGACAACCCTGAGACAAAACACTCGCTAACAATTATTGTAGACTAGATTAACCCTACCCCTTACTCAACCATGCAAGGGAGGAAGGAGGAGCAAGGAACCTCTTAGAAAGCTGCAAAAAAGGCAGGGGCTCTCTACCCTAATATTCTTCTCTGTGAGAAAGTGGATAGGGAGCAGGCATAGAGGACTGGGAAGTAGTAATAGGAGCCTTAAAACAGATTGCTGGACACATAGTGGGAGTGAGCTGCACCCTGAAAAGGAATGAAAAAACCTAACTCCTCCCCTCCATAAAGCAAGGCAAAGCAGGGGATCCTCTCTGAGTCACAAGTCCTTCCTACTGATCCTCCTTGGGTAGTGCAGCTATGTATGATCTCTTATTTTGGGATGAACCTGATTGATTTGTCTCTCACTGATCAATTCACTGTCACAGTGGTCAGCCTGAATGATGAGTATGAATTAATATGAAAATACGCTCACCTGTTCCAACATGCAGTTCATTATTAAGGGAACAGAAATGAATTCTTCGGGAATCTGACTTAGCAAATCATTGTAATATCTCATGTCCATATCAGGAGGCAGAAAAGAAACTTCTTCCTCTATTGTAGAGAGCAGAAATAACATATTGAGACCACCCAGCTGGATCTGTTGGTTTTCCTTTGACTTTGGTAGAATTGGTTAGTAAGAATTTCCTAATTTAACCCCTTGAATCTCTCCTATGTTCCTGAATTAGGGCTAGTATTGTAAGAAAATATAAGGAAAGGACCTAATTTTTAAAGCCTCTACTGCTTAGTCAAGATAGCGGTGAGCTGCTGCTCTTGACATATCTCCTTCCCATATCTTCATTTATTTTTAATAAAAGTATTTGAATAATAAAAGTAGTATTATATGAAAAATTTAGAAGTTTCAGAGTCAAGGTTCCACAGTGACATATCATATATTAACCTATATAAAATGCAGCTATGTGTCTCTAAACTTATACAAAAAAAGTGCAGTGTAAACATAAATCAGTAGCACATGGTTCAGCTAATCTATACAATCTCACTCGAGAAGCAGTGTTAAAACTCAATTACAAGCACACACAATGAAAGAAAATCCTATATGCTATGGGCTCAGACACAAGTTGCCTTCAGTACCTATGCAGGGGAGTAGGGATACGTATGGTATTAGTCCTCTGTGTGGGCATCTACATTTTCATTTTGTATACAGGGTAGAGAAGAGAGTTGTTGGGAAGTTTGCTACTGGCCCACCTTGTACACATTGGTGTGGAGGCTTCGCGCCCTACTTCCAGTAGGCCAGTCACCACAGTTCAACCAATAGAAACCTGCATCAGGTACAGGACTGGGTCAACTTACCCTTGGAACAAGGGGTAAGCAGGTACTGATTTGGGACTCTGAGTATTTAATTCCTGGTCTGCTCCTGGGGAAGTACAAATAGGTGCTATTCTTTACTCAGTAGACATATTTGACCTTAATCCCTCTGTGTTTCAACTCCACATCTATAAAACAGGGATAATATCACCCCCTCATCTCACATGGTATTGTGAAAATAAATAAATTGTCTGTGAAACACTCAGACACAATAGCACCACAGAAAATCCCATGGGAAACTGAGCAGGGTTTTGAATAGTGTGCAGTAAATAAGGCATGGGGTCAGAGATTGAGGACAACACAAAATATTGTATAGCTGCTCATTTAGTTACACCCTCCATTTTGTGCACTGAATAAGTCAGGGATCCTGGGGAAAATAGTATGTGACCATGTAAGTAAAGATTGTATCATAATGTATAATCAATGGCAAAAAAGTATGTAAACAGAGTTAAAGCTGCTTGATGGTATGTCGCTCCTTTGCAAAATGTTGGGTTGATCAAAACTCAAACTTCTGAAAACAAGGAGATGCACAATTAAAATTGCCCATGCAATCTTAACTATGCCTTCTTTCAGCAGTGTCCCAATATGCCCCATTAATGCACATACCTTCTCTCTGCCAACCTCACAGTTGCTGAAATATACGAGCTCTTTACTTCCTTTCACAATCCATTCCTTCTCACCCATAGGATTCTAACACTATTAAAAGGCAAGAAGGGAGATAAAAAAGGTTGCTTACCCCATCTTTCCTCTGTTTCCTTCATGCTGGCAGTAGACAATGGGAATTATTTGCCTATGCTCCCAATGCAGTCAGCGTGTTAGGTGAACCTACACTAAATGGTAGAGCAATAGCTGAGCCTGCTTAGTAAAGGTGTGTTTATTGATATGAGGACATGTGTGGATTACTTTGAGGTGTGCGCAATAGAGCTGTGATGATGAGATAATGAAGTCTATGTTTTGCACCTTCTGATATAATGCAAGCAAAGGGAACAGCTACATGTCTCTCTTTGGGACTCAATACACATAATTTCAGTGCAGAATCGTGTATGTTATATAATTAGCCTGGCATAGGGGTTTTACTACAAAGGATATTTTCAGTAGTGAGCTGGGATATGAGAGCACAGTTGCAGAAACCATCTGAAGACAGTATCCCAAGCAACAGGGAAAATGAGTAGAGAAGTGTTGAAGGCCAAACTGGAATGAACAAGCATCTCAAATAGGTGATTACAGGAAGGCAAAGAGCCTACAAGGAATAGAAGAAGGGAAGGATCAACAAGGAAAGCTACCTCTTGAAAGTTAAAAAGTGTAGGGATAAAGTGAACTGCCAAAAGACAAGTAGAACTGGACCTTCCAAAGGAAATTAAAACCAATAATAAACGGCCTATATAAAGAAAAAGAAAACAAGGAAAGAAGAAGTAGGACCATGAAGCACTGAGGATGGGGTGGAGGTTAAAGATAACCTAGATATAGCCCAACACCTAAACAAATACTTCATATCAGTTTTTAGTAAGGATAATGAGGAGATTGGGAGCAGTGGCAGAATGGCTAATGGAAATAAGGATATGGAAGCACAAATTACCTCATTCGAGGTGGAAGCCAAAGTCAAACAGCTTAATGTGACCAAAGGGGTGTGTGTGGATTATCTCCATTCAAGAATATTAAAGGACCTGGCACATGAAATTGGAAGCCCAATAGCAAGGATTTTTAATGATTCCATAAAAATCAGGGATCGTACCTTGTGACTGGAGAATTGCAAATATAGTACCTATTTTTAAGAAAGGGGGGGGAAAGCCATCTGGGAAACTACAGGCCTGTTAATTTGACCAACTCAATGTTAGGTCTTAAAACAAATTTTCAAAGACAAAGTAATTAAAGACAAAGAAGAAAACAGTACTTGGAATAAAATGCAACATGGTTTTACAAACGGTAGATCATGTCAGACCAACTTGATCTCTTTTGAGAAGAAAAATGATTTTTTAGACAAAGGAAATGCAATAGAGCTAATCCACCTGTTTTTCAGTATGACAGTTCCACATGGGAAATCATTAGTTAAACTTGAGAAGATGGGGATTAATATGAGAATCGAAAGGTGGGTAAGAAACTGGTTAAAGGAGAGATACAAGGGTCATGCTGAAAGATGAATTGTCAGGCTGGAGGGAGGTTATTAGCGGAGTTCCTCAACAATCAATTTTTGGACCAATCTTATTTAATATTTTCATTAGTGGCTTTGGCACAAAAAGTGGGAGATTTCTAATAAAACGTATGGATGATACAAAATTGGGAGGTATTGCCAATATGGAGGAGGCCTGGGAATATCATAGAAGGAAAATTGGACAACCTTCAAGCTGGAGTAATAGAAATGGAATGAAATTTAATAGTGCGAAGTGCAAGGTCATGCAGTTAGGGACTAACAACATCTGGAACATTGTGTGCAATTCTGGTCTCCCATATTTAAGAAAGATGAATTCGAACTGGAACAAGTACAGAAAAGGATACTAGGACGATCAGAGGAATGTCTCAGGAAAAGTGATTTATAAGGCTTGGCTTGTTTAACCTAACAAAATGAAGGCTGAGGGGAGATATGATTGTTCTCTATAAATACACAGAGGGACAAACACCAAGAAGGGAGAAGAATTATTTAAGAAAGGGCCAATGTTGGCACAAGAACAAATGGACATAAACTCACTATCAACAAGTTTAGGCTTGAAATGAGATGAAGGTTCCTAACCACTAGAAAAGTGAATTTCTGAAACAGCCTTCCAAGGGGAGCAGTGGGGGCAAAATATGTAACTAGTTTAATGACTGAGCTTGATAAGTTTATGGAGGGGATGGTACAATGAGGTTGCCAAAAATGGCATATGGACCATCCACAATTGCTATTAGCAAATATCTCCAACTGGAGATGGGGCACTCAATGGGAAGGGCTCTGAGTTATTACAGAGGATTCTTTCCCAAGTGTCTGGCTGGTGGATCTTGCCCACATACTCAGGGTCTAATTGATCATATTTGGGATCAGGAAGAAATTTTTCCCCAGGTCAGATGGACAGAG
The DNA here is from genome assembly GCA_007922305.1 of Dermatemys mawii. Taxonomy (NCBI): domain Eukaryota; kingdom Metazoa; phylum Chordata; order Testudines; family Dermatemydidae; genus Dermatemys; species Dermatemys mawii. The sequence goes on from ML677351.1 coordinate 33,108,473, forward strand.
ACTCTGGGGGATTTTCACCTTCGTCTGCAGCACGAGGCAGAGGTCACTTGATGGTTTGAACTAGAGTAAATGGTGAATCCTCTATGACTTGAAGTCTTTAAATAAAGATTTGAGGACTTCAGTAACTCAGAGAGAGGTTATGGACCTATCACAGGAGTGGGTAAGTGGCCTGTGATGTGCAGGAAGTCAGACTAGATGATGATGATGGCCCCCTCCAGACTTAAACCTCAGTACAGTAAGCGTGTCTGGTGTCAAGTGCAGCTGTACTGACTGGTGGAAGCAGTAGAGAGATGTTTGGGAGATCTGTGGATTACTTTGAGGTGTGTGACAGAGTTGCGACTATAATATGAGATCTATGTTTTGCACCTTCTCATGTATGAGAGGAAAGGGAAGAGGTGTGCAAGTGTACCTTCAGTTTGCAACATGTATCATTTCTATGCTGAACTATATACATTATGTTTGTAGCTGGGCACACAGCTTTTATTACAAAGGATATTGCTGGCAATGAGGTGGAATATTAAATGATTCTAATACTTTAATAATGGTTAGGTGAAAGTGTAGGGTGAGATGGCATGCTGTGAGTAATGGTATGTCTACATTTGAGCTTGGAGGTGTGATTCCCAGCTTGTGTAGATGTACCTGCAGTATCTCAGCTTGAGCTAGCATGCTAAAAATAGCAGTGTAGCCAGAGCAGCAGGGGTGACGACTCAAGCTATCTGCCTGAGTACAAATCCGCCTGGACCATCTGGGTACATACTCGGACAGCTAGACGAAGCCACCACAAGTGCTACTCCAGTTACACTGATATTTTTAGCGTGCTAGCTCGAGCAGACCTAGAGTGGATCCGTCTGAGAGCTGGAAATCGCACCTCCCAGCTCAAATACAGATGTACCCTCAGGATAAGGGGCTGTAAAAGGCTGTAAATTGGTTCTAAAACTATGCACATGTGGTATTCTTTCTTAGGAGCTGGCCAAGTGTGAGAGTGTATTCCAGGATCTGGAACCTCCTGAATCTTATAGTGCCAAGGTCCAGTGTGAGTATGTGCTATATACATATATATATTGAAGCATTGCTCAAGAGAGAGGGAAGGTGATGTGGGCAATCTTTTCTTCTTCTCCTCCTTTTTATCCTTTAATAGTGCTAGATGGAGTCCTGTGAGTAAGAATGAATGGGTTTTAAAAGGAGGTGAAGAGCTGGTACAATACAGCAACTCTGGGGATGGTGGAGTAAAGATGTGTGTGTTACCAGTATATTGGGACATTGCTGAAACAACATAAAATTAAGATTGCCCAGGCAATCTTAGCTCTGCATTTCCTAGGTTCCAGAAGGAGAGGTTACTCACCTTGTGCAGTAACAGAAGTTCTTGGTGATGTGTGTTCCTAGAGGTACTTCTGCTTCATATGTCCCATGTGCCTTTAATCAGAGATTTTTGGTAGCAATGCCTATTCAGCCCATGCATGTGCTCTATACTTTCTTGTGCCCGTACTGAGGATATAAGGCTGTGCAAGGAAACCGCCATCACCTTCCTCTCTACCACACAGCCCCTCAAAGGAAACTCTGAAGCACAGGGGAAGGAAGGCAGAGAGTGGAGCACCTGTAGAAAGAGACATCTTGAAGAAAAACGGGTTGCCTACCTGTAACTGTTGTTCTTCGAGATTTGTTGCTCATATCCATTCTAGTTAGGTGTGCATGCACCGCGTGCACGATCGTCAGAAGATTTTTCCCCTAGCAACTGGCCGGGTCAGCTAGGGAGCCCCCTGGAGCGGCGCCGATATAGCGCTGCATATATACCCCTGCCGACCCGGCCCCCCGCTCAGTTCCTTCTTGCCGGCTGATCCGACAGTCGGGATGGAGGGTGGGCGTGGAATGGATATGAGCAACACATCTTGAAGAACAGTTACAGGTAGGCAACCCATTTTTTTTCTTCGAGTGCTTGCTCATATGCATTCCAGTTGGGTGACTACTGGCCATATCTAGGAGGCGGAGTCGGATCGACCAACCGCTGAGCGTAGCATCGCTGAACCAAACGCTGCATCGTCTCTCGTCTGCTGGACTATGGCGTAGTGTGTGGCGAACGTGTGTTCTGAGGACCAGGTGGCCGCTCTACAGATATCCAGAATTGGGACTCTCTCCTGGAAGGCTGCTGAAGAAGCTTGGGTTCTCATCGAGTGTGCCGTCACCTGCCCGGCGGCATCGCCAGCCAAGTCGTAGCAGGTCCGAATGCAGGAGATTATCCAGGAGGAGAGGTGCTGAGCGAGATCGGTTGTCCTTTCATCCAATCAGCAACAGCGACGAACAGCTGGGTCATTTTCCTGAAGGGCTTTATCCGTTCTAAATAAAAAGCGAGTGCTCTACGGACATCCAGCGTGTGCAATTGTTCCTTCTGGGAGGCATGGGGTTTTGTGTAAAATATGAGAAGGAATATGTTGTGGTTTAAGCGGAAGGGCGACACCATCTGGGGAAGAAAGGTTGGGTGGGGGCGGAGCTGCACCTTGTCCTTATGAAAGACTGTGTAGGGGGGTTCCAAGGTGAGAGCTCGAATCTCGGAAACTCTACGTGCAGAAGTGATTGCCACGAGGAAGGCTACCTTCCAGGAGAGGTAGAGTAGTGAACACGTGGTGAGAGGCTTGAATGGTGGACTCATAAGTGGGGAGAGCACCAGGTTTAGGTTCCATGGAGGGACTGGTTGTCTGACATGCGGGAAGAGCCTTTCCAGTCCCTTGAGGAACCTTGAGACCATGGGGTCTGAAAAAACTGAATGGCCTGAGCCGCCCAGGTGGAAGGCCGATATGGCCGCCAAATGGACCCTGATAGAGGGAATGGAGAGCCCTTGCTGTTTGAGGGTGAGGAGATAGTCTAGTACGATGGGTATAGGGGCTTCTGTCGGGATGGTGTTCCGCTGTGCACACCAATTAGAGAAGCGGGCCTATTTCGCACAGTATGTGGCGCGGGTGGAAGACTTCCTGCTACCCAGGACGACATTTTGGACCTCAGGGGAACAGAGTAGTTCTGAGCCCCTCAGCCATGCAGGAGTCAAGCCGTAAGGTGCAGAGACTGGAGGTCCGGGTGGTGGAGACGGCCGTGGTCCTGTGATATCAGGTCTGGCCATAACGGGAGGGACAGGGGCGGTTTCGCTGACAGGCAGAGGAGTGACGTGAACCAGCACTGCCTGGGCCACACAGGGGCTACAAGTATCATGCAGACCTTGTCCCTCTTCACCTTCAGGATCACTTTGTGTATGAGTGGGAACAGGGGGAAATGCATAGTCAAGGTGATCTGACCATGGTAACAGAAAGGCATCTGTCAGGAAGCCCGGGGACCCGCCCCTGAAGGAGCAGAACAGATTGCACTTCCTGTTCTGGCGGGTTGCAAAAAGGTTTATGTGGGGAAACCTGCACCTCAGGAAGATCAACCTGATCACGTTGGGTCTGATCGACCATTCGTGCGACAGGAAGGACCTACTGAGGCGATCTGCTAGTGTGTTTTGGACTCCTCGGAGGAACGAGGCCATCGGGTGAATGGAGTTGACTATGCAGAACTCCCAGAGGAGAATGGCCTCTCTGCAAAGGGGGGATGAGCGTGCACCCCCTTGTTTGTTGATGTAGAAGAGGGTTGTGGTGTTGTCGGTCAGCACTGACACACAATGACCTGTCAACACTTCCCTGAAGGCCTGGCAGGCAAGGCAAACCGCCCTGAGTTCCTTGACGTTGATATGCAGGAGCAGATCGGAGGCCGACCACTGACCCTGAGTTCTGAGGCCCGCCAGGTGCACCCCCAATCCGAGGGATAAGGCATCCATAACCAGAGATGGGGATGGCTGGGGGGTAGGTGAAAGGGGACGCCCTCATATATGAACGCCTGCTTCATCCACCAGTTGAGGGCGTCTAGGGTGGTGTTGGGAATGGTAAGAGAGTGTTCAGGCCATCTATGTGTGGTCTGTATACCGCCGCTAGCCAAGCCTTCAGGGGGCACAGGCGCAATCTGGCGTGTCTGGTGATGTAAGTGCACACTGCCATGTGCCCAAGGAGGCTTAGAAACTTCCATGCAGTGGCGGTCGGGAAGGCGCGCACGCTCTGGATTGCCGAGAGTATGGCATGAAACCTGGACAGTGGCAGGAATGCCCTGGCCACAGTGGAGTCGAGAAGAGCTCCTATGAACTCCAACCTCTGTGTGGGCTCTAGGGTTGATTTCTTCTTGTTGAGGAGGATTCCCAGGCGGCTGAACGTGTCTATTATCAGTCGTACGTGGGAGCGTACCTGCTCTTTTGAAGAGCCTCTCACCAGCCAATCATCCAGGTACAGTAAATTTGGACGTGGTATCGGCGGAGGAACCCTGCGACCACTGCCATGCACTTGGTAAACACCCTGTGCACCGCAGAGAGGCCAAACAGCAGAATTGCAAACTGGTAATGCTCGTGGGCCACCACGAATCTGAGGAAGCATCTGTACGAAGGTTTGATAGCTATGTGGAAGTACGCATCTTTCATGTCAAGGGCAGCGTACCAGTCTCCGGGATCCAGGGAAGGGATAATCGTACCCAAGGAGACCATGTGGAACTTGAACTTTGCCATGTATTTGTTGAGTCCGCGAAGGTCTAGGATGAGCTGTAGACCCCCTTTCGTCTTGGGTATGAGGAAGTAACAGGAAAAGAACCCCTTGCCCTTCAGCTTCTCTGGGACTGGCTCAATGGCCCCTAGCGAGAGAAGTGAGCGCATGAGGAGCTGCACGTGAGAAGGGTCCCTGAAGAGGGACGGGGAGGGTGGGTGGGAGGAGGTGAAGGAGAACTGGAGTGAGTATCCCACCCCCACCGTGCGTAGCACCCATTGTTCCGAAGTTATGTTGGACCAGGCACAGTGGAAGTGAGATGGTCAGGAAAGCCCTTCATTGAGCAGACTAGAGTGCAGGCAGGTGAGACAATGCTTGAATCCTGCAGATCCTTGCATACCCTAGAGATGAGGGGGCCACTCGAAGGAAAAGTAGCATAAAACAAGCCTATCACACAAAATAAAACATAAAATAAAGATGCAAATAACTGCACTAAATTTTAAAATAGAAGCTAAACTTGAATGATAGAAGCAGGCACACACTGTCTCAGACTGAAGCAGATGAGAAGGAACTGAAGGTGGTTCCCTCGTAGAGCCCTACATATTCCCAGTATAGGGCACGAAGATGTGTAGGATGCATATATGGGCTGAACTGGCACTGCTACCAAAAATCTCCAAGCAAAGGCACATAGATACATGAAGTGAAGCATCCACAAGGACATTACTCGAAGAAGTAGTTTGAGTTTTGCTCAACTCAGTGTTCTGCAAGGGGATGATATACCACCAAGCAATCTTAATTCTGCATCAGTACAGTTTTTTTTGCCAGTGAACTTCCTACTTTTTTGAAAAGGAAAAGATATATTATGGTAGGGGTTAGTAATCGTGTAGCCAGTTATACATATCACGCCCAGCATTTCGTATACTGACTCAGTCTGCCCCCTCCCATCAGTTGTACTTCACCAGCATGCTCAGTGAAGATGGAGTCTTAGGGTTTGTGTTCACTCCAACAATTAACTAGAACTTGGGGTTCTCACAACAAATTTCTGGTTGCCTCAGAGTGTGGCCACTAATTTTTGCTGGTGGCCATGTCAAATCAGTCTCTCTCCTTGCCTCCTCTGGCCCTGTAGTGAGAGGGGAAGGTGGGTCAGGAACTCATCAGCTGCCTGCAGATTCCCTGTGCCTTGACCAGGAAGGAATAGGGGAGCTTCTCTGAGTGACTGAACATCGCAGCTACCTCCGCTGACAAGAGCCGCCTCCAGCACTGCACACGTCGGTGCCATGTGTCTTCAGAGGCGCTGCCTGGAGCCCCTCAGAAGGCTGCGTGGCACAAGGCACTGACCCCTGCTGGCGGTGCCAGCACAAACACGAACACGGCACATCTTGCTGCTTTGGGTAACAGCTATTCAGAAGCAACAGCTGCGTGCTGCAGGGAGGAGCCACTGCTTCCCCCACCCTGAATCTCTGTCCATGCTTTCAGGCTGCCATGGCCACAAAAAAATCCATTGGTGGCCTCATGTGGCCACGGTGCTGCATTTGAGAAATGCTGCATCTGTGCTTGAACTAGCCTAGCTTGATGGAGAGTGACCACACTTCAAAGCAACACTGGAGTTACACAGAGTGATGTGAATAGTAACACTGAGTTGGATGAGCAGCACAGAGTGATTAGACTAGCTGCTGTAACTCGAGCTGTTGCACCCTCACTGCATTACTAGATCAAACATCAGCATCATTCCAGCTTAGTTTAAACAATTCCACTGGGCATGTCTACACTGCACAGTAAACCCCCCTCTGTGGGACCCATGTCTGCAGACCCATTCTTTCCAAACTCATGCTACATGAGCCCCATATCCATGCCTACATATACACACTGCACTACACAGACAAGTCAGACATGGTTGGTTCTGGGGGTATATCCCAGGATTCTTAGTGCCCTTGCTAGGTAGCATGGAACAAATATTCAAACAAATAAAGCCATTCTCTGAAGAATTAAATTGTTACCACTGCAAATGCAGTGTATTGTTACTTAGATAATTTATTTATAAGTACTTGTATAACGTCAATTTCAATATTTTAGTTTGTTGCACAATTAACTTCAAGACTCTGTAAACAGGAGCATGGATGACAAGATCAAAAATTGCTCATGGAATTAGATATTCATTCTAGTGTTTCAATCCTTCACACATACCTTGTGATAGAATTGCAGGCACTATAATTTCTTCTGTTTGTACTTTCTTCTTTGAAGGGACAGTGAGAGAAGCTGGCTGTGCCTAAACAAACAAAAATATGGATCAAACACACACAGAAAGATGTAGCCAAGTTAGGTTTGCTACTTGTGAACACTGAGGCCCAGTTCCATAAAAAGAGATTAACTCTTGGAGTTGCAACACTTAACTTTTAGACAGCTACAGAATCACTGGAAGAACACTGGGATCCACAAAGCCTAAATCAGTTGCCTGGACTCCCTATACAATGAATTGGGAGAGACAGGCAGACGAGATCCACAGACGCCAACACACTTGGCAGGGAGCTACCTGAGCTAGCAAGTGACAGATGACGACATGGGTGTCCTAAATTCTGTCCCTCTCATGAAGGCCTAAATCCAAGACAGGGAGAGCAAGTGAGAAGGACTCTATAGCCCAGTGGTTAGGGCACCCACCTTGGAAATGGGAGACCCTGCATCCAGTCTCCCAGCGCCAATGGTTTTTCAATTACTTACCTAAAGTGGAACAACTTCAGCAGAAAAGATTGAGGGAACCACCCCACAAGTCCACCCGCATGGCTGTATGGTCATTTTCCTCTCCTGAGATTGTAGAATTCTACAATTTTCCCACTCAGACTAGGCTCTGAGCTACATACTCTGTGTCTCAACAGTTCTTACCCAGAAAGTCTGACTGAGTTTGGACACCTGCAGTTCTTTCCTTTGGGAGTAAAAACCAAAGTATTGTTTACTTTAACAGTAGGAATAAAAGCATTTAGAGAAAAAGGATTTTAAAACCACCACCAGTCTAGATGTATGATTTTCCTAAAGGTTTAGCATCCTTTAATGATAACCAGGCATGTCTAACTTCTTCAGACACTCCAACGAATGACTGGTTCCTCTGAATAACATCTCCCTTTCATTAAAGAGAGACCCTTTTTAAACTGCCAGAATTCATGTTTTGTGTTCCTGGGCTTTGACCTGCTGGGCAGAACTAGTCTGTAGACTGGTTGGTCCTTCTGAAAATATCCCCTCCTTTTACTCCCCCACAAACTCCACACAGAGAGCCTGACCTCTTCTGCCTTTGGCCCTCCATCTGGTCCTTGTCCCAATCCCAGTTCCTCCCACCATATACATACTTGACTCCCCTCTCTGCTCCACGTCCCAGTCCCAGTTCTAACTTCCTCTCCACCATCAACACGGCCTAGTTCTCCACCCCTAACCCTTGGTTCCTCATCCAATCCTGCACAATCCCTTTGGGCTCCTTGTCCCTGCCCTACCATTGACTCCCTCCAGACCTCGGGGTGCTCAATCCCGCACTTTGCCGCAAGTCCTGCCCCCACCCAACCCCTTCCCTCCAGCCCCCACTCCGCCTCTCCTTCCCTCCACTCTGCCCCTTCTCTTCCTGCCCAGCTCTACCCCCACATCTGAGTGTGCCCTATCCCCACTCCTCTCCCTCCCTCCTAGCACCTCCAGCATGCTGCAGAACAGCTGATCGCAGCATGCAGGAGGCACTTGGTGGGGGGAAGGGAGAAGCTGGATGCCTGTGGGTGTTAAACACCCACTAATTTTTTTCCATTGGTGCTCTGGCCCTCGAGCACCCACTGTGTCAGCACTTATGCCTACCACTCTCCACCCTATCCCCAAAGCTCAGCACTCCCATACATTCCAATCAGCTCACTTCTTCTGCCTTGTTTTCTGGCTCCCAACAGGGGGAGCATTCAGAGCCCAGGAGAGAGATTCTCTCAGATCTCAGGTCCTGGGCTGGTACCACAGCAGTTCCTGGCTACAGGGAGGAGCAACTCCAGGCTGAAGTACGCACAGTGTTGATGGACTCTAACAAGTCGCGTACAAACTGTGATCTTCAGAGAGTCATAACTTAGCCAAATTTGAGCAATTTTCACAAGTATGGCAAAAAGCACATCTTTAGGGTTACCATATTTGAAAATTCAAAATAGACAACCCTATCCACAAATTAGAAATGGTTTAAATTAGGTTCTCTTTTCCTGAGGGAGTTATGAGCATCAAAGGGATAAAGGGCTGTCCAGACATATTGACACAAACTACACTATAGATGGCAATCATATGTGTCCATTGAAAAAAAAATGCAAATCCCTTTATTACAATGATGTTTATACATGTATATCGATATAGACATATATGACTATCAAAGCAGACGTGGGAAAAAAGTTTTATTAAAAAGAGTATTTTTTCACTTCAGATATCAAGACTTTCAAGTATGCAATAAAAGATTAGGCCAAAATTTTCAAAGAGTCTTGGTTCCTCAAATTTTGAAAGGCCAACATCCAAAATTAGTGGACATTTTTGAATATTTAGATCTTACTTTGTAAATGAACTAATCCGGCAAGTTACTCTATACAAGATGACCGCTGGGGCATGCAGAGTTCCTGTGATGGGGTGCACTCACCCCACACTTGATGGCGAAGTTTAACTCCTCGCTGTGGGCTGAGCAGGCCATGCCCCCACTAGGCATGCTCCAAGTGAAGCACTAGTATAAAAGGGAGCAACCCAGTTCAGCCTGGGCTGAGAACTGAGGAGGAACTCCCCTTGCTGGCTTAGCCTGGGAGCAGCTGGACACTCTGAGTGTGAAAGCTGGAGGCACCCAGGCAGATACCTAAATACATGCAGACGCCCGAGAGGGATCAGCATTGCTAGGAATCCCATGCACAGAGAGACCTGGGGATCCTGAGGACACCTTGACAGCAGCTCCAGGAGACATACTAGGAAGTGGCCTGGGTGGGACTAGCTATAGTCCTGCAGGAAGCCGGCATGTTTCCTTTGGAGCACCACTGACTCAGTGGTGGAACACTATGCCACTGCTAAGGCCCTTGGCCAGGACCCAGTGGAGCAGGGAGGGCCTCAGCCATCAGCCACCCCTAGGTGGCAGCCCACTTCCCTGAACGGCCACTAGGCCTGAGGGCCAGGACACGCCTATTGACTTCGGCTACTAGGCCTAACAGACCTGAGAGGAGGGACAACTCCTTTGGCTCTGATTATTAGGCCTTACTGTCCTGAGGCCAAGGGCAGTCTGGCACTTATTCATGGGGTGCACTCACACCACACTGTATGGAATACCTCCACCCCGTCACAATCCCAGTGAAGCCAGTGGAGGTATGTGCAAGTGCAGAGGGAGGCTTACATACAGTACTTTCAGGATAGAGGTCTATATCTTCATACTAATCTGGCTTTTCTGCTGGAATGGTAATTATAATATTTACATCTACTTATGACTGAGAATATGTAATGAAGTTTGTCTGGAAAATATGGAAATAGTATTTAAAATAATTTTTTAACTTTATATTTCAAAACCAATTTAAAGCTCCATATACTATATATTAGACAGAAGAAGTGGCTTTTACTCAAGGCAGGATTTGCTGCTCTTGGTTTTTCTACCTCTGGCCTTTTTCCATCCAAATCTAGATGAAATATCACAAGCAATATTCTTTTTTTATTCTGATCACAGGAAGGCTTTCTTGATGTCTCAAATTAAAAGCAAAGAACATAGTTCATCTCTGATATTCGTCTAACACATTCCTTATTACATCCTGGAGGTAGTTGATTAGAACCAAGACTTTGATACCTCAACTTCTTGGGTGCAGGTAGACTGCTGCACATGTGAGACCCCACTGAGTTCTGTGTGGGAGCAACAGTCTGCCCAGACACAAGAAGTTGTAGGATCTGAACTGCAGAAATGGTAATTGCACATTAAACTAACTTTATTTCTGTGCTATTTTTAAAGTTTTCTTTTTCAGATTCTCAAGCTGGTTTTTTGTTTTGGGTTTGTTTGTTTGGATTTTTTGAGGATTTAACACTTAAGACAAAAGGACCTGATTCTTATTTACACAAGGTCACCTAGGTAGTAAATGGCCTGGGTTTGATTTGAGTGCAGTAGTTAAAACATGCAATTTCACTTAAATTAGTACCTAATTACTCCGCATAACCATGACCTATTGCAAAGCGTCCCTTCATAAGTTGCAGAAGGCTGTACCTGTTTGCTCTTTGTTATTACAGGAACATTAATAAAGTTGGTGTTTTCCAAGTAGTGCTGATGTTGTCTTTTCCAGTCCAGACAGTCATACATCAAACAAGCAATACTTTCAAATAGCACAGTTCCAAATGCAAGCTATGGGAAAAGAGAAACAGATATGATGGACCAAGTTTATGCACAAAACAGCACAGAGGAACTCAACCACTAACTAGCAACTCTCTAAGCAAACAACTTACCATCCTTTTAAAATAGTTCCCCTTAATTTGTAATGTCACAGTCTAAGAAAACAGGGCTTCGTGCTGGAGGTGATGAGCGTCAAGAATTTATTTTCCAAGATCTCCTGCATCTTTCCTTTTTATTCTCACAACTATCACATCACAGTCTGTAACATATTGAATAGTGAATATGTGTAACACTGCCTATAGTGGCTAGAGTTCTACAGAAGATTAAAATGGTATATTAATGTCAGTTAAAGCCATTTCTTCTTTAGATGTATGTCTAAGTCTATGGACTAAATGCACAAAAGTATGAAGGGAATGCTTAATTCCTAGTCATGTTCCCAGGCTTTCCATATAACGCACGGGGAGAATCAGGCACCCGAGGAAAGATCCTCAGAAGCCAGCAAGCTAAGGCAGATAGGAGTGAAATGTAGAGGAATGGTGCAGGACTTAGACCTAGAACCTCAAAGATATTTAGGCACTTAACTGCCATTCATCTAGGCACCTGACTGATAGGATGAAGTGGGGTGCCTATCTCTGTTCAGGATTCCCAGCTGGGAATCATCTCTTGGATTTAGGTGCCTAAGCCAGCTCAATCATTTAGGCAGCCCATGCCCTAGCAGCTGAAATACCAGAAAAAAAAAAATCCTCCCAACAGCCAGGGTATTCAGTGGGACGTGAGAGACCTGGATTCAAGTCTTTTCTCTGCCTCTTTTTGGAGCAATGAATTGAACAGCTCCAACAGGTCTCCCACATCCCATGTGAGGGCCCTCCACACTGGGCTATATGCTGTTCTTTGCAGGTCTCTTTTTCAATCTTTCTTGTCTGAGCTATTCCATTTTTGTTCTGTTTGTACAGTACTTCGCATTAGGTATTCTAGGCACTACAGTATTAGAAATAATAAATATTCATTAGAGCAGGTATTTGACACTGGATTGCCCACATCCCAGGTGCGTGCCCTAACCCCTGGGCTATTGTGTATTCTGGATACACGTTCACATCTGTACCCATCCACTGTGTCCCATGCCCCATCCTGTAGGTGTGCTCTGAGGATGCCCATGGGATTGAACCCCAGCTGAGAGAGATAGTGAGAATGCCAGTTTTGACAATCCTGCTTCAGGGCTCGGAGAAGCTTGTTAGCTGTGGGGAAGTGTCAAGACTTAGGTGGCGTTATGCATGCCTACTGGCAGAAATGTAGTCACTTCAGGGACTTAGGCAGCAGCTGAGTTATGATAATGTAAGTGAAGCCTAAAGGTGAATCAAGGCATCTGAGGAGGAATTTAGGTACCCAAGTATCTTTTTTAGATTTAGGTCGATGTTCTTGTTTTTTAAGAGAAGGTACTGTAGTCTCTCCCTCATAACAAATGTGCAGGTTTTAATTGGTGTAGTTGTAATTGCACACAGCTGTAGATTGCTACAAGTGACCACAATCCCTTCATCCAAGAAAGGCGGGACAAGCATCCTTACCGAATTCAATGCCATTCCACAGTACTCCTACTGTTTCCTGTCCTAGGGGGATGGGCAGGCAGGTGAGGGAGAAGACCTCAAGACCTGAACTCTGATTCCACAGGTGGAAGTAAAATGATGCTACTAGACCACATGAAGGCCAAAAATACATTGAATGAAGCTGTAAGTTGGAGGGTGAAAGCTTCTGATGTGTTTTGTTGTGACTTTTACTAAACACTGAATGATGTAGTGGAAAGAGTAAAACAACTGAGACAGGATTTGCCATCACCATGAGACTGACATCACCTGGAGCCAGATATCCTATTCCAACCTGAGGCCAACTCAAGCTTCACTTGGTATTAACTGGCTTGGCCATATTCTTCTTTGTATGCTAGGCATTACAAAAATGATACAACAGATTTTTAGAACTGATTCTTCATTTAATTTTTTCTTGGGCAAAATAAAAATAGGTCTTTTTGGATGAAATTTTGATAGTTCTGTCAAGAGACTGTGTATAAAGACTTTAACCCTTTGAGATTCAGATGTTTTTCCTGTACTGGGTTTTCCAATTCTGAATGGTATTAATGGATGAGTGTATGCTATATGAATATAGTGTGAAATGTAGATCTCTCTCTCTCTCTCTTCCAGAAAACTGTGATTAGGACAAATAGGCAAATGCACATTCTGGGTGTATGTAAAAAGCTAATTGGAGTGGCTGCTGGGCTACTGATGATTAGAACAGTCACATTAGCTAAATCCTGCTGGAGTCATGGATGCAATAGGTTAGCAAATAGGAACCAGAAACACAGGAGACAGGATTTAAAAAAAAAAAAAAAAAAAAAAAAAGGAAGAAACTTGAGGAGAAAGGGGGCTAGTTAGAGAAGCTCTGGCTCTGAGCTGGCAAGTTAGTCTAATGTTATCTTTGGCTGAGAGCCTTACAAAGTTATTTATGGTAACCTCTGATGTGTTTTGTTGATTTTGGTTCTTTTCCTCATACTGGGGAGAATGAATGCATTCAGTTTTCTTTTCTCTGACCAGTTTGGTGCACCCATTTTGTATGTAAGCTGAGCTAATCACTTGGGTCAAAAATTTTTTAAAAAAATTATAGTAATTATTATAATGATTTTACAAGGCTGTTTTAGGTTTCCAAACATAAGACATTTTGAAGTAACCTGATTTTACATGAGTGCTAAGCACACACTTTCTGAAACTCAGGGTTCTTTAAGGTGTCTCACGTTAGACACCCAAAATCACCAATCACTTTTGATATTATTTGTCTTTATGATAGGATACTTCAAGATTAGTAAGGCAAATCATTTTTGAATAACAGGACTTTGAAAAGTTAGGTTTTATATTTTTAAAAAGTCTGAACTTTTTTTGTTTTCCAACCCAAAACATCTATCAAAATTGGTTGATCTAGAAACCTGCTCATGTTTATTTTTATTATTTATCAGTAGTTAATAGGACACTGGAACATTTTAATTAAGGCTTATTGGAATGTTTTTAACTTGTAAGCATTATAAACAAAATGAGAAATTCTACAGACATTACAAGCAACATGAACTGCCAATGTTCAACAAGACAATAGCTAGGACAAGATGAGCGTTTCTAATATCAATTCCCCACCATCTCTCCTCCCAGCACACACATACTTTGTCAAAAAACTCACACCCTGTTTTCTGTCTAAAACTTACCACTTGTACTTTTTGGGCACAAGAGGGTGTTTTGGGAAAGTCTGATATTCGTGGCAAGGCACATTTTCAAAATATGCAAATCTAAATAAAGGTAATTTACTTGTATTATACGTCAATCTCTCTTCTTTCAGATAGCATGTCTAGCAGTCCTTCCCTTTGACTTCTCCCCATGCATTTCCTGGAGGCAGTTCAGAGCTGTATTTAACCTCAATAAAAATTTTCCAGAGGGAATCCACCAAAACAGACTTATTACATCCATTCACTGTATACTGTGATATGGTTCTATGTCCTTCAATGTCCCCTCTATATGTAGTTCATTAAAGTTCTACAAACACCCTTCCCCCGCATACGCACTTCTTTAGTGTCTATATTGGTCTCTGAGAAATTGAGGAATGTAAATTGAGAATTTCAATCTACTCAAAGAACTCTAGTACAAGTAACTTTTCAGTATTGACAGTAAAGATGGGATATTCATAAACAACAATCCATAAAAGAAATGAGAATGAGAGGATTTTAACTGAATGACAGAAGAACTGCTCTCCCAAAATGGACATCGAATCTCAAGGTCAGGTGAAGAAAGATCTGTCATGTGGGCTGAACTTCAAGTAGCAGTTCTATATGTTTCCACAAATGAGACATTTCCAAGGCATGCCTTAGAAGCCATTGTGGAATTAGCCAAATGCAATCTGATCCCTTCAGGTCTGAGGATACCTGCTAGCTCACTGATTGTTTATATGCAGAATTTAATCCACTAATATGAGTGTTGGGAGGAAGTAGTCTGTCCCCTAACCCTATTACTATAAACCACAAATACAACTGGAAGAAATTATGAAATGTGTTATGGTAGTTTAGGATTTTTTCCTCTCATCTAATGTGAACAGGGAGACACTAGATCCCATGCTGTGGTAAAGATCTGGAGTAGGAACACCTCGCGCCTGCTTGGGCTTTCTCTGCTACTTCCTGTTCACACTGATCCTTGCTAAGGAGGAGTGGGGAACAAACTACTTTTCAGCAGAGGGCTGTCCATCCTTTGTTTGCACTGCAGCTATGCTGAATTCTCCTGTATTTGAAGCAGTACTGTGGGGAGGGAGATCCTCCATGTGGTACCAGATTGAATGACCTTGTTGAACAGAGCCAATGATGCTCTGAGAGGAAATGGAAGAGAAGAAAAAAGGCTCACGAGAGGATGAGCTGAGGATACAGATGGAAAAGAAATCCCAGAAAAGACAACTAGAAAGAGAGAATTCAATCTGCACAAGAAAGAAGAAACTTGGGGGGGGGACGGGGAAGAGTTCTCAGCTGGGGCACCTCTGGGTCTGAAAGAAATGCCTGCTGGCTTCTACTGGGTGATTAGTCTAAGAAAGAGGGTTGGTGGCCATAATTGTGTACTGCATTTGAAGCAGGCTTTGGGGCTGACCCCAAAGAAGCAATGTGGAATGTGCATTAGAACACAGTATCTCAACAATGGCTTGCACAGAAATTCCACATTTGCTTTATTATTCCTTTATTTTCATTTGACCTCAATGAGATATGAGACACAGGTCTATTGTTATAGGGCTGGCACTATAATTTTCAAGTTATTCAATACCAATATTTTAACCTCTAATGAGAAGTGTGTGGAAGCTATGAGTTTGTTTAGTATTATACTTCAAACAGATAAATTCTGCAGCCATGGCCCATGGTTTAGAAACTCACTGTCTAACAAATTGGTTCAAAGAACACAGAAGCCCTACAGATACACCCAGCAAGTTTATAAGGTGTGGAAAATAAATGCCTTTCATTCAAGTTGATTACAATCTCCATAGGCATAGTTTGTATGCTCTGTAAATCAATTAGTCTGGTTCAAAGTTTTAAAGATGCACACAGTTCAAATTCCCACTCTACTTAAATTGGTGTTAAATGCTATAAAAACTAAATGGGAAGCTCATTGTGAAAGAAGAAACTACTAACCATCATCTCACTATTAGTCCACTCTGGGGGAAAGGTATTTTCCTTTACTACGTGATGAAGTCTGGCAACATCAAAAAGAGTTGATCCATGTTTCCCACTGTTCAGAATTGGCTCCATGTATTTCCAGAAGGTTTCCAAGTCTTGGATAGCTTTAGCTTTCTTCTTTTTTTCAGCTTCTACAACTATAAATGCACTGTTATTATAAAGTATAGCATATTTATATCCCAATAGCTACCTTTTACATAGGAATAGAGAGTCAGACACATTTCTGGAATATTGAGAAGGAAACATGAATTGCAGGTTGGTCTACTCTACCCTAAGTAAAAACAATGAGGAGTATTTGTGGCACCTTAGAGACCAACACATTTATTTGAGCATAAGCTTTCGTAGGCTAAAACCCACTTTATCAGATGCATGGAGTGGAAAATACAGTAGGAAGATATATAACACAGGGGTTTTCAAACTTCGTAGGTACAAGACCCATTTTTGCTGTTCCACACGCGCGTGCACTACAGCCCCAGGGTATGTCCGCCAAATTGAACACTTCCAGTTTCGGCAGCATTTTGGTGGACATGCAGTGCTTCTCTGTATGCCCGCCGATATGTCACCAAAAATGGAAGTGTTCCGCTCGGCGGCTTTTTAGCAGACACACTCCAGCATTCAGAGCATCCGCAAAAATGCTGCCAAATGGAATGGGGGGTTGCGACCCCCAGTTTGAGAACCCCTGATATAACAGTACATGAAAAGATGGGGGGTGCCTCACCAATTCTAATGAGACAATTCAGCTAAAGTGGGCTATCAGCAGCAGGAGGAAAAATCACTTTTGTAGTGGTAATCAGGGTGGCACATTTCAAACAGCTAACAAGAAAGTGCGAGTAACAGTAGGGGGATACTTAACATGGGAAAATAGATTGCAGTTTGGATAATGACCCAGCCACTCCCAGTTTTTATTCAAGCCTAATTTAATGGTATCCAGTTTGTAAATTAATTCCAGTTCAGCACTTTCTCATTGGAGTCTGTTTTTGAAGTTTTTCTGTTGTTGAAGAATTGCCACTTTTAAGTCTGTTATTGAGTGTCCCGGGAGGTTGAAGTGTTATCCGACTGGTTTCTGAATGTTATAATTCTTAACATATGATTTGTGTCCATTTATTCTTTTTATAGAAACCATCTGGTTTGGCCAATGTGGATTTTAGCCCACGTAAGGTTATGCCCAAATAAATCTGATAGTCTCTAAGGTGCCACAAGTACTCCTCGTTGTTTTTGCTGATACAGACTGATACGGTTACCACTCTGAACCTGTCTAACCTAAGTGTTGATCAAAAAATTCCCATTCTTAAACAAATTCCCAGAAGAATATCTGAGATCAAACCCAAATTAAGGATGTAAATATACCACAAAAATTTAAGGAGGAAAAAGCTTCATAGGATGTTGCTCTTGAACAAACAAATAAATGCCAGAAATCCAAATTCTAAGATTATACTTATCAAAATGCCTTGGGCCTAAACTAGTAACTGTTCTTTAAATGTGAGGTAGGTAAGTGTTATTATTCCCATTTTATAGATGTTGAAACTAAGATAGAGAGAGATTAAAGTGTATTTCATCAGTGAAACGTGATTGTAGAAATGTCAGTGCAGGTTTCCATGTTTATTGAATTGTAATGATGAAATTTCAAATGTACCCAGATAATGAGGAAAAATGTTTTTTTTTCTAAATGCCAGCCCTGCAAACTCACTCTTGGATCATGGCCTGATTGTTGGCATTTGCAGCTGCAGATTTTCAGCAACTCCTTGATTTCATTTGGAGTTCTGGATGCCCAGCACCTCTAAAAATCAGGCCTGGGGCTAAATTTATCCCAGGTATAACTCCCATGGTCCAGAGGCATTTAAAGTTGATAACCCCAAAAACATGGCAGTGGACTGTTCTGAAAAGTTTGACCTATGTAACTTGCCCAAGGCCATACAAGGATACCGTGGCAGTCATGAAGAGAACCCTGGACCATCCTTACTCAACTAAGGCAATTCCATGTACTGATATTGATCAAGGGTTGTTATCAAAGGCATGTGAATTGGAAAATTATGTCTCAGTGTATGGTACAAATGTTCATATGCTGAGTTTGACACCATGCACTGAGGATATGTCAAACCAACCCGATAGCTTTCTTTGACAGGGTAACCAGCCTTCTGGATTGGGGGAAGCAGGAGATATGTTATATCTTGACTTCAGTAAAGCTTTTGATACTGTCTTGCATGACCTCATAAAGAAACTAGGGAAATGCAACCTAGATGGGGCTACTATAAAGGTGTGTGTAAAACTGGTTGGGAAACTGTTCCCAGAGACTAGTTACCAGTGGTTCAGTCATGCTGGAAGGACATAACAAATAAATTGACAATTCTACTGAATTAATCCAGTTACAGGATTATTTTTTGGATTTCACCAATTGGTTCTTTGACTCCATCAGTCTTAAAGAGCTTGAGATGCATCTTCAGTTCCTGTAACTGATAAATGTTTTAAGAGGCTTCACAAACAATTTACTCAAGATCTGGAGTCCTTTCATTGAAATTTTTGACTTATAAGTTCCATTTATACTAATACTATACCAATTTTTCCAAAGTGACAGGTGGGCTAGATGCCACTACGTAATTATTCTTCAATGTAAGATCTAGAAAACTGGGGAAAGAAGGGAGTGAGGAAGAATATTCAGAGGAGAAAAACATTGTTGACTCTTCTGCTGTAAATATTGGACAAGAAAATTTCCCATCTCTAATACTTGTGATATCATAGTACATCTCATGGGGATTACAAGGCAAAGCAAGTACCAGCACCAGTGACAACCATCAAAGAAGCTAACTGGCTGACTCCTAAGTGGCAGCATTCATATATTCAGCTCATTTCCTCCCATAGGCCTAAATATTTAAAGCTTTTTAAAAAGAGAACACACGCACTTAGATCACACAATGCTAAGCATGGATAAGAATTTAAATAAAATTTTAGAAATAGAGTAATTAGAATTTTATAAAGGATACTTGTCCTACCACTAGCTTACCTTCAGGTGCAAGTAATGATTCTTCTTGCAGTTTAGCTGCTCCCAAGTATGTCTGCAATGGCTCGTAATTTTCAGAAGAAATCTTAATTATACTTGAGATACTGACTCCAAGCTCAGACAGCACAGGCAGTAACTGAGGGTTGTGGAACCCCCAGACTATGAAGTAATATTGGGCACCATCATCTGGTTCATCATCTGTTCAAAATATCGAAATCACCAGTCATATTGCAAAAGGAGAGCAGATTAGAACAGATCATTTCTACCACTATATTAAAGTATGTTGTAGCTCAATTGCATAACAGCCATATTTAAGATTGCACACGTATTTCTATTGTAACCCCTTTTGTTCTGATGCACCCAATTTTCTGAACTTTTGTTTAGACTGAAATTTTCCAACTGGTTTCTGTAGCAACCTGCATGGAAAGTGCAGGGAGGAACACAGCTTGCAGAAGCAAAGAATTTGGAGGAGGCTCCAGGAAGCCAGTATGTCTTCACAGGGCAAAAGTGGTAGCTACAGATGCAGCATCTCAGTAAATAGCTCTCTTAATAGAGAGCCAGTTTAGTTTCAAGAATCAGAGGGGTAGCCGTATTAGTCTGGAATTGCAGAAGTGACAAAGAGTCCTGTGGCACCTTAAAGACTAACCAAAGTATTAGAGCATAAGCTTTTGTGGGCTAATACCTACTTTGTCGGATGCATGCAAGTGGGTATTAGCCCACAAAGCTTATGCTCTAATACTTTAGTTGGTCTTTAATGTGCCACAGGACTCTCTGTCACTTCTGCAGTTTAGTTTCAGAAACATGGAGTGCTATCATGTTCTTCTCCAGCATATGGTACATGAAATAATTACTGTCCAACTGTGAATTTTTTAGGAAATTATGTACAAAAATAGTTGACCTGGTTTTGAGGGTGAGGGAAATGGAAAAGGAACATTTTCTAGATCATAAAGTCTTTGACTTTGATTTATCAGTTAAGTGCATAAGGGTAAGAAGCAGGATGAGTCCTATGGGAAGATAGACACTTCTCAGTGTTCTGGTGAAAAATTGATTTTTGATTTGCCCAAGTTCTTTTGGTTTGTCAATTAGAGTTTTAACATGTGCAGGAGTGTGTTTTTACATAGCTAAAATGCTTTTTAATAATCTCCAAGTGTTCTAAATGAAAGAAGGCAGCAGTGCTCATGAATGAATAGCAGAGTTTATTGCCCAGGGGAAAATGAAGTGAATATATGTAATGAGTGAGGCAGAGCTTTTTAGATACCATCTTGATTCACTAGACAACTGGAAAACCGTACCGCAGAATCTCATATATGAACACCTGGGGAAAGGAGGTTGTGCGTAATTCTGAACAAAACATTATGGTTGTTCTTTCAAAAGTTTGCAATTGAATATTGACTTACTACAGCTTTGAACTTTACTATGCAGAAGAAAAATACTGCTTTCCCTTTATTTTTTTAGTAGTTTACTTTTAACACAGTACTATATTGTATTTGTTTTTTGTTTTTTGTCTCTGCTGCTGCCTGATTGCAAGTGAGGTGTGTGGTTGACTGGTCAGTTTGTAACTCTGGTGTTCATAACTCTGAGGTACTGCTACATGTTGCAGGAAACAAAGTGCAATATACAGTGAGTCTTGCCTCATAAAGGGCTCAGCTCTGCAAAGTGCTGAGCACTCTGGCCCAGTCTAGTAAAGCCTTAAATACATGATGTAATTGGGACTATTACATGTTTAAGTTTAAGCATGTGCTTAAACGCTTTGCTGGATTGGACCAGAGTGCTCAGCAACTTGCAGGTTCAAACCCTCCCTCTGCACCTTAATGTTTACTGCTGCACTTTAAAATATTGAATAGGAAATATAATATTGTAGTACTTGACTCTTACTGGTTGCACATACTTCTTACAGCACTTTAGAGCTACTGTGCAGTGTATGACAAAAGGCTGTTGATTAATGCAAGTCTGTGATAACTTGCAGTAAGGTGGCAGGGAGCAGAAGGGTTGGATAGAGGGCAGGGGAATTTGGGGCGGTGGTCAGGAGGCAAGGATGTGCATAGGGGTTGGGACAGTCAGAGGGCAGGGAACGGGGGGTTGAATGGGGGCAGAGATCCCGGGGGGCAGTCAGGAAGGAGAGGGGCGGTTGGAAAGGGCAGCAGGGGGCAGTCAGGCATGGGTTCCAGGGGCATTCAGGGGACAGAGAGCAGGAGGGATGGGAGATAGATGGGGCAGGGGCCAGCCCACGCCTGGCTGTTTGGGGAGGCACAGCCTCCCCTAAACGGCCTTCCATACAATTCTGGAAACCCGATGTGGCCTTCGGGCCAAAAAGCTTGCCCACCCCTGTTCTAAAGGGAATACACCAGTCTTGAATAAGCATGTAGGTTTCTAGACTTAAATGCTCTTTGGGTGAGCTGATCAGCAGTGTATGCTGCACGCCTTACAAACCCAAATATTTGTCGTCTTCCTCCTCTTCTCCCCGTCGCTTTAATGTGGTGTCCTTTTTAACAGTAGTTGCTATTGGTGTTGCTTCGGCTTTCTTTCCCTTCGCTCCTTTCGCTAGTTTGGCACTGGGTGGCTTTTCCTTCTTTCCAGGAGGTTTAGTTTTCCCTTTGTCTTTTTCTTTCTCCTTCTCTCGCTCCTCTGCTGCCTGGTAAAATTAGCAAACTAATCTCACATATTAGTCTAAGCATGTACACAACAAATGGTTGACTGTAGTAAAACCTGTTTGAATATATTTATTTGAATATTTATCCCTCTGACCCTTCAGAATTTTGGTTTGCTGAGCTATCTTGAGCGCCACCCTTTCTTCCTTCTCACACTCTTCAGTTTATTATATTCCTATTAAATAACAGTGCCAAGACCTCATGCTAAAAGAATAGGGTGTATATGAGAAAATAACTAAGATTTTTAAAAATGAGTGAAATTGGTGCTAGGAAAAAGGTGGATTGATATAGCACTGGAAACTAATGCCCTCTGATGCTTTAAGCTTCAGAGCAAGTACAGCACAGCAAAGCTTCCCTGTGGACCAGAAAGGAACTGTGGCTGATCAAAACGTTCAGACTCTAAGGCTGGTTCTGTCCTTAGCTTCTCTATTGAAACTGCCAACTATGGAATCAATTGGTGCCAACTCTGTCTTTTCTTTGATGTGAACATCTATCCACTGTGATCTGGGACTGAGAGCACTAAATTCATTTCACATGACACTAACAAATCATTAGATAATTTCCAGACAAAAACTATATTAAAAACAGTATATATCTGTAATATAAGGTAAAAAAAAATTGCAGAGATGGTGTCACCTGTAGTGACATCATGCCATAATCATGTTTATAACTAAGGCAATTTAGTGTTTGTGGCCTCAGATTAGATTAAATGGATTTTTTAGAAGGTACATTGAATTTTTAGTTTCTTTTTTTGCCCTCTCACGGTCAAGGTGGGCTCCAGCTTTTTCCAGCGGTGGAAAAAAACCCAGCCCTCTGGTTGTGGAGCTGCCACTGGACAAAGATGCTGAGAGGGAGTTGCTGCCGAAATGCCGCCGAAATGCCACTGAAAGAAGCGGAGCGCTGCCCCAGTTAGGAACAGTGTGCCGTCCTGCAATGTTCGCTGCCCCAAGCATGTGCTTGGGGCGCTGGTGCCTGCAGCCGGCCCTGCTCATGGTGTCATGTTAAAGGGTGTGCAAGCAGCAAGAAAAGCTCTCAGCACTCTGTGTAACTGGTATGATTTACCATACTCAGCTGTTTTGCTGGATGCTGCAGGAGAAAACGGGGTTACTTACCCAGTAACTGTTGTTCTTCGAGATGTGTTGCTCATATCCATTCCAAATAGGTGTGCGCTTGTGCAGCACACACAACTGCCGGAATATTTTTACCCTAGCAACCCCCGCCGAGCCGGCTATGGAGCCCCCTGGAGTGGCACCTTCATGGCGTTGGATATATACAGTGGCCAACCCGGCGCCCCCCTCAGTTCCTTCTTACCGGAGACTCCGACAGTGGGAAAGGAGGGTGGGTTTTGGAATGGATATGAGCAACATATCTCAAAGAACAGTTACTGGGTAAGTAACCCCGTTTTCTTCGAGTGATTACTCATATGCATTCCAAACAGGTGACTCCCAAGCCTTACCTAGGCGGTGGGGTCGGAGTGATGGACCACTGACTGCAATACCGCAGATCCAAAAGCAGCATCCTCAGCAGATTGCTGCACAAAACGCGTAGTGTGAGGCGAAAGTATGGACCGAAGACCATGTGGCGGCTCTACAGATTTCCTGGAGTGGGACTTGAGCCAGAAAAGCCGCTGAGGACGCCTGTGCCCTGGTAGAATGAGCGGTAAATGGTACAACTGGGGAACCATAACAGGTGCGGATGCACGCGGTAATCCATGAAGAAATGCGCTGGGTGGAAACCGGAAGGCCTTTCATACGGTCTGCTACTGCCAGGAAGAGCTGGGGTGATTTTCTGAACGGCTTTGCATGCTCAATGTAAAAGGCGAGTGCCCTACGGACGTCTAGAGTGTGTAGGCGCTGCTCTTGTCTCGAGGCATGAGGCTTAGGATAGAACACTGGAAGAAATATCTCCTGGTTCATGTGGAATGCTGCCACTACTTTTGGTAGGAAAGCAGGGTAAGGTCTCAGCTGCACCTTGTCCTTGTGGAAGATGGTGTAAGAGGGCTCTGAGGTCAGCGCCCTGATCTCCAATACCCTTCATGCCAAATTTATTGCGACCAGGAACGCCCTCTTCCATGATAGGTACAAAAGGGAACAAGTGGCCATAGGCTCGAACGGGGGCCCCATAAAGCGGGATAGGACTAAGTTTAAGTCCCATGAGGGGAGCAGTTGGCATACCTGGGGGTATAACCGGTCTAGGCCTTTAAGGAATCTGGCGACCATCGGGTTTGAGAACACCGATTGATCAGAGACCCCCGGGTGGAATGCAGAAATTGCCACCAGGTGCACCCTAATTGTGGACAGTGCCAAACCTTGTCGCTTAAGATGAAGTAAATAGTCCAGGATAAGTTGGACAGGAGCGCAACCTGGAGAGGTGCCTTTCTGTGCACACCAGTAGGAGAAGCATTTCCACTTTGCTGAGTAAGTGAGTCTAGTAGACTGCTTTCTACTTCCTAAGAGGATTTGCCGGACAGACTAGAGCAGAGGCGCTCTGTCTCTGTTAGCCACGGATTTTCCTCGCTGTGAGGTGGAGCAACTGTAGATCTGGGTGACAGAGGTGGCCGTAGTCCTGAGAGATCAAGTCTGGCCAGGTCGGTAGGGTTATTGGCGTCTCCACTGACATTTCCAGAAGCAGGGTGTACCAACGCTGCCTGGGCCATGCTGGGGTGATCAGAATTAGGTGAGCACCTTCCCTCTGGGCCTTGAGCAAGACCTTGTGTATGAGGGGGAAATGTGTACATCAGCTGAGCCTCCCACGAAAGGAGGAAGGTGTCCGTCAGGGAGCCGGGAAAGCCTCCCCTGAGCGAGCAAAATTGTTGGCACTTCCCAGATCGACCTTTTTGCCACCATAACCATCCGGGAGTCCCGCACCTTAGGAAGATTGAACGAATAACAGCCGGGCGAATCAACCACTCGTGAGACCAAAAGGACCTGCTCAGGTAATCTGCGAGTGTGTTCTGGAGCCCCGGAAGAAAAGATGCCACTGTGTAAATGGAGTGGACTAAGCAGAAGTTCCAGAGAAGAACTGCTTCGTTGCACAGAGGGGAGTAGTGAGCCCCTCCCTGCTTGTTGATGTAAAGCATGGCCATTGTATTG
This sequence comes from Dermatemys mawii, assembly GCA_007922305.1. NCBI lineage: Eukaryota > Metazoa > Chordata > Testudines > Dermatemydidae > Dermatemys > Dermatemys mawii. Next base: position 33,133,310 of record ML677351.1, read on the forward strand.
TCCGTTAGAACTGACGCACAGTGGCCCTGAAGCTGGTTCTTGAATGCCTGGCACACTAGGCAGACAGCCCTTAGTTCTCGAACATTTATATGCAATGCCAGGTCGGCCGACGACCATAGGCCCTGGGTCCTGGCATTTGCCAAGTGGGCACCCCAACCAAGCGCTGAAGCGTCTATCACCAGCGACATGAAAGGGTGCGGGGCGTGGAAAGGATGACCTTCGCAGACCAGAGACTGGTCCTGCCACCACTTTAGGGAGGACAGGAATGCCATGGGAGCCGTGGCCAGCATATTTAGACTGTCCCGACTTGGCCGATACACAGTTAACAGCCATGACTGAAGAGGACGTAGACGCAGTCTGGCGTAACGTGTGACGTATGTGCATGAGGCCATCTGGCCGAGTAGACCCGGGCACGTACGTACCGTTGTAGTTGGGAATGTCTGAAGGTTTGATATAACACTGCTCTACAGCCAAAATGCTTCTGAAATAAACGTAGTCAAACTTTACTAATTCTGGGTCACTGAGAACGAAAATGATGCTTAAAATTGTTGAAATCTGAAGCATCCATTTAATGAATACAAGAGACAAGCCAAGAAGCACCGAATAGGACTAAACTATGTATATAATAGTTTTTTGCCTTTTGTTTCATAATACATTTTATTTATTATTTACATTTAAGGTTTACATTATAACCCTTTTGCTGATTTTTAAAGTGTTACATAAACAGGACAGGTGAAATATTATCATGTAAAGCAACCAAACACACATGAAAAGACCTAGGTTTACAATTTATGATTAAAACTCTACTATCTACATAATATACATAGACATAAAATGTAAAAACTTAAATATCTTAGAAACAGTAGCCAGTTCTTTTAATTATCATATTTGAATTCAGCACATCAAAATACATAACAAATATCACATTTTATCTCTGAAGCAGACGACTTCTAAAAAATTGCAGATCAGTGTAATTGCTGACATTGCGTGGAATTGAGCGAGGGGAAAAGATGCTCTCGCCATGGTAGAGTCCAGTACTGCGCCTATGAACTTCAGCTTCTGCCTGGGTTCTAAGGTTAACTTCTCCAAGTTGAGCAGAACGCCCAGCTTGCGGAATGTAGCCATGGTCAGCTGTACATGGGACTGGACTTGTTGTCTGGTTCTGCCCTTGATTAGCCAATCGTCTAAGTATGGGAACACTGTCACTCTCCTTCTGTGGAGGAAAGCTGCAACCACGGCCATGCGCTTGGTGAAGACCCGCAGTGCCGTGGAGAGGCCGAATGGAAGAGCAGTGAACTGGTAATGACCCTGGCCTGCCACTAAGTGTAAAAAGCGTCTGTGCGGTTAGAAGATGGCTATGTGGAAGTATGCGTCGTTCATGTCGAGGGCGGCATACCAGCCCCCCGGATCCAGAGAGGGAATGACAGACCCCAGGGAGACTATGCGGAACTTCAAGTTTATCATGTACTTGTTGAGTTCCCGCAGGTCGAGGATGGGCCTTAGACCCTCTTTTGCCTTGAGGATTAAAAAGTAACGGGAATAAAACCCTCGGCCCTTGAGTTCCACCGGAACCTCCTTTATAACCCCTATAGACAAGGGGGAATGTACCTCTTGTAAGAGGAGCTGCTCGTGAGAAGGGTCCCTGAAGAGGGACGGGGAGGGAAAGAAGAAAACTGGAGAGAATATCCCCTTTCCACCGTGTGCAGTACCCAGCGATCTGAAGTTATTGAGGACCAAGCATGGTGGAAATGGGTTAGACGTTGATGAAATAGGGAGAAAGGATCCAGAGCGAGAACTGGTATACCATCCTCAACAAAACCTTCAAAAGTTTTGCCTCTGGCCCAGAGGGGGCCTATTGGGCCCTTGAGGTTGCCCCTGGTTCTGCCGAGGGGCTGACCATCGCCTGCCCCCACACTCCCGGCGTCTGGAGAAGTCCGGTCCTGGCCTGGGAGGCGGGTAAGGGCGTTGAGGCCTGAACGGGCGGCTCTGGGTAACCGGGGTATGCATCCCCAGAGACCTTATTAAAGCCCTGGAGTCCTTCAGAGACTGAAGCCTGGAGTCGGTCTTATCAGAAAAATAACCCTGTGCCCTTGAAAGGAAGGTCCTGCAGGGTTTGCTGCACTTCCAGCAGGAGGCCTGATCCCTGCAACCAGGATATATGCCTCACTGTGACCCCGGAAGCCAAGGTACGTGCCGCTGAGTCCGCAGAGTCTAGGGAGGCCTGGAGCGATTTCTTGGCTACCTTCTTCCCTTCATCTACGAAGGCAGAAAACTCAATTCTGGACTCTAATGGAACTAATTCTTTAAATTTCAACATGCAGTTCCAGGAGTTGAAGGCACAGCGGCTGAGCAGGGCTTGTTGGTTTGCCACTCTGAGTTGCAGGCCACTGGCCGCATAAATCTTTCAGCCAAATAAGTCCAGGCGCTTGGCATCCCATGTCTTTGGCGTCTAAGCCTGCTGCCCATGCCGCTCCTTCTGATTTACTGCCAAGACTAGTAGGGAACAGGGAGGAGGGTGTGTGTACAAATATTCACAGCCTTTGGCTAGAACAAAGTATTTCCTTTCAACCCCCCTTGCTGTCGGCGCAACAGATGCTGGGGATTGCCATAGCGTTTTAATGTTCTGTATCATGTGAATAAGGGGCAAAGCCACCCTTGTTGGCGCAGCCACGGATAAAATGTCAACCATGGGATCCTCCGGTTCAATGACTTCCTCAGCTTGGAGGTTCATGCTTCTCGCAACCCGCCTAAGGAGGTCCTGGTGTGCAACAAGGTCAATTGGAGGGGGACCCGAGATGGTGGTACCCGCGACAGCCTCATCAGGAGAAGATCCCGAGGAGAGACTGGGTGCCAGACCTTCCAGTGTCTCCTCTGGAAGGCCTGGCGCCCTGGTGCAGTTCAGGAACCGGGTCATCCGGTGCTGGTGTTGTCTTCTGGGGTACTCCCAGTACAGCCATGGGGTCCACTGGATCTGTGGGAGGACGCCCCAACGCAGCCTCGGGGACCCGTGGCTCTGATGAAAGCTTGGAGGCCCCAGAGGGAGCCCCTTGTATTTGGTGATAGGCCCATGGGGTCCAAAATGGCTACTGGGACTGGTCCTAGCCCAAGTCCTGGCCTAAGTCCTGCCAACAGCCATCTGCCTCTCCCTCTGTACAAGGTAACTGCTCCAGTCTCGAGCCTCCATCGGGGTGAGACGAGCGAGAGGCTGACCGGGAGGGCCATGGTGGAGCTGTGGGCCTTCTACCTGGGGATGGGTGGTGGACTACTCTCAGCGACCGATGCTGAGGAGATCTACGACGGGGCGATCTGGATCTGTGCCTGGAGTCTGACCGTCACCTGCTCCGGTATCGTGAGCCAGACCTGGATCGAGAATAGGAACGGCGCTGGTACCGGTGAGGGCTGCGTCTCAGAGAATGCTGCCTCGATTGGAGGGCGGAGGGTGACCGGTGTCTGGATTCCTCCTGGCGTCCAGAAGATGACCGGTGCCATAGCGATGTCCGGTGCCGGGAGCCTGACCAGCACCAAGATGAACGGAGTCGGGAGGCAGAATGGCGCTGAGAGTACGACCAGCGCCAGGACTCAGATTGGTGCCGGAGATCCACGTATGCTGCCAGGGCCTGGGGAACGGCAGGTTTTCCCCTTGATGTTATTGCTCTCACTGGCACCTGAGTCACTGCTTGAATAGGCACCGGCTTCGTGAGAGCAATGAGGTCTTGTGCTGCATTAAAGGTGTCCGGGGTCGAAGGCAGGCACTGCTCGACCAACACCCTAGGTGGGGAGCCCAGGGAGGCCGAACTCAACGGCACCTCTGACGGGGCCGGAGTCAACGGCGCTGCGATCTGACCCAGTGGTCTCGGGCGGTCCACAGGTGGGCGCGGGCCCGATAGAGCCTGCCCTACTTGGGGCAGCAGAATTGACTTCTCCAACAACTTCTTTTGTGGAGAGTGGGATTTGGGCCATACCAGCATGGGAGCGTTCGGTGCTGCGGTACCGCGGTGCCCCTCCAGATGGCTCTGCTTTGGTGCCGCGGTGGCCAACGACGCCAGAGCGCTCTGGACTGAAGTGGCCAGGGTGGTCTCCGCACCGGAAGATGGCGGTGCTGGGCTGAGCGCTGCCTCCATTAGGAGCTGTCTTAGCCTAATGTCACACTCCTTCTTTGTTCTCGGGCAGAAGCTCCTGCAGATCTTGCACTTCTCTGCCTGATGAGACTCCCTGAGGCACTTCAGGCAGGAATCATGTGGGCTGCCAACTGGCATGGGCTTCCCACAAGAAGCACAGGGCTTAAAGCCTGGAGCTTTGGGCATCAGTCCACAACTCAAGGAGGGTTAGGGGAGAGCCCCCTATCCCTCTACTAACTATATACAAAATTATTTTCACTAACTTAACTAAACTACTGGAACTACAACAAGAATAAAAACAGGAAAGCTAGGGAGAGTGAAGAACCAAGGACTAGGTCTCCACAGTTCCAGCAACCGTCATGGACGGTAAGAAGGAACTGAGGTGGGCGCTGGGTCAGCCACTGTATATATCCAGCGCCATGAATGTGCCACTCCAGGGGGCTCCATAGCCGACCCGGCGGGGGTTGCTAGGGTAAAAATCTTCCGGCAGCTGTGCACGCTGCGCGAGCACACACCTATATAAGCAATCACTCGAAGAAGTAGTAGCCTTTCTGGCTGTAGCTGTTGTCTTTTAATTCAGATTAGAAACCAGAGATTCTGCCTTCTTTTGCTCTCTTCCTTGTCAGTCTGGTGCTAAGCACTCCCCATGTGCTCCTTTTAAACCATATAGACATGTCTCCAAGAGACTCTTAAAGCTGTCTACTGGATTGGTAGATTCCAACCAGTTTTCTTCATCTAATTTCAAATCAATTCCACTTCAGACTTTTATAAACCCCATCTTTTTGTGCTACCGCTTTGGGTTTCTAACCCAAAGAACACAGAGTCAGATTTATATAATTGTCAGTTCTAGAAGGTTCACAAAACACTGCCTTATTTATCACATCTGGGTCATTTCCTAGAAGTAAGTCCTAAACACAGTACACACTGAACTTGTCAGGTTTTGACCAAAGAATTCTAGATGTCTATTTTTTCCCCCCAATTTAACATTTCTTTACATTCTATAGTCTCATTTGCTTATTCTTTAACCTTTTACATACACTGCATCATCTAGCTGTCCTGCATTTGTATCTCATTTGTTTCTTCTGATGTCTTCCCCTATAATTTCTATCTTCTTTATGATTACTAAGCAGTTATTTCCATCTCATTCCTCTTACAAAGACTTTTGTATTAACTCTGCTCCCTTACTGTTTTTCTCTCTCCTGTCCCACGTTCTGCATTCCAGGAATGAATATTTAAGGGGTTAACTATTTTAAAGACTTAATAAAAAGGAATATTCTATTTGGTTTGTTTTTGCTTCTCCTCAATTATAAGTTCATTCACTGGATAGTATTTTCTAATAGTAGGAGGGACAGAAGTTGAATTTACTTGAGCAACACATGACTGTGATCTGGAGAAAATGGAATTGCCTTCATAAAGTTGGGTGGAACATCTTTCCTACAGCACACAAGAGTACCTTTTCAGCTGCTCTTCTCTGCAAGTCCTTCTGTTTGATGCAAAGCAGCTGAAATTTCAATAGTTTTCCAATCAGTGTTACAGGAAGCTGCTCTCCACTATCCAGAATGGCTTTGGCTGCCTCTATCACCTGCAGAGAGGTGAAGGAAGAATTATTATTATTATTACAGTTTTAATATAAAATTTGGCCTACACTGTGTGTGTAAACAGGTGGACTGATATTTCACATTTTAAAGTACTATTGCCATCCCAAGTCATACTTTCAAAAAATGACCCAACATCAGTGACAGCCTATCCCCACTCCTTGGCTCTTGGGTCCTTCTTGCTAATTAGCTGAAGTGCTGCTCACTGTCACACTACACACCAGCTGAGATAGGGGCACCATTCTACATTTCATTTTAAGGAGTATACAGATATCCAGTTCATGTTGTAAAAACATCCATTGTTAGGTTCTAAATAGTGGAATGATATTAACAGCAACTTAAAGAATTATAAATTAAATAGCATTGAATAGATACCAAACCATCTGGGATAGCCTGGGCTACCGTTTACAAAATGGCTAGTGTCTAAGCTGCTAACCCTGACTGAAAGATACAAACTGCTTGTTGGCAATTTGAGCAGGACTATACTAGTGCAAAGACACTCTCTCTTTGTTTAATGTTGATTGGGTTGGTACTATGTAGCCTAATTACAGTGAAATAAGGCTATTGAGTTTTCCTCAGGTGATGACAGCAGCAGGAACATACAGCTGCATTGTCCAGATGTGTGACACTGACAGGCTGTTTTATGACTGTTTTTTACAACCTGTTCCCACTAAATTTCATACAACTCACTAACATCTGGGCTGTTTTCCTTGGAGCCTCATAACCACTTTATTTAGTGCAAAAAGAAAAAAATAGCACAAAACACCATAAAAAGTTGTTACATGTTTCTTTTCACTTCTGTTTTCTCTCTAATAAAGTTCACTTATGTAGGAAGCACTGCTGAAGAGAAATCCAGCCATAATATTTTCCTACCTTTGTTTCTAAGCCAGCATCAGATTTATGTATAACCTTGGGCTGAATTAGGTGTTACTCAAATGTTCTGACATGTTTCTTTTTCTCCCACTTGGAACAATTACACTTGGGTACATATGGTGTCTATTTTACTTGCTCAGATTCAGACAATGAAGGTGCATGCTGCATCTTGCTGAATTGTCTCTTGTCTGAGACAGACAAGCCATTGGCCTTGGGCTTTCATGGTTTCTTGTTTCATAGGAGTTTCCCCCGCCAAGTGAAAGGGGAGAAAGAAAATTCTGCCTCTAACTATGAATGATTCTGTGTAATTGAAGCTTAAATGGACCAACTACTGCTTCACACCATAGGAGGAGGAACAAGGTAGAGCCTTGCAAGCTGATCTGAACCCTATGGGACACTGCTGAGGTTGAGGTCAAGTCAGGTCTGCAAACAGCCCAACCTTCTCAGATTCGGTTGGGTCATCTCCAGTCACTTCCTCCAACCAATGGAGTTGGAGTGGCAATGGCTACATACCCAACCCCTACCAGCCACCACCACTTCATTGTGCTGCTGCATGTGCTGTGGAGTGTGCAGAAAAGTCTCAGTGCTTTTCCCTTGGCAGCACACACAGCAGAGTGAGATGGTATCGTCCAGCAGGAGCAGGGTACACAGCCACCACGGTGCTACCCCCAAAAGCAGAAAGTGGCTGGAGATGGGTTGCGGATGGGGGGCAAGCAGGAAGCCCCCACCAGACCAAACCCAAAGATGAGGCAGTGGTGTTGACACAGATTTGGTGTGAAATGTTGGGTTTAGGTGAAGAAGATTCTGAAAACTATTTGAAGCTCTCAGGTCAGGTTCAGGTCCAGGTCAGGCTTTAAAATTAGGGCTAAGCAGACCTCTAGAACACGGTCCAGTTTTTCTGGAACTTAGAAGAGGGAAACAAAACCACAGAAACACTTGCTTACAGAACAAACGAAAACCCAACACCAGTAAATCTGGCATTATGCTTACTGCATGAATAGGAAAAATATGTGACAGCTAAGCATCAATTTTGCTTTTCACTGCACAATATACCTTTGCCAGAGTACCTCCTGACCACTATCTCAGTTAGGGCCCAATCCAACTCTGTTTAAAATCATTGGAAAGGCTTCTGCTGATTTCTGAGATAGATTAGGACCTCAGTAAGTAAAAGATTAGGGAAGGATTTAGAGAACCGCAGGTGGGACCGGTACCCTAAAATATATTGGTCAATTGTAATTAATAATATTCAGCTAGAGCTAGCCCAAGCAAGGAGTGTCAGTTCAGAGAGAGAGAGAGAGAGAGAGAGAGAGAGTTTGGCGGAAGCAGCGTACTCATCTCCTCGACTGAGGGAGAGAGATCCTTGTTTCTCTCTTCACCTACCCCTTCTGAAATGCAGAAGTGGTGTTAAAAGTCGTCAGGAGACACATCCCTTCTCCCTAACTAGAAGGCTCGGGAATGCAAAGCAGAGTTCTTAAACCAGTGCAGAGGGAAAATGAGGAAATCCTGGAAACCTTCCCAAAAACTACATAAGAGTAACCAGGCCTAGTGATAGTTGCTAATTTATTGTTCAAGTAGATGTGCAGCAATTCTCCAAAAAGGGTCATATTTTTGGAGTTTACTGTACGCACCCTACACACACACATCATATTTCATTTGAATGTTTATTTCATGTGCATTTAGATGAGGTATGATGTGGAGTTCTCAAGCAGTGCTCTAAGTCTTTAGGAGATTTGAACCATTGATGCCCAAAATGAGAAAGTGTAATTTTTTGCCCAGTACCTGAAACATTTCAACATGACTATGACTACAGTTTTTACCATTTAAGTTAATTTCAACACCTTAATGTGGTGTTTATTGGTCAAAGCTACCAAAAAAAAATGTATTGGAAGATTTTTATTGGCTTTGCATGGGAAAGCTGTTTTCCCCCCCAGAAATGAAGAAATTGTTTAGCATGTCCCAAATATGGCAAATATCAGCTTTTGCAACATACTAATATGAAATGCATGGAATTGAAAGTATTATAGAGAAGCTGCAGATGGGTCCTGGCCTTAAATCTTTTCCTTAGTAATCTAAATTTAACTTCTAGTACTTCTCTCCTACTTCACTGGTACCAAAACGTACCATGACCACAGACTCTTGCCCAGCACTCAAGAAGTTTGTCTGGATGTACGACCACCTTTGAACCAGGCAGGCAAGTCACTGTATGGTTCTTGCTATCATTATTTCCAGCAGTAGTTATTTCTAATGATCAAATTCTGTATCACTGCAGCATGTCTGCACCTCACAACTGTGGTCTCAATGTGTGAGGAATGCTCAGCATCCTCTACCTTTCATGGAAGGTGGGTCCCATACAAGGAAGTTTGTCCCTCCATCTCATTCCTTTGAGAAAATCTGTCCTTAGATATCAATTCAGTACACAGCCTACTACAGAGCATTTCAAAGAATTGCTGAACAGGGAGTCACCTAAAGAGGAAGCAAACATCGAGGAGGCAGAAGATCTTGATTCAACACAGACACCCCAACTAAGGAAGTGATCATTCAAGCCATCAAATCCTTAAAAAATGGGAAAGCTGTTGGCAGGGCTAACTTGAATGCAGAATTATTCAAGGTAAATCCTAAATTAGTAGCATCTATCCAGGCCTCTCTGTTTACATCAGTCTGGGAAAGAGAAAAAGTGCCAGATAAGTGTATCAATGGGGTTATTGTGAAGATACCAAAGAAATGAACGCTCAGTGACTGTAATAACTGGCCTGGCATCACACTTTTATCTGCGTCAAGCAAAATATTGTGTAAGATCATAGTCCAGCGTCTATCAGAGGCAGTTGATAGCATTCTCCGAAAAGAGCAAGCTGGTTTTCAGAAAGGGTGCGGAGGCACAGACTAGATCTGCACTCTACTAAAAATAATAGAACAGTGCTTAGAATAGCAACGGCAACTCTACATAAATTTCATAGACTTTGAGAAGTCTTTTGATAGCATTCACAGGACTGGCCTATGACACATTCAGCGGGCATACAGAATTCCTTTCCATATAATCAAAAGTTTCAACTTTACATGCAGTGTTGATCACAGTGAACTCATTTTTGACGTCAAAACAGGGATACATCAGGGATGTGTCATGTCTGCAGTCCTCTTCAACACTGCCATTGACCGGGTAACGTGGCGTACAAGAGAAGAATGCCAAGAGGCATTAAATGGACTTCTTCTCATCTCTTGAAGATCTGGACTTCACAGATGTCGTCGCTCTCCTATCATATACCCAATCCCATATACAAGAAAAAAACTCGATTCTACATGTTCAGCCAGCAAACTGGACTGAAAAAGCAACTGCAATAAGACAAATATAATGACTTTTAATATTGCCTCACCATCACCAGTACAGATAGAGAATTATGTTCTCACTAGTGTAGAAAGAGTCACATACTTGGGCAGCATCATTAGTCAGAATGGCGGAACAAGCCAGGACATCCGGAACAAAATCAGTAAAGCCAGAAACACCTTCAAGAGCTTAAACACAGTCTGGAAATCATCAAAATATGACACCAAAACCAAGCTCAAGATTTATCACAGCTACATACTTTTAACACTACTTTATAGTGCAGAATGCTGGGGAATGAGAGAATATGACACCCAAACTGTCTTCATTCCATATAACCTGCCGCAGAAAAATCCTCAATATCTTTTTGCCCAGAACAATGTCAAACCAAGATCTATTGACATGGTGCAGTCAAGAGGATCTGAGCACCATCATTGTCAGGAGGCATTTGGATGGAAAATGATTCCAGAGTAGCAATAAAATGGACACCCAAAGGCAAGCGAAAACAGGGCCTCCCGAAAACAACATGGCGAAGAGCTGTGGAAGACAAGCTGACAAACCTGGGGCACAGCTGGGGAACCATTGAAAGACTTGCCAGAAACAGACAGGAGTGGAGGAGCTTTGTCACTGCCCTAAACGCCAGAGGCATAATAGGAACATGATGATGACGACATCACCTAGAATTCCAAAAGAATTCCTAGGCTTTTGTGACATTCAAGTGGCTCCGGTTGCCAAAAACAACTTTTTCTGTATGCAGCTGGCAAAAAGGCCCTGTCCCTTATTGATGGACCATGAACATGGCCACACAGACCCACACCTTTGTGCACTTCCTGAAAATGCAATGAGCTGCCAACAGACTATGTGTAAGCACCGTAAATTGGTAGGGAATTCCATTTACTATGAACTTGAGAAACTTGGAAGAGAACTTGAGGGATTTTGGTACATTGCCAATTGGAAGTGAAAGTATTTTAAGTCAAGGGCAGTATACCAGTGCCCTTGGTCCAGGAAAAGAATAATGGAGATTAAGTAACCATGCAGAATTTAATTTTTTTCAATAATTCGTTTAATTCTCTTATATCTAATATAGACCTGAGACTGCCTTTTGCTTTTGGAATAAGAAAGGAGTGGGAATAAAAGTCCTTCCCTCTGAGGAACAGAGGAACTTGGAGGAAAGATTGCAACTCCTGCTCTGGGAGAGTCTTGTGAGAGTAGTTCCTGAAAAAGGACAGGGAAGGAGGGCAGGAAGGGAAATACACGCTTCAGTTTTTTTATCCCAGATCCACTGATCTCAGGTAATGTGGGACTAAGCACTCGCAAGTGGGATAAACAATTGGTAGAGAAAACAGGAACAGGATGGTGGCATTTTGGGAACTGGTACTCTGTCCCCGAACAACCCATCACAAAGTTTATATGGACCAAGCTGCTGGATGAGAGGAAACTGGAGCTGGAAGAGAAGAATGCTGATTGTTGCCTCCTGTAATTTCTACCCTTTTTCTTGACAGGTCTTGGGCTATCCCAAATATCTGTGAGTCTGCTGTGTCTAGAACTGCTTCCTTTTCATTATCTGCATATAGATTCTAAGTGACTTCAGCATTGCTGTAAAATCCTAAAGGCTATAGAGCCTATTATCTGTCTTGTCCAAAACATGAGAGGTCTTGGATGGTCTGCTGGACCTCTGAAGGGAGACTGGATGACTGCTGCCATGAACACTGTTTCATACTTATTGCATACCATGGCTCAAATTGCTGAGTCATCTGCATCCAAGAGGGCCTGATGGGCTGTTCTGGCCACTAGCTTGCCTTCTTCCACCATCACAGTGAATTCCTTTCTGCTATTGTCTGGTAATCTGCCCTGGAACTTAAATATGTTATCCCACAAGGTATATTCATACAGACTAAGATGTGCCTGTTGATTTGCAATCCTAAATTGCAGACCCTTTGCAGAATAAAGTTTTCAATCAAAAAGATCCAGCTTCTTTGACTCTTTTCCTTTTGGTGTCGATGCCTTGTATCCCTGCCTTTCCTGCTCATTAGCTGCAGTAGCTACCAAGGAATCCAGTGGGAGACATGTGTACAGGTGCTCAAATCCATTTAGCTGTGGCAAGGATGGAAGATGGAGTCTTCCACAAGACCTTGACTGGCTTCATAACATCTCATTGATTGGGAGAACCACCCTGTTGTGTCCTGCTGAATCAAAAATATCCACCAGCTTGTGGAATTTCTCACAGACCTTCTCTGCATGGATATCAAGATCTGCAGCTACCCTTTTCAGCAAGTCTTGGTGAGCTGTATAATCATTGGGTGGGGGAGAACCACACACTGGTTCAACCAATGCATCTGGTGATGAGGAAGAAGCAGCATGTGGATATTAAAACAGGATTTACTCTATCTCCTCTCCTGAAGGAATCATCAGGCTTCCACCTGCCAGTACGAGTCCCAGAGTCAATGACAGGAAGATGTTGTCTCTGGTGCCGATTCTTCTTGGGTACACATTAGGAGTGAGACTGAGGTGGATGAGAGGATGACATGGCACCTGGGGGCCAATTACATGGTCCTGGAACCTATCCCTTACCAGGCCATTGCCTCTTGTCTGGTGGTCATTGCTGAAGCTGCTGTGGGAACCCTGGGACATAAGCCTCCAACTGAGGATCTCTCCCCTGTCTAGGCTGGGATACATAGGACCCAAATACTGAGTCTGAAGAAGCTGAGTCTTCTGCTCTCCCATTACTGGAACTCATTGGTGTTGGAATGAGACAGCCAGAACCCAGACATGGTAGTATCAGAGAAATTGTAGCTGGCTTTCCTCTCAATGGTACTGTCTTCCAAGGTAAGGAAAGGTGATATCAGCACCTCACACTTCAGAAGAGCTGGAATAGGGTTCCTAGTTCTGGTACTGGATTCAGTCCTTCACGCACTGCTGGGGAAACCAATACCAAGAGATTAAGTAGCTCTCTAGCAGTTGCACATGCCTCCGGTGTACTAGTAATGTCTTTTGGCTTTAAAGCAGCTGGAGTGGACACTTCAGTAGCTGGTCTCAACTGACCTGCCATAGGCTCTGGAGTCAACCACTCCTTCCTAGTTGAACAGTATTTTGGGCAATAAGTGCTTTCAGCATTCCTCTCAGAATTCCTGCCTCTACAAGGCTTAGGTACCATGGATGTCCTGTGAGGGAGGCACTGAGTCCCCGGAGGTCTTTTGTGCCTTTGACTTTGCACTGGTGAGAACAATCAAGAACTCAACCCAGATAATTACAGAGAACACTTCAAACCAATGTTGAGGTACTGGTGCCTGCTCCAAAATGGACAGCTTCAAGAGAGGACAGAGCACTGCCTCCATAAGAGTACACTTACGCTGAGCTGTTCTGTCCTTAAATCCCTTACAAAAGTCATGTTTGTCATTCACACGAGTCCACCAAGTATTTAAGGCAGCTGGGGTATGGACTGCTCACTGACCTTGGTTTGCTGCATGAGTGGCATAATTTAAACCCCAAAGACTGAGGCATGTCTCATGATGCTGGTACCGTTACTGAAAATAAAACTGGTCAGCATAAAAACCTCTGAAACTTATATCTAATAATCACTATCTTAACTATAATCTATTTAGCTAACTATGAAACTATGCTAAATAAAAACCGGGATATGTACAATGAGGGATGAACTTGCAGTAGTAATGCTGTAATCACTTCAAAAACCATCACAGGTGGTAGAAGGAACTGGGGGTGGGGGTCGACGGTGGCTCTACCCTTTATACCTTCACACAGTGGCATGCAGAAGCAGAATGCGCTCAAGCAACTACCGAGGGAAAAAATCTCCAACAACCATGCACAGGGTGTACACACCTACAGTGGAATGGACATGTGCAATCACTTAAAGAACATATATTGATCTCACAGTCCTATAGCTAGATCTGGGCAAATAATATGCAACAAATTTATTTGATAAATTTTGCCTCTTGTTTTGTTCATGAATAGTCTCTGAACTGATCATTTCATCTAATTTATTAATTTGTAAAAGATGATTTCCCTACTATTTTCTGCAAATAATTCATTTGTGACTCATCTGCAAACTGTTAATATTTGAAATTCAAGTCGGTTTGATTGGACACATAGGCCACATAATATTGTTTCTGTTCACAGACTGGAAGGGCACAATTCCTGGAATAAGGCTTCAAATGTGAGTACTCGAACACAAACTTGAAGTTTGCCTTCTACCAATATTCTGAAATCAAAATTGGTTGAAAATTAATTTGTTAGACTGTGGGGATCAGTTATAAGGGGCATGAACACAGCTGAAGAGAATTAGTTGAATAGTTTTAATATTTGCAGAAATGTTTCTGCAATATCCACCTTGCTTTTGTCTAAGCCTCTGTCTTCCCTACAATTCCCATTTCCCTGCTTGATCCCCAGCTGTGATGTTATGTCTAATTCAGGACCTGATTCTGCAGACATATTCACATGCTTAATGTTAAGCATATGACTCTAACCCCATGGAAGTCAACATGACTAGTCATGTGCTTGACATTAACGATATATTTAAAGTTTTTAGGTTCTAGGCCTTAGACTGTAAAATCCCTGGAGTCACGAACCTATCATTTTTGGTTTTGTCTATAAGGTATTATACAAATTACAGCCCTAAAAATACAAATAAAATTAAAAGAATAAAAAAACAAAACCCTGGACACAGAAGAAAAACGTATTGGGGTTTCAAGGAAATACAAAGGCAGATTGCTATTATACAATCCTATACAATCTGAAATATGATTAACTCTTTTTTAGAGTAGAACACTACGCACACGCAAAGCAAATCTGTTGAAAAACATATACATTACATTCCTTTATTTGCATTTCTCCTTGGAGTGAGAAAACATGTGTTTCCCTTCTAAAGCTTGTAATACATGCATCTTTCCTCCAAAGCCAATAAAACAGTTTCTTCTGCTGACATGGATATAAAAGATCTAAGGGCATAAGACTATCAATGTGGCTTTTGTTTTTCTTGCCAAGTTTGAGGTGAATCAGAAAGGCATGATAAAGACAAGGGAGTTAAAAAGTAAAGCAGTTTTTCACCTTTTAAAAAGTCTTAATTTTTTTGGAACATATCTCAAAAGTATTATGGCCTAGAAACTGCCCAGTTATTTTATCCATCTTTCCACAATGGCAATTAGGGTATCTAAGTATTTTTAGAAAGTCTGTTGCTCTTAATTCATCATTTCATGAACAGCATGAAAATTGTCTATGGTCCACAGTTTTGTGTTTTTCATAATTACCCTGCACTGTAGAACTTGTCACTTACACAACTCCTTAAATTCAGTTTGAGTTCTCAGTAAGTTATTAATTCAATTTGCCATGTTAAAGGAATGCTTGGGGAGCTTATTAGCTTGCAAGGTCTCCTGTGGAACTTGTAAACTAAGACATACCAATAAAAGGACTACTGTCAACTTGAAACCTAGACAGTTTTAAAAAATGAATTAAAAGTAGTTTTGGTTACTAGACCTGTTCCTGGGTTCCCCACCAATTTCTGTAGTTATACAAGTTACAGCTTCCTATTTTTTGAACGTTTTCCTTTCCCCTGTTATTCTAGGAGAAAAACCCCCACACAAAAACAAACCAGGAAGCTGACTATAAAATGCATAAAGAAATCAGAGACACAAGGTGGGTGAGATATCTGTTGTTGGATCGTTTTGTCAACAAAAGTTAGCTTTTGTCGACAAAACAGTGAATGTGTACACACTGCGGTGTGACTTTTGTTGGCAGAAATGCTATTTCACCGACAAAATAAAACCACCCCGATGAGACACATAAGGCTTTCTGTGCAAATGTTTTGTCAACAATGTGCTAGTGTAGACACCATGCCTGATTTTATCATTCTACTTGGTCTCCAGGAGGTGTCCCCCAGCACTCAATCTGACTGCTCTGGTCAGCAGTTTGAACTCCACTGCCCTGCAGCCAGATAAACAAACGTTCACCCCTCCCCTTTAGAAGCCCCATGAATTTTTGAAATTCCATTTCCTGTTGGCTCAGCATGGAGAGATCTCATCGCATCTTCCCATTTGACCATAGAGTTATTGCAGCAAACCCTCTCCCACTTGGACCACTGTGGAGCTGCTGGATCTGATCAGTATAGGGGGAGAGAAGACTGTGCAGTCCCAGCTATGTTTGAGCTATAGGAATTTTGATCCCGTTGGGCAGATCTGTCAAGGCTCGTGTGAAAAGGTCTATGATTGGGACATACTGCAGTGCAGAGCAAAGATAAAGGAGTTGAAGCAGGCATACCATAAGGTGAGGAAGGCAAACTGTCACTCTGGTACTGCAGTTTAGACCTGCCAGTTCTAAGGGGGCTATCTTCGGTGGTGACCCCACCTTCACCACCAAAGCCCTGTGGATACTTTGGTGGGCCTGGAGGTGGCAGAAATAGGACATAACTTAGAGTCTTTAAGGTGCCACAGGACTCTGTCACTTCTGCAATTCCAGACTAACACGGCTACCCCTCTGATTCTTCAGTTAGGAACTTCATGATTAACTGCACTGCCATTCATGATGTCGTCATGACAATTATCAGAGCATAGGAGAACAGTGCGCGATTCATCCCATCTCACAAAAGATGCTGGGATGCACAGCAAATGAGGGCCGTTGAAAAATGCCCCGAAAAAAAGCCAGAAGCCCACGCAATGCTAGGTCAGAAAGCAATACATCATAGGACATTGAACCCAGTCCCAAGATGAGCCGTGATCTGCTCCACCTTCCCACATCAACTAGCAGCAGACGGTATTGAGCTGGACTGTGGGATAAGTATTCACAATACATTGCTCGGTGTCTATGATAGTGCTCCAACTTTGCACACACTTTGCTGACAGAGGGTGTGACTGTGACATACTGATTTTTATTATAGCGATTTTTGAGTGTTGCCATCATTTTTGCCAATAAAACTCTGCAGTGTACAGATGGCCTTTAAAAGAAAAAGCTTTTGAGCTTCCACTGAGCTCTTCTTCAGGTCTGGAAAAGGTAGAGCTAAATAGGAGGTACTACAGCACAAGTAGTTAAACACATATTGTAACAGACCATTCGAGGTAAAGTGGCCATTTAACACCTCTGCACTCACAGGATAAAAAAGGGGATTAGTGGGTTATAGACTGTTGTAACAAGTCATACATCCAGTGCCTTTATTAAATCCATGATTTAGAGAGGCTAGTGAAGTTAGGAATTTATGCTCCAAGACTCATCTTTTGAAGATTTTATGCAGATTTCCTTTGAGGATGAGGAATAAGAGATCAGATAGAAAGTGATCAGACTGTGAAAAGCGTTCACCTATGGTGATGTTGCTGTTTTTGCCTTTTTTCATTTTTCTGTGTGACTTCATTTGAGAACATAGTGACTGTCATTTCACCCACATAGTTGTTATTGGGGCATGTAGTCTGCTGGATGAGGTACACCACTTGTCATGATAGGCATGTGTAGGACTCATGGATCTTGAAAGATGTATTGTGGGGTGTGTTGATCATCGGTGGAGATACGCTTAAAGGTTTTGCATCTCTTGTTGTGGCAGGCTCTGGTGCTGCTTTGAGTTGATGACGCTTGCTTGCTTCTGATGGTGAGTTTAGTGAAGCTGGGGGTTGTCTGAAGGCTAGAAGAGGTTCAGGAAAGATTTTTTGGGATGTGGTCCCCATCAAATATGGGTTGTAACTGTTTAATCATACCCCATATGGGTTCCAGTATGGCATGGTAGGTGACAACTAGGGGCATGTGGTTGGAGGGTTTCTTTTCCATATTGAAACAGATTCTCCCAAGATATTTGGGTGGCCTGTTCCGTGACATGATCTGTTTCTCTGGTGGAGCGAGCATTAGCCCACGAAAGCTTATGCTCTAATACTTTAGTTAGTCTGGAATTGCAGAAGTAACAAAGAGTCCTGTGGCACCTTAAAGACTAACACGGCTACCCCTCTGATTCTGAACAGAACAGGTAATCATCAAGTGATCCATCCCCTCTCACTTATTCCCAGCAAACAGAGGCTAAGGACCCCCTTCCTGTCCATCCTGGACAATAGCCATTGATGGAATTATCCTTCATGAATTTATCTAATTCTTTTTTGAACCTTGTTATGGTCTTGGCCTTCACAACATCCTCAGGCAAGGAGTTCCACAGCTTGACTGTGTGTTCTGTGAAGAAACACTTTCTTTTATTTGTTTTAAACCTTCTGCCTATTAACTCCATTGGGTGACCCCTAGTTCTTGTGTTATGAGAAGTAGTAAACACCACTTTATCTACTATCTCTACACCAGTCATGATTTTATAGACCTCAATCATATCTCCCCTTAACTGTCTCTTTTTCAAGCTGAAAAAGTCCCAGTCTTTTTAATCTCACCTCATATGGCAGCCATTCAGTACCTGTAATCATTTTTGTTGCCCTTTTCTGAACCTTTTCCAATTCCAATATATCTCTTTTGAGATTGTGCAAATGTGGTTGCCCTCTCTATTCAAGATGTGAGCGTACCATGGATTTATATAGTGGCAACATGACATTTTCTTAATTATTCCCAGCACTGTTTGCTTTTTTGACTGCTGCTGCACACTGAGTAAATGTTTTCAGAGAACTATCCACAGTGACTCCAAGATCTCTCTCGAGTGGTAACAGCTAATTTAGACTCCATCATTTTATATGTATAGTTGGGATTATGCTTTTCAATGCGCATTACTTTGCATTTATCAACATTAAATTTCATCTGCCATTTTGTTGCCCAGTTTCTCAGTTTTGAGAGATCCTTTTATAGCTCTTCGCAGTTTGCCTGGATCTTAACTATCATTAACAATTTTGTATCATCTGCAAATTTTGCCACCTCGCTGTTTACTCCTTTTTCCAGATCACTTTTGGTGTCTGGTCAGTACATCTGGAGTCAGGCTCCAGATTCCAGAAGAAATAATAATAAAAAAAAAGACGATGATGATAATAAGTAAATAAAAAGATTTTGGGGTCCATTCAAAAGCACCCGGCAGTCTAGACTTAGTGCAGGGATAGTCAATTGGTGGACCGGGGCTAAGAGCTAGATTCACAAAAGTACTTAGGAACCCAACTGTGGGGTTTAGGTGCCTAAGTTAGTTTTAGGTTCCACTGCAATTCACAAAACTCTCGCTGAACAGTGTAAGAAAACAATACCTCCTGGTGCTCTCTCGAGCATGATCAGATCCACACTGCCCCTGAAATAAGTGACCTGATTATCAAAGGTGCTGAACACCTGCAGCTACCAATGATTTTAATGCTCACCACTTCATTTGGATTTTGGCACCCAAATTTCAAAATTTTGGCCTATATTGATTCTGAATATATCTCAAAATGTATTTCCTTCCCATAACTTCCTTGTATGTCTAGGTTATTTTTAACTGTAATATTCCTTACTCTATAGATGTAACAGCAACTTCAACATAAGTTATCCATGTTTTTGCCTATTAATATTGTGTCTAAATTTTACAATGAAAAACATGAAACAGCAAGAATAGAATTGGAAACCAATATCTGAGTGCAATACAGCCTGCTTTTGAACAAATGGCTGAGGGTCCTTATTTTGATGTTATACTTGTTCTATAGCATCTGCCTTTATGGCAGCTCAGGAATGATGGCATATTTAGAGCTAGAGAATGAGGCTGATTTTCAAGTGTCTAGGGGCTTTAGCCAACCAAATCCCATTAGAATTAATGGAAGTTATATGGCTAAGTCCTATTGTCAGCTACAAGGTCCTCCATTTATCCACAGAGCAAGTACTGACCCATCTTCTCCCCACTACCTCAAACCTCACCATGAGGACTGGCTCAATGGGAAAAGAGGAATTCAGTCTCCAAAGCCTTCCCTGACGAAACTGCTAACAAGGGGTTAAATACCATCTGTGATGGTGGTTTAGAGATAGGGGACAAGTGTTCCCTATGAACTAGGCCAGCGGTGGGCAAACTTTTTGGCCCAAGGGCCACATCAGGGTTGAAAACTTTTACAGAGGGTTGGGTCAGGGAAGGCTGTGCCTCCTCAAACAGCCTGGTCTGCCCCTATCTGACCCCCTCCAACTGCCCTCCCTGACTGCCCCCCTCAGAATCCCAGACCCATCTAACCCTTCCTGGTCCTTGTCCTGACCGCACCCTCCACAGACCCCCTGCCCCTAACCACCCCCCCCCACCCAAAAGCCCACTCCCTATCTAAGACCCTATGCTCCTTGTCCCCTGAATGCCCTGACCCCTCCCCCTGAAAGACTCCCAGGACTCCCATGCCCTATCCAACCTCCCCCACTATTCCCCGTCCCCTTACCGCTCTCCCCTCAAACCTCCACCCCATCCAACAGCCCCCCTGTGCCCTGAGTGCCCCCCAGGACTTCCTGTCCTTCATCCAACCCCTCTGCCCTTTCCCTCTTACCATGCAGCTGGCAGCTTGGCCAGAGCCAGACACGCTGCACTGCTCTCCTGAAGGAACACAGTCCTGCCCCCACAGAGTGCTGCCCATGCAGCGCGCTGAGGCTTCAGGAGAGTAGGGAAGGCAGGGAGGAACTAGGAGCAGCCTCCCCCATCCTGGAGAGCTCAGCCGGGTCAGTCAGGACACTCCCGCAGGCCAGATGTGGCCTGCAGGCCATAGTTTGCCCACACCTGAACTAGACTCAGACTAAATTTATTTCACAAACATAACCAAACTAGCATTGAATCTGACTTACTAGCAATAACCAGGACCCCTTTTCTCCCATTAAAGAATATGAATAACTCCCATTCAAATAATAGCTGTTATTGTAGCCTGCAAAGGAAAACATAGTTACTGACTTCCTGTAACTGTTGTTCTTCTTCAAGATGTGTTGCACACATCCTTTCCACTTGTGGTGTGCAAGCAACTCAGCCACCCTCCTGACCAAAGTGATGGCTACTAAAAAAGCCACCTTCAGCAATAGCTTTAGTACAGGGCATGTTGCAAGAGGCTCAGAGGCTCCATATGTCTTGACAAAACTAAATTCAAGTCCAGGGGGGAGGGAGACATATTCCCATATCTCAGTGTATAGCCTTTCTAGGCCTTTCAAAAATGAGATTATTTAGAAAAAAATAGAACAATGACAGTTGCCCATGTGAGGATGGAAAACTGACACTGCTGCCAAGTGGACCTTGATAAAACTGACAATGCTTGCTGTTTTAGATACAATAGATTGGCGGTTCTCAAACTTGTGGGAGCAGCAGCCCTTTTTCCTGTCCCCGCGGGCCACCGCGACCCGTGCCCACTGAAATGCTGCCGAATGGAATGCTTCCGGGTTTTGCCGACATTTTGACGGACATGCGAGCACTTGACAGTGTCCGCCGAAAAGCTGCCGAACCAGAAACTTTCACTTTGGCGGCTTTTCGAGCAGACACTTTAAAGTGCACAGCATCTCCGCCGAAATGCTGCCAAAACGAAAGCATTCGGCTCAGTGGCACTTTCAGCGGCACAGGGAGGTTGAAACCCCCAATTTGAGAACCGCTGCAATAGACAGTCCAGGGCATGCTGGATTGAGGACTAAATCAGCAAAATACAGGATTGACAAAAATCAGATGGAAAAACGCTTCTACTTCAAAATGTAAGTAGTCTTGGAGGAGGGCTTTCTACTATGTAACAAGACGTTGCGAACTTGCTCCAAGTGAGGCTCCTTTCTAGGATTTATCAATGGAGCCTCTGATCTGTTAATTGCTATTGACCATTGTGACAAAGCTCTGACCTTATCTTCGTGGATCCTGCGTTTCCTAGCAGATTTTCACTAGCCTCAGAGGCTCTCTGTGACCTTCCACGGAGCCCTTCTCTCTCTAGAGACAAGGTCGCAAACTATTGAGCCATTTTCATCATAAGCCAGTGAGGAGAAGCTATTCTTCCTGGCACAGTCTCTGTTGTCTCCCAATCTCAGTTATTAATTAGGGGAGGCAGAAAGGGGATAGCCTGGGCCCACCCTCTATTCCGGGCTCCGGTCCAGGGACCCTAATAGCATCAGCTAAGATGGCTGACCTTTTAGCAACAATACAATTCCCTGGGCTACTTCCCCACAGCAGTCCTCGCTTCTTCAAACTCCACTTCAACCTTACCTCAGAGCCTCCTTCCTTGCGTATGATATGTTGTCTACCACTCAGTCTCACCAATAGCACAACTTCCTCCCACAGCCCCTGACATCTACACCCCACTGACTAAATGGGAGGTTTTTTCAACTGGTTTCAGCCAGCCCCTGATTCGGACACCTGAAGCCAATCAGGCTAGCTATTTCTACTGCTTTTAGAAGCTTCTTAATTGGCCCCAGGTGTCTTGATTAACCTGAACAACTGCCATTTGGTTCCAAAGGTATCAGGGATTTGTTTAGCCTGCAACTAACATATCTGTTCCTTAGGTCTTTCCTATAGCCATCCAGCCTTGCACCATCACATGCAGTAGAAGGCAAGGAAGCTTAGTCCCTAACATGAACTGTTGAAGCTCAAATGCATTCCCTCAGTCCCTCCTGGTGAATGATGTGGAGGTTTCCTCTTTCTGCCAAGGCCCAACATGAAGGTTGGGAGACAGACCATGTACACAATGCAAAAGAAAGGGGAGAGAATGATCCTAAGACGACATTGAGAAGGAATGGATGGGTGAAAAGAGGAAGAAAGGGAGACAAAAGGAGAAACAGCAATGTTTCAAAAAGAAAGGAGAAAAGTTACTTGGAGGGAAAGCAGACAGAAAAAGAGACAACTAGACAGTGAAGTGGAAAAGTGACAAAAGAAAGAAATAGGAAAAATGAAAAAAGAAAAGAGGGATTGACTTGGTCCTCAGCTGGATTGAAGCAATGCAGTGGAGGAGGCAGAGAATAAACCATTACTCCATCCCAACCCTGTCTCCTTGTGGTTGCCTGGAGCCTAGCGCTCACCAACCCAGAATTTATCAGTTTCACTTTGGAGAAACTAGGACTAAGGTGGTCCCTCTACCACAGCCATGTGGTCTTGGGGAAAAGCCTGAAGAGAGGACCAAGCCAGATACTCCAGCTGATAGGAGAAGCTGCAGAAGCAGCCAAAGCAGGAACACTTGGACATCCAGTCAGAACTGTAGAAAGTTCTCTGGACTCTCTCTACCCCATGCTGATGGACTGTTTGCTCCCTCCCTCTCCCTCCTTCCCAGCCTCTCATCTCAGCTTCACTCCATACCTGCCCCTCTAACCCTCTCCTCCCTTGTCTTGTCCCCCCAGGTCGCTTTTCTCAAATGTTCCCTCTCCCTTCCTTTTAACCGACTGCCTCCTAACTAACCCTCTCCACTCCAAACCTCCCACCCTGAGGAACTAACATGTTTACTATCATAATGTAGTCCACTCTGCTTGTGTGTTATTCCTAGGGTGACCAGATAGCAACTGTGAAAAAAAACAGGACAGGGGGTGAGAGGGTAATAGACAACATCTGGCCATCTTAATTATGCCCCCTCCTCATCCTGTACCTGCCTTGTTTAGATCGTAAGCTCTTCAGGACAGGGGTTATGTGCTACTGTGTGTGTTATGCACAGTGTTAAGCACAATAGGGCACCATTCTTATTGATCCCTGGACACTGCCATAATACACAGATTAATAAATAAAAAAATCTAAAGGTCTGCTCCAACTTGTACTAGATTATAATGGTGCTCAGGGGGACATTATACCTGCAAGAACTTTAGGAGTACAATGCACTTCATTCTTGTCTCCTCCATCCCCTTCCCATCCCCCAAATGCAACCTATGCTTGGCATGGAAGGAGGGGTGGAAGGAGCATATTGCTGGCTGCACTGACTTTATGCCAGCCAATGATTCCCCTATGACTGGAGAACCTTCAGCGCTCATTTAGAGCGGATTTATGGTCCCTGTGTACTGCTCTGGCAGTATAAAGTTCCAGTATAGACCAGGATATGGCCACTGATTTGGTAGTATTTTACAACGAGTTTGTATTGGTATAAATAACTACACGATGAGCTAGGCAGTGTTATTTTATTGCACACAAAACCACATTAAACACACATTAAGGTTGCATTTTGGCACTCAAATATTGGGAAATGCCCATTTTTCCACAGGACCCCTACCACAGTCAGTGCATATGATGGACCTACTCTGGGAATTAATTAGGCTGTTGTCTGTAGGACCATCTGCTTCATTCATTGTAGAAACTGGAAAGTGTAGTGAGTGAGGCAGAGGCTCTGGGCTCCTTATCTAATCTCAGTTGCCATCACCCTGCCCCACCTCCATCTCCTTGTATCTGTCTCTCCCCTTCCTGGCTCCTTGCCCAGCCAGTCCCCCAATTCCCTCCCTACTAACCCATTTCCTTCACTCTCTCCCAGTCCCAGTCTCCCCACCTCAGCCAAATCTAATTCCTCCCCATCTCCTGTTCCAGTCTTCACTCCCTTCTCCAGATTCTTTGTCTCAGTCTACTTATGCTACCTCCCCCAGGTCTGGCTTTTGTCCCTTCTTCATTTGTGTCAGGGCTTCCTTCTCCATACTGCTTAGAAACTAGCAAGAGAAGCACTGTAAGCGAGAGAGAGACAGACAGACACTCCCTGGTTCCAGTTTGGGTTCCTGGCCTCACTCTGATCCACCACAGCAATTGCAGGGAAATTCATTCTCAGCAGTCACAGCTGTGGGCTGGAGCATGCTCACTGTGGATGGAATCTTGTAGAATTTAGCTGCAACACACACTCTAACAAGTCTCTACTGAATGTGTAAATTGAGATTTTTTCCAGAGTAGCCTGACTTAGGCAGATTTTCACAAAGATGAGAAAAGACAAAGGCCATGCCCCTGCCAAAATTTCAAGTCCCCACTCCAAAACATGCAGTCTTCTCAAAGAGAAGGTCACCAGAATTTTTAACATAACACGTTTTCCCTAATCTCATTCTTGGAACCAGATGAGCCATTTTTGCTGGAGCTTTCAAATAATTATTATTATTAAGCCTGAGGCAGACACGTAACATGGGTTTGACAAAGCTATAAGTGTCTTATAATAGGAAGTGTTGGATAACTTTAATTATATGTAGGCATAGCTGGTAATGCCACAACAGAAAGCTGCCAAAAATATTACAGTAAAATAGATGTGAATAATACATAAACATAAAAACATTTTATATACTGTTTGGTGGGAAACAGAAGACAAATTAATCTGACTTATGTCTGTTGTAATTTTAAACCCATATAACAGGAAAAAGTCACCATTTCTGTCATATTTAGGAGGGACATGTTCTAATGCATATTTAATTTATTGCTGGAATGAGCAAAGGACTTGAAGTCAGGCCTCCTACTTTATAATCCCAGTTCTACTATTGATTCATTTTGTGACTCTGGATAGGTCACTTAGGACAGAACCACAAAGATGTACAAGTACCTTACTCCCTCTTTAAGTGTCTAAATCCTCCATTTCAACACCACTAACATTCTACCACTCAGCAGCTGCCTAACCCTACAGACTCCTAAATTTCTGATAGTGGGCATATGCAAAGCCACCTAAGCCCTGACCTTGCCTTTTACACTAACAATGTGCTCGCAGCCATCGCGGGAGTCAAATCTCAGGAGCAGGGACTGAAGCCTGCGCCCAACCAAGCCCCACTGGTGACAAGGAAGACAATGACTAACATTTCAGGCTGTTCTGCAATCTACCTTACTGAGTTGATTGCGAGTGTGCTAAATGTATTAATAAATTTGTAAATAGACATTCCTATAGTGCAATTGTGCACACTGGAGTTCCTAACTATATAACAATTTAAATACTGTACCTTTTCTTGGGACAAGAATCTGTCAACCCTCAAAGTGATAACTGGGAAATTTTATATATAAAAATCGATAGATCAGGCTACAGTGCCTTTGTCTTCCAATTTAATAAAATTGAAAGGCAGAAAATTTAAAAAACTGATCCAAGAATATATTTTTTAAAACACAACACACAAGATACCATTGAGATCTCAAGCTTAATTTTCCCTCACTTAAAGCAGACACTGTAGACTGCTGAACTGAAGTGGAAGAAGGGAAATTCCATTCTACTGAAGCAGCTTGTATCAAGGTCAACACTATTGGTAGCAACTATAGTGACTGCATCAATACCTGTGCCATTTGCCTCAGTAAGATACTAAACTCCGGCACAGGTTCCATTATACTGTAGGTGTTAAAAAAAATTTAAGCTTTAGGAGTTTACACCTGGAATCTCACTGGAAGCTGAGATACAAGTGTAGAAACCTCAGCATGAGGAACAATGTTCTTCCCTCTGTCCTCATTCTGTACTTGTTTATCATTATTGTCAATGAGAATTCTGAATGCAGAATCTGCAGTAGAACCCTCAGTGAATATTATAGAGCAAAATTCTGTCCATTGCAGGCAGAACTCATGCTTGTAGCAGCTTGATCAATCTTTTAATTTGCTACAGCCAGACCAGAAACAGGATTCAGGCAAAAGGTCAGAACAGGCATTTTGTATTCTCAGTTTTTTTTTTTTTAAAAAAAAAAAAAACAGAGCAGTAAAGTAAGTAGCTAATGAGACACAGCATTGACAGCTGAAATTCATAAGTATTCAGTCCACACAGTAAACTGCTCTTAGTAATTAAATACAGGTATCATGAAAAGGTTCTGCTTAGGGCCAAACTTTAAAATCCTTCTATCAGAAGGACTGAAAGGGTTTTACATCCCAGATAGCATAGAATAAGGTTACCTGGGAGGCTAATCCAGAACACAGAGGGTTAACTCCATAAAATTCACAGTCATGTCAATTGTAAATAATTCCTGTGGGACTTGTTCAGATAGTACTGTAGCATTACTGAAAAACACACTGCAACTAAAAAGACCTGTTATAAATCCACCAAAACCTGAGACATAAAAAGTTTATTAGTCATCACTGAGTTAAAATGTAAACAAGTTCTTTTTAGAGGAACCCAAAAATCTTTATGTCCAAGGTCTGCAGGGCCATAAAACTTTGGCTGAGAAAATTTTAAGCAATCTTTTAATTAATCACAGGATTTTATAGCCTTGCACAAACTGTAAATTAAACATTTACAAGGCAGAGTAAAAGGAAGCCCTCTTTGTACTAAGCAAACTTACTAACTCTTCAGATATACCCCACCGGGTATACCAACTTAGAACTTTACATCAAGTAGCTGTTTACACAAATGCTAGGCGCTAGATCAGGGATCTCAAACTCAAACCACCACAAGGCCCACATGAAGACTAGTGCATTGGCCTGAGGGCTGCATCACTGAAACCTTCTCAAACAATACAAGATATAGTCAAAAATGAAAAAACTGAAGAGTAATATAGTAGGCTATTAAAAGTCAGTGTATTAACTTTTTTAAAAAAACTGTAATGCGAAGGGGGATTTTAATATAAGCACTTGTAACTATTTGTTATGTTGTCAGGAATAATGATGATGATCTACACTAACAGTCTGTCAACATAGCTGTAATAGCAGGAACTTTTTAAAGTAGCTATTCATACAAAATACATTGCCACTTTTAACATTCTTCCCAACTACACACAGCAAAAAACCATACATACTGAACTTCATACCTCAGACTGCTTGTATAGTCCAGGCATCTTCGCACCTTTCCCCCCCACGGTCCCTTTCCGCAGAGGGAAAAGTCTGGCGACCCCTGGAGGGTGTGTCCACTGAAATGCCGCCGCAGAAAGCCTTCGGTGGCGGCAGCATTTCGGCTGGACCAAAATTGCCCGCCTGGGAGTTTGGCGGTTTCCCGGGCAGGCTCAGTGGTGATGCCGGGGTCTTGCGCACCCCAGTTTGAAGACCACTGGCCTAGTCCATGAGACCCCATTCCTTCCCCGCCCCCATTCCAACCTCTTCCCCAAATCCCAGTCCCTGCTCCACCTCCTCCCCTGAGCATGCCATGTCCCCACTCCTCTCCCTCCCTCCCGGAAAGTCTTAAGTGCTGCCAAACAGCTGTTTGGCGCTGGGAGTTAGGTGGAGAAGCAGGGAGGAAACTTGGCTGCCAGTGGAGTCGGCGCCTATGGCGGGCCGCAGGAAATAACTCCGCGAGCCACATGTTTGAGACCTCTGCTCTAGAGCATCAATGCTGCATTCTAGAGTTCTATTTTCTCATTGATAGAGGAGGGTTTAAACATGTCAACTGCTGTGAAAACACAATCACAGGACTAGGAGGGACCTCGAGAGGTCATCTAGTCCAGTCCCCTGCACTCATGGCAGGACTAAGTATTATCTAGACCATTCCTGACAGGTGTTTGTCTAATCTGCTCTTAAAAATCTCCAATGATTGAGATTCCACAAACTCCCTAGGCAATTTATTACAGTGCTTAACCACCTTGGCAGTTAGGTTGGACATTAAGAAAAACTTTCTAAGCCTCCCTGCTGCAATTTAAGCCCATTGCTTCTTGTCCTATCTTCAGAGATTAAGAACAACAATTTTTCTCCCTGTTCCTTGTAACAACCTTTTATGTACTTAAAAACATTTGGGAGAACAGATCCCAGCTCTCTCTCTCTTTAATTCATGGAAACACCATTAAGATATACTCAGAGAATATATTACATGCATCAAAAAGAAATCCATGTCCCAGAAGGCACCTTGCTCCACATTTGCTTTCTTTACAATAGTTCATATGGACTGATTAAGATGTAACAAAAAAAAAAAAAAAAAAAAAAGCGCAGTTTTGGCATCTTGGCAACAGAAATGTTTTTAAAAGCCATATCCTGTGGACAAGTCTTTTTTTACTCAAATATACAAAACATAACTAACTAGAGGTATTTAGCTTAATTATTTAAAAAAAGCAATAAAAGCTTTGCCTCTGCATTAAGTGCTTTAACCTACCTCATAATACACAGGCACATCTTTAACCTTTTTCCCCTTTTGATTTCCAGCTTCCATGATCTGTAAGAAAAGCAAAGTGCAGTACTGCATTTATTATCTTCATCAGTTTTCTCTTGATTACCTTCAGACTCCCTAACAGGATACATTAGACTGTGGCATAATCCTCTAAGGGATGTGGTAAAAGTTCCATCACTTTGGACATTTAATACTAGTCTGCACAAAGCCCTGGACTATACTGCATTGACACAGGATGGACTAGCTTACCTAATAGGGTTGTTTTCTTATTTAAGAAAATTTAAAATTAAACACAGAAGCATTTGTGGCTAAGGAGAAAAAGGCTACCAAGTCTTCAAGAGGTTTTAATAATAAACTATTTTAAATACCTGTCCCAAAATTCCTTCCCATGATATTTCGCTGAAGAGCTTCCGCTGTGGCACCCGCACAGCAAGAGATAAGGCTCGTATGTGGACTTCATCCTCAATTTTGTTCCCAACAACAAAAGCAATGCTAGGCTTCCAATTATCCTGTTGATTTTCCAAAATAGAAGTAAATGCATTAACTCTTTTTTGAGTTTTAAGATACAAGCTTACACAGATTACTTCTTTACCATAATGTGTACTGAGTATTGCCATGTATGCCACGCTTTAAGATATGGGATATAAAATTTAAATAAGCATAAACGCATGTCCTACCTTTTTTCTCCCATCAGGTGGCAGCATTGTGCTATATAAAATAAAACTCTTCCATAACACAGTGTAACAATTTCTTTATTGCTGAATGCTTCATTAGCACAATGTGAGGAATATTTTAGGATGATACTTGCAGGCAGAAAATATTAGGGTTGGAAGAGACCTCAGGAGGTCATCTAGTCCATCCCCTGCTCAACCAGGACCAACCCCAACTAAACCATCCCACCCACAGCTTTGTCAAGCCGCACCTTAAATACCTCTAAGGATAGAGAGTCCATCACCTCTACAGGTAACCCATTCCAGTGCTTCACCACCCTTTTAGAGAAATAGTGTTTTCTAATATCCAACAAGGACCTTCCCCATTGCAACTTGAGATCATTAGTCCTTGTTCTATCATCTGCCACCACTGAGAACAGCATAGCTCCATCTTTTTTGGAACCCTCCCTTCAAGTAGTTAAAGGCTGCTATCAAATCCCCTGTCACTCTTCTCTTCTGCAGACTAAATAACCCCAGTTCCCTCAGCCTCAGATATGTAACAGTCTACAAATATTTCATAGTGTAAGCATTTAGGATGGAGGTAGGGCAATGGTTCATTGTAGTCCAAGATGGCAGGACTACAAGTAATGGGATGAAAGAACACAAAAGAAAACTTAGACCTTGTCTATACTTGCAGCGGTGTGTAGGGATCATGTAGCGACACACACCAGTGAAAGACTCTGGCAGGGGTAAGGCAACAGGGAAAGCTCTGGCAGCCATTTTCTTTTCCCTGTTACCTCCTCCCACCCAGAGCCCTTCCGGGCAGACAGAGCCTTTTATCATAGTGAGGAACGGCTCTGGTAGGGAGACCAGATGTCCCTATTTTCTAGGGACAGTCCTGACTTTTGGGGTCTTTCTTATATAGGCTCCTATTACCCCCATCCTGATTTTTCACATTTGCTGTCTGGTCACCCCTAGGCTCTGGCAGCAGGACATTGCACTGCTACAAATAGCAGTTTAGACATTGGAGATACTGCTTGGGCATGTAGAGAACCTGTAGGATATATATATCAGGGGAGGCAAACTGCGGCTCTTTTACAGTTAGGGTGAAGCTTGTGGAGCACTCCACACTTACTAGACTAGGGGCGGGCGGGAGTTCAGGGCTTTTGCCCTGCAGTGGGGTGGTGGGGCTAGGAGCTTCTGCTAGAGATGACTGTACCTGCTGAGAGCTCGGAGCACAATTTAAAGGTTCACCACCACCCCACCCCCAGCAGCCTAGGTCACATTCAGGGCACCATTTCAGATATTTTTTTTTTTTGGAGGGGGGGGCAACTTTAACCATGATTCCAGAGGCTATTTCAGCAGTTGAAAACTTGTTATTTTGCAGATAACTTAGATGCAGTGCTCCTGTTAGACAGTATTTTCTAATAAATATTAGACCCACTCAGCTCTAATACAAACATGTTCTGACTTTGTGTCAAAGGGATACAGTTAAATTTAAACATTTAATGTATATTCTTACTTTGTTACTAACTCTTGAATCTAGTTTACTCTCTCACTTTTTTTTTTTTTTGCAGTTTATCACTCTCCTGGTGAAAAAGTTTCCTAATACCCAAACTAAACCTCCCTCTGCAACTTTAGACCATTACTTCTCATTCTGTCATCTAGTACCACTGAGAACAGTTTAGATCCATTCTCTTTGGAACCCCCTTTCAATTCCTTAGCCTCTCCTCATAAGTCACGTGCTTCCATCCCCCTAATCATTTTTGTTGCCCTTTGCTGGACTCTTCCCAATTTTTCCACACCTTTCTTACAGCGTGGGGCCCAAAACAGACAGTACTCCAGAGGACACCTCACCAATGCCTAACAGAGGGCAATGATGACGTCCCTCAATATGTTGGCAATGCCCCTACTTTACAGCCCAAAATGCCGTTAGACTGCTTGGCAACAAGGGCACACTTGACTCATATCGAGCTTCTTGTCCACTGTAACCCCTAGATCCTTTCTGCAGAACTGCTGCCTAGCCATTTGTTCCCTAGACTATAGCAGTGCATGGGATTCTTCCATCCTAAAAGTGCTTAAAATGCTTACACCCTAATGCTAGAAGTCTAAATAATAAAATGGGTGAACTAGAGTGCTTCATATTAAATGAAGATATTGATGTAATAGGCATCACAGAAGCTTGGTGGAATGAGAATAAATCAGTGGAATACAGGGTACAAAATATATCAGAACGAAAGAACAGATCATGTTGGTGGGGGAGCGGCATTATATGTGAAAAAGCGTAGACTCAAATGAAGTAAAGATTGTAAATGAATCAAACTGCACCACAGAATCTCCATGCTCTAATAATAAGAATACTCGCAGTAGGAATACGTTACTGACCACCTGACCAGGATGGTGATAGTGACTGAAATCCTCAGGGAGATTGGAGAGGATATTAAAATAAAAAAACTCAATAATAATGGAGAACTTCAATTATCCCAATATTGGCAGTGTATGTCACCTCAGGATGGGATACAGAGATAAAGATTCTTGACACCTTAAATGACTGCTTCTTGGAGCAGCTGGTCCTGGAACCTACCAGAAGAGAGGCAATTCTTGTTTCAGTCCTAAACTGAGCACAGGATCTGGTCCAAGAGATGAATATAGATGACCAGTTGGCAATAGTGACCATAATATAATTAAATTTAATATCCCTGTGGCAGGAAAAACACTGTGGTCCAACACCGTAGCATTTAATTTCACAGTGGAAGTACACAAAAATGAGGAGGTTAGTTGAAACAGAAATTAAAGAGTACAGTGCCAAAAGTAAAATCTCTGCAAGCTGTGTGGATACTTTATAGACACCAAAATAGAGGCTCAACTTAAAGAAAAATATAGTAAGAGAATAAAAAGGCCACCGTGGCTAAACAAAGCAGAGAGAGAGGCAAAAATAATAAAATCATAGAATATTAGGATTGGAGGAGACCTCAGGAGGTCATCTAAGCCAATCGCCTGCTCAAAGCAGAATCGACACCAACTAAATCATCCCAGCCAGGGCTTTGTCAAGGGGGGCCATAGCAACCTTTAAGGGTAGGTAACCTATTCAGTGCTTCACCACCCTCCTCATGAAATAGCATTTCCTCATATCCAAACTAGACCTCCCTCACTACAACTTGAGACCATTGCTCCTTGTCCTGTCATCTGTTACCACTGAGAACAGCCTAGCTCCATCCTCTTTGGAACCCCCTTGCAGATAGTTGAAAGCAGCTATCAAATTCCCCCTCATTCTTCTCTTCTGCAGACTAAACAATCCCAGCGCCCTTAACCACTCCTTATAAGTCATATGCCCCAGCCCCCTAAATCATTTTCATTGCCCTCCGCCGGACTCTCTCCAATATGTCCACATCTCTTCTGTAGAGGGAGGACCAAAACTGGACACAGTACTCCAGGTGTTGGCCTCACCAGTGCCGACTAGAGAGGAATAATCACTTCCATCAATCTGCTGGCAATGCTCTTA
This sequence comes from Dermatemys mawii, assembly GCA_007922305.1. Taxonomy (NCBI): domain Eukaryota; kingdom Metazoa; phylum Chordata; order Testudines; family Dermatemydidae; genus Dermatemys; species Dermatemys mawii. Next base: position 33,166,131 of record ML677351.1, read on the forward strand.
TAGGACAGCCCAATATGCCGATGGCCTTCTTGGCAACAAGGGCACACTGCTGACTCATATCCAGCTTCTCGTCCTCTATTATCCCCAGGTCCTTTTCTGCAGAACTGCTACTTAACCAGTTGGTCCCCAGCTTGTAGAGGTGCATGGGATTCTTCCTTCCTAACTGCAGGACTCCGCACTTGTCTTTGCTGAACCTCAGATCTCTTTTGACCCAATCCTCCAATTTGTCTAAGTCACTCTGGACCCTATCCCTACCCTCCAACATATCTTCCTCTCCCCCACATTTTAGTGTCATCCATGACCTTGCTGAGGGTGCAATTAATCCCATCATCCAGATCATTAATAAAGCTGTTGAACAAAACTGGCCCTAGGACCGACCCCTGGGGCACTCTGCTTGATACTGGCTGCCAACTAGACATGGAGCCGTTGATCACTACCCTAGGAGCCCGACAATCTAGCCATCTTTCTACCCACCTTATAGTCCATTCATCCAATCCAAACTTCTTTAATTTGCTGGCAAGAATACAGTGGGAGACCATATCAAAAGCTTTGCTGAAGTCAAGATATATCACATCCACAGAGCCAGTTACCTCATCAGAAAAGGAAGTTAAATCCTAGTGTGGAAAATAGAAAGGAGCATAAATACTGGCAAATGAAGTGTAAAAATACAATTAGAAAGGCAAAAAAGAATGAGGAACAGTTAGCCAAAGACTCAAAAGGTAATAGCAATTTTTTAAGTACATCAGAAGTAAGAAGTGTGCTCAGCAACCAGTGGGTCATTGTATGATCAAGGTGCTAAAAGAGCACTCAAGGACAATGAGGCCACTGTGGAGAAACTAAATGAATTCTTTGCATTGGTCTTCATGGCTGAAGACGTGAGGGAGATTCCCAAACCTGAGCCATTCTTCTTAGGTGACAGATCTGAGGAACTGTCCTAGACTGAGGTATCATTAGAGGAGGTATCAGAGGAGGTTTTGGAACAAATTGATTAAACAAACAGCAATAGCTTGCCAGAACCAGATAATATTTACCCTAGAGTTCTGAAGAAACTCAAATGTGAAATTGCAGAACTACTAACTGTACTCTGTAACCTATCATTTAAATCAGTTTCTGTACCACATGAACAGAAGATAGCTGATGTGACACCAATTTTTAAAAAGGGCTCCAGAGGTGATCTCGGCAATTACAGGTCTCTCAATCTGATTTCAGTACTGGGCAAACTGGTTGAAACTATAATAAAAAACAATATTGTCAGACATATAGATGAACATAATTTGTCAAGGAAGAGTCAACACGGTTTTAGTAAAGGGAAAATCATGCCTCACTAATCAACTAGAATTCTTTGAGAGGGTAAACAGGCATGTGGATCTAATGGATATAGTATACTTAGATTTTCAGAAAGTCTTTGACAAGGTTCCTCACCAAAGGCTCTTACACAAAGTAAGCTGCCACAGGATAAGAGAAGATGTTCTCATGGATTCATAACTGGTTAAAAGATAGGAAAAAAAGGATAGGTATATATTGTTAATTTTCAGAATGGAGAGAGGTAAATAGTACTGTCTCTCAGGAGTCTCTTCTGGGACCAGTCCTATTCAACATATTCATAAATCATCTGGAAAAAGAGGCAAATTGTGAGGTGGTAAAATTTGCAGATGATCCAAAATTGCTAAAGATAGTTAAGACCCAGGTAGACTGCAAAGTGCTACAAAAGAATTTTTCAAAACTAGGTAACTGGTCAACAAAATGGCAAGTGAAATCTAATATTGATAAATGTAAAGTAATGCACATTGGAAAACATAATCCTAATTATACTGTAGCAAAGCTCTGAGCTTGTCCCTGTGGGTCCCACACTTCCAGGCAGTTTGTGCTAGCCTCAGAAGCTCACTGCAACCTCCACATAGCCCTTCTCTCTCTCCAGGCCAGGGTTACAGTCTACTGAGCCCTTTTCATCATAAGCCAGCAAAGCAGTTGGTGAGAGAACTCCCACAGTCACTGTCAGCCCTCTGGGCTTATTTCAAGCCAGTACAGCCTCCTGTCCTGTTAGGGGCCTGCCTTCCCCTTCCAGGAGATGTTTCAGTAGTAGCAAGTTGGGGGGTATCCAGACCCACCCTCTACTCTGGGTTCCGGCCCAGGGACCCTAATGGTAGTAGCTGTTAGCCACCAACTTTTCACTGCTAGAGTCACTACTTTTCCTTGGGCCACTTCCCCACAGCTCTCCCACTTCTCCCTTACCAGTAGCTTGAATGTGTCTTCTGTATACAGCCCTTCAACAGCAAATCCACTCCTCTCTGCTTCATTGGGGAGTGAGCCCTTTTTCTAGTACCAGAGAGGCCTTAATTAGATTCAGGTGATCAATTAGCTCAACAGCCTCACCTGACTCTTGGCAGGTAAATTGGAGTCAGGTGTTGTCATTAGCCTGAAACAGCCCCTGCTCTGGTCAGTCAGGGAACAGAAAACTGTTGATCCAGCGGCCAGAATACTTTGCTGTATCCAGCTAGCCTGGGTCTATCACAATACATATATAATGATGGGGTCTAAATTAGCTGTTACAACTCAAGAAAGAGATCTTGGAGTCATTGTGGATTGTTCTCTGAAAACATCCACTCAGTGTGCAGTGGCAGTCCAAAACCCAAACAGAATGCTGAGAATTATTAAGGGATAGTAATAGGACAGAAAATATCATGTTACCTCTGTATAAATCCCTGGCATGCCCACATCTTGAATACCATGTGCAAATATGGTCACCCCATCTCAAAAAAGATATATTGGAATTGGAAAAGGTTCAGAAAAGGGCAATAAAAATGATTAGGGGTATGGAATGGCTGCCATATGAGGAGAGATTAATAAGACTGGGACTTTTCAGCTTAGAAAAGAGATGGCTAAGGGGAGATATGATAGAGGTCTATAAAATCATGATGGGTGTAGAGAAAGTAGATAAGGAAGTGTTGTTTACTACTTCTCATAACACAAGAACTAGCGGTCACCAAATAAAATTAATAGGCAGCATGTTTAAAACAAATAAAATTTCTTCACACAATGCACAGTCAAGCTGTGGAACTCCTTGTCAGAGGATGTTGTGAAGGCCAAGACCATAACAGGGTTCAAAAAAGAACTAGATAAATTCATGGAGGATAGGTCCATCAATGGCTATTAACCAGGATGGGCAGAAATGGTGTCCCTACCCTCTGTTTGCCAGAAGCTAGGAATGAGTGACAGAGTATAGTTCACTTGATGATTAGGAAGAGCTCAGTGGTTTGAACATTGGCCTCCTAAACCTAAGGTTGTGAGCTCAGTTCTTAAGGGAGCCATTTAGGCATATGGGGCAAAAATGTGTTAGATGATTTAATTAGGGATTGGTCCTTCTTTGAGCAGGGGGTTAGACTAGATCTCCTGAGGTCCCTTCCAACCCTGAGATTCTATGATTACCTGTTCTATACATTCCCTCTGGAGCACTTGGCAATGATCCTTGTTGGAAGACAGGATACTGGACTAGATGGACTTTCGGTCTAACACAGTAGGGCTGTTTTTAAGTTCTTCTGTTGCTATCAGCTAACATCTGTGAAACCCACCGGCAAAGCATCTCACATATCCTCTAATGCTGGTCTACACTGAAAACTACAAACTCCTCCTATCAATTATAGTCCATTAATCCAAGTGGCAGAGACCTGTGCTGCAGAGCTAAAGGTTCCAACCCTGTTAATGACCCCTATGAGGGTTGTCACCATGGTGACACATGATAGATTTTTTTCTCCATTTTGCTTTTTTAAAAAAACTCAACAACAAGGAAATTATATATAAAAAATTACATTCAAAGAACGTTAAGTTTTCAAAGTGGAAGATTACCATAATGAACACACACAAGGGTGCTAGTGCCCGGGGAACCTTAATTCTAGCATTTCCTATCTTTTGATCACTTGACTTTTTAATTGTAATGTTCCTTTAATGTGCTTTTTGTATGTAATAAAACAAATAGATCAAGAATATTAAAAGGATATTAACAGAATTTGGAGCATATTATTATGGCCAGTTCAAATGCAAAGCAGGTCAGTAGTGACCAAAAGCTGTTGCCATGTGAAAGAAAGCTGTTGGCCTACTGTGAAAGAAGTTGATGGTCATGGTCCAATTTCCAGCGGACAATGTCCACATCACAAAAGCCACCACTATAAGTATAACTAATTGACATTTCACTGCCTCATTAGCAATCTCGGGGCCAACAACTAAACAGGCAACCGAGACTGACTTCTCCTCTCACTCTTAAAAATAAGGGCTGAGATTCATTAGTAGGAGAAAAATGGAGGATTTCAGTCTTTAGAGTTGTTGAGCAGCACTTACTAAAAAACAATATATGTTTGATTGTGAATTAAACTCCCGAAATCTGGCTATTCTTGATCCAATATTAAAAGCAATCTTTTCAAGTTAATATATAAAAGAGAACTTGCCATCAGTATAGTTACTGGTAAATTGTTCAACCAGTTTTTAAAGTGGCCTGCTTTATTTAAAAGTCCATATACTTAACTGCTTAAATAGGGGTCACCCCAATTCCTGGAGAGGGCACAGCAGTGGCCCAATAAACAGAAAGGCCATGGAAGCCATTTGTCTCACTTGCAAAAGCAGTGCTAGAAAAACATATGCTACATAAATATTATTGTTTGCTAAACTGCTACACTATTTTGAAATCAAATTCTTTCTAACAAGTTAAGATTTATTAGAATTACATTATTTACATAGGACCTGGAAACCTAAATATGCTTTTAGATCCTCACACACCATAAAAAAAAGGTCTTTTAGCTACACACACGCTCAAGCAGGAAAATTATAGCTTCACATTTTCAACACTACAGTTAATGCTGTGTCAGCACCTCCATCAAACCTAGTTGTTCAGCAGCTTATAAAAGTTCACTCTGAAGTGAAACTTTGCATCCAGTCTCAGAAAGAAAAGTCTCAGAAAAAGAGAGAAAATCTATTTGGCTGCTTTTCCTTTACACAGTGTGCAAGTGCACAGGGAAAGGTTATCTTTTAAAATTTGTTCTTCTTCTACTATGGTGCAATTTAAGGATGGGTGATCTGTAGACCCCACTATACTACACAAATATTTTAGCACCACTAACATAAATTCTTGAACTAGTTTACCCTAAATAGAAATAAGCAAACACACTAATCTACTCAATGGAAAAAAGTTACTTCTATTCTTGTCCTCAGAAGGCATACTATGAGGAAGGCAGAGCTTACTGAGAACATAAGCCTCTAGCGCCTCCAACCATGTTTGAAGGGAAAGATCAACATAGTGTAGTATACCTATCCCCATCTCCAAGGGCAAAACAAGTGAGTATGATGTTTGCTAACTAAACACCTTCTATGAAACAGAACATCAGGTAATTCTCGTCTCCACTGATGAGTTTTATCATGAATTCTCCACTCCTGGAGACAAAAGGCGCTCCAGGGCTGTCTTTATATGCAATAAAAAAATAAGGTATTTATGATAAAGTTATGTATAATTATAAATGAGTATAGTTTATAAGATACATAGCAATGGTATTTCGTTATAGCGAAAAGGTTTATATATGTGTGTGTAGCAACACAGATCTTCAGGTCTATAAGAATAAGGTTGCACTGGGTCCCTTCACCCTTTAGCCCCCCACTCCGTGCCATGCCCCTCCCGGCTGCTCCGCACCCCCTTAACCTTCACTTGCCCCCTAGACCTCGCTGTGCCCCCCTGTGCCCTGCCCCCTTTTCACCTCCTCCAGGCGGGCGGACACCAGCCCGGCCTCCCAGCTCTTGGCGGGGACCCCGCCCGCCCCGGGGGAGCTGCCTCCGCTCTTAGGTCGCTTCGGCCCCATGGGGCGCTCGGCGTCTGCCCCAGCTCAGTTCGGGCCGCGGCCGGGTCCTCGCGCCGTAACCATAGCAACCCAATTCCACCAGCCCGCGCCACGGGGCGCCTTCCGGGCACGCCCACCACGCTGTCTCCATAGCAACCGAGCACGACGCCGGTTGGGGGGGAAGGTAGCGGGCGCAGATAATACTGCCCTGGCCCGCCCCCCCCCCACGTGTCTTCGTGCGCGTGTCCGCCCACAGCACGGGGCGCACGTGACGTTGACCCCTCCCTGCCTGTCCCCGTCCACTCTCTACCCTCTGCTCGCGGTGAGCGCGTGCCCGGGGCGTGGAGCGCTCCTGCCCGGGAGAGCCTCGCGCCCCGTGCTGTAGGGAGGGGCACTTTCGGGGGGAGGGGGAAGCTCTGCCGAGAACTGGCTGAGTCTTACCCCTGCCCAGACCCAAGTGACTGCGCCACGGGCATGCGGGCGCGCGCAGCAGGCCCCCAAATCCTCACGGCCAGGGCAGGGTCCGACGTTCATGTAGCCGCAGCTGCGGCCAGCCTGGCTGGAGACGGGCCACCCCACCACGCATTGCACCGCGTGCAGCCAGGCTGCTTCTGCTGCTGGAGATTTCGTCTCTGGGCCGGTGCAGGGGACACGGGCTTTGCGCCCCCCCCATATGCAAAGGCAGGGGGGCAGGAGCAAGTCACAGCCGCTTGAAGGTTCATTGTTCTATTTAACGTCGTTCCCAAAGAGAGTCCGAGGTCAACCCCCTTGTAAACCGTGTTCTCAAGTACCCCACTAGGGCTGTTCTGCAGCATGAGTTGTGTGACTCAAATCTGGATCGTCTCCATGCGGGGCAAGCCCACGGCTGTGTGTTTCTTCAGGGCTCTCCTGCCCTGTTCCTTGGGGCTAGGAGGAGGTCCTCTCTGAGCCCCTCCATGCTGACACTAACCTGGAGGAGGCCACGTGGCCCATCTTGGTCCCTCTGCAGTGAGACTCAGGGCTGAAAGAAGTACTTGAGTACTTTGCCTGCACAGGCACCAGGATGGGGAAGAGGGTATGTTTCCCATAGGTATTTCCCTATGGATGCCAACGGCTAGAAGGAGACAGTCTCTCCCTGAGGGGGAGTCTCTTGTCTTCCTGGTCTCAGTAATGCACCTGCAGCTTTATTGTCTCCTCATTTTCAGTGTCCAGAAATATCTTATATTAAGAGAGTTTTAGCATATAGACATGGTCATATTTTCACCTTTCCATATTGTTATGAGCAACTTAGAGAAAGAATAGGGACAGTCTCCTATATCAGCTACCCTCCTATTAGAGGTACCTGGGGACTGCCAGCATTGGGCTTTTTCCCCAGAGCATCCTTCTAAAACGAGTGCTGGCCTGGGGCTAAATTTGGAGGATGCTGCCCTGTCGGAGGGGGAGAATGAAAGGCAGTGCACTCTGATGTGACTAACATGAAATTTCAAATCCAAACAAGCATGCTGGCAGCCTTGGCATGTCTGAGTGAGTTCACACAATGGTGCTGGAGCATGACCTTAGCCTGGATGCCTGCTGCGTGGTGACTCAGAGGTCTGCATAGGTGTGGGCAGCTAGGTCCACTCCCATGTCTAACTCACACTACAAATATTACCATATGTTTCTGCCCTGGGACTAAAGGGGGAGAGGGAGGCACAGCTGGGAGAAAGCAGGAGTGCTGCCAAGATAAAGAATTCATTACAGAGAAGTCATGTTGTGATCTCACACTAGAGACGAGTGAAATATTTTGTGTGATTTAACATTTTGTGAAAATATCCCAAACCACATGCTCCCTTGCCCCCAACCCCACTATACCCATCTGAGTTGCTCAGAACATACAATCTTTATTTTAATTTCATAGAAGCCTTGAAACCCTGCTGTTCAGTGCATTATTGATTTAGTCTGAACTTCATTCTAGGAGGATACTGACCTATTATATACTCACCATGAAAGGCCTATAATTATGCACTCATAAGGGAGAAATGGGAACTCTGGCTTATTGGTTGTGTGAGAGACAGTGAGTCTTCTCGTATCTTACTTTCACGTTGTATCGAATCACCTTTCCCTGTGTCTGCAGACAGATGTAGTTTATAGCCCCTCTTGAAGGGGGAGAGATGCCCACTGTTTTTGCCAAGACACATTAACATTTTCTTCACCCCATTTCTTGGCAGGAGGCCACTTTACTTTTCTGAGGTTTTTCATTTGGTGCCAGAAACAGAAAAGTTAGACACCAGTTGCTGGCAGAAATGTAGGGGTATGACATTCCCCATTCTTGACTACAGTCCTGTATATAGAGGCTACGTTTGTACTTGGTGTGTCAGGAGTGAGGTGCATTGGCAGAATATTGGGGAAGAGAAGTGGGATTGGAATAACAGATGATGCAGCAGGACAGGACTAAAATGCCATATATAATGTAGTTTTGCAGCTGTGTAAGTTGTCACATAATACCCTTATTTTGAACTGTTTCTGAATCCAGGCCTTTATTATGATTTTTTTTTAATCTCCAGCCTTTATGATTATGAAGTAAACCTTCACAAAGTCAAATGAGTGTAACCATTGCACAGATGGCCTGCGTCCACAAACAGCTTGAAACAATATTCCTGAGAGGTGTGAACTGGCCCATTTATATCCTTTACATATTAATACTGAAGCATAACTATGATTATTTGAACTAAAACATAGTTAACTATTTTATGGCTAATCATTTTAGCAACTACATCCAGCTACAGTGCCAGCTATGATTGTTGGATGTATAGGCAGATACTGAGGCAAGCAGAAGTAGAGCAGCTGGTTTCTGGGGAATGAGAAATTCACTCCTTTCCCCAAATGTAAAATCACCTCCAGTGTTTCTCCAAAGAGGAAGAAAGAGAGGAGATGTATCTAATTAAGTGGTTCTCAACCTATTTATTAGTGTGGGCTGCATATGCGCCCCTCCATGTGTTACTTGGGCTGCTGTTTGAGAACCACAGTGCCCACCCCCAACCCTCCACACACTCCTATGCCCAGCAGCCCTCCCACCCCCAAGAGTGCGGGCAGGAGTGGAGGCACGGGTGCAGAACAGGCAGCAGGAACCCCGCACCCTGCTTTGCAGGGCCAGACAGCAGCCTCGATCCCAGAGCCTCCTGGGCAGTGACAGGACAGCTATGTAACAGCCCCAACCTTGGACCCTGCTGGCCACCCTGACCCTGGACCTGCTGTATGGGGCTGTGTGGCAGCCCCAAGCCCCACTCTTCTGGAGTCCTGACATCGGTCCCTGCCATACGGGGCCAGGCAGGAGCCCGACTCTGCACCCTGGTGTGTGGGGCGGGGCTGGGCTGGGCAGCTAGGACCTCGACCCCACTGTGCAGGCAGAATGGTCTTTAGCATACAGCTGGGCCGCAGCTGTGTGCTAACTGGGCTGTGGGTTGAGAATCACTGATCTACTCCTTAGTGCTAGAAACCTCAGCTTCCCCTTGGATCTCAAAACACCAGACAGTCTCCCATATCTCAGATACCAAAGCTATAGTTATCTCCTGGACATTGAAAAACCTTCTAGCTTACCTCTGATAACTCTTAATAGGTAGTTTTTAAAATCTTAAATTTGGAGACAGTATTACATTAATTGAATTTAATATAAGATAAATGAAGAGTTACTGTACTGATTGGATTAAACTGGAATGAAGGAAGTGGAGAAATTAAGTGTAGGGGGGAGTACTTGGGAGGGTCCTGCCACATAATTCAGGGGTACTAGTTGCTAGTGATGAATACCCTCAACAAATTCCCATAGCCTCTGCTCATATCATTGACAGACTAATTATGTACAGCAGCCTGAATTTTCTTTTTTATAGGAATAAATGTAATTTATTTTGAAAAGTCTGTACCTATTTTGTATTACTGAAAAACAAGTATAGGGACATCCAATTTAATTTCTGAAGCCTTCAGTCTGTAGTCCAATACCTTGCACATGCTTTTTCCTCTATATTGCCAATGACATTAGAATATCTGGCAAAACCCAAAATGTAATCCATTATCACCTGTCAGTAAATTGGCTTCTAAACTCCAACTGGATGCGGTAGAACTGTCTGTTCAACTCCATGGAAGAGAAAAGAAGCGTCCCTCTGGTATTTGGTATTGTATTCCTATTCCTGCCTCTGGCTTATTGGACTTTGGAAGCATTTCAGGCCAACCAGTCAGTAAAAAGGTTCAGCTTCTGACTTCTCTAAGAGTTGACAAGCTTTACATCTGCCCATTTCAAATCAAATCAGAGGGTTCAGGCTAGTCCCTTGCACAAAGAAATCAGAAGAAATCTTTTTTTTCCCTTTGGAAAAGGTTTTCCACAGCCCTAATGCTTGCCTCTTTCCTATGCTTTCCTCTCCTATTTCATGGCTTTCTTCCTAAGGAGGAATAAATTCCCTTTCAGTGGTCATTACGGCCAGAGTCATCCACAGAAGTCCACTGTTGAACTGCCTGAGAAGATCTCTCAGAAAATCCTGCTTCCTTAGACTCCCATCTCTTACCATCCTCGGAAGCAAGAAATCATGAAAGACTGCTTAAATAAAGTAAACTCTGAAATTTAAATAGTATACTATCAGAACAAAAATAAAACTACTGGGCTGCGTCTGGTTCATAAAAAACAATCACCACCATGGGATGGTGGGGAGGGCTAACACCCAGCCATGCAATAAAAAAATAGATGATACTAATAAGGGAAAATAAAAGGTGGGAAATGACCACAAATACTAAAATGCTTTGGTCATAATTGTATGGTTAATGCATAGTATCACTACAGAGCAAAGTGAAGCTTGTTTGGTTGCCTTAATTGTGTATTTCTGTACCTTAACATGGTTCAATGTCTTTTAAGTTTAGCTGTGAATTTCCTGATCTTATAATGCTTAGTTTGGGGATAATTACATCACCGTAGTATATTTTACTATTAAATTCCTTATGTGTACTCTCACCATTAACTCAGTTCTCTTAATTTCTCCTCTCTCATTTCCCCCATATTCCCTTGCACAAACATACCCCAGTTTCCCTCTCCCTTCTTCCCTCTCAGTTGAGTAGATCCAGTGCAATGGGTAGCTTTTGAAAATAAATATTTAAAATTAATGGCAATTTTCTCTAATTATTTTTTGCATTTCTCATTATTCTCTCAGCATAGGCTGGTGTTTAAAATTTTCTCTTTCAGAGAAACTCACTAAGGGCTTATCTACATGAGGACACTTGGGAAAGTTAAGATGAACTAGCTAAAGGTGTGAAGTTAAAATGCATAAGTTAAAGCATGTGAACCCTGTGTGTATATGCTCTTGTTGAGTAAAGTGATCTAGTTTGCTGGAGGATTAAGCTACAGTTAACTAACCCCTTTACTTCTACCTGAAAGAGTCCACACAGGTTTAATGAATGTATGTGCTTTAACTTCTTACCTTCAGTTACTTCATCTCAATTTTCCTTAATATCCTTGTGTAGACAAGCCCAGAGAATTGCTCTCTTTCAGAAAGGGCCACTGCCTCCCTTTCCGAATCAGTGGAAGTTGGGTGCCTAAATACCTTTGAAGAGCTGGATCTAAGTGCATATATCTCCCTCAAGAGGATTGTGGTTCCCAATGCTGTCAAGAGACAGAGAGGAACACTGTGAGGAGCAGGTAGATAAAGACAGTGGCTAGCTTTGCTAAGAAGGCCTGAGTCTCATTGAGAACAAATAGGCAATAGCAGCTGTTATGAAAGATGGCAGTTCTTTGTGGAATTATGTATAGTAGAATATTGTTCTTCAGTGCCTGCTGATAAAAAAAAATCAATTTAGAAAGAATACCTGAAAAAAATGACTATTCATTCTAAAAATGTTTTTGACATGTATCCTATACACACAATTTGAGAGAGTTTAAACTCTATGGGAAGTTTGAAAAGTTTGTGTTTTTTCCATTACTGAGATTAGGAAGAACAACAAACAAAGTTTGACATCAGCTGCTAAATTTCTTAAAGCACCTTTTTACACTGAAAATTCACATTTGAAAATAACAGACGTATAATTTCTCAGAAAATTCAATCTTTACTCAAAGAGTAAATGCTGTAATTGTAGGGAGGATAGACAATTTTCCTACACAACAAACAGTCTGAATCCCTACTTTAAATGTAAAGCTCAACTCAACTTTAACTAAGGAGCTGCATCTGGCACCTCTGTAATATAATAATTAGAAAACATCATTAATAAGTTATCTTAATTACAACTGAATTTCTTCAAGTGTAACCTACATAAGATTTTAGTGAGCTTGAACTATATGAAAAGTCTGAAGGGTTTATGTTATTTCATTACTGAGAACAGGACTGAAAATGAATATGTTTCTTATTGGCTTTAATAGTTACTCCTGATATATACCAGATAGAAAGTAAAATCAGGCCCTTTACATCTCAGGGTTCGTCATTAATTTTGCCAAACTAGAGGCCGATGAAAATCCAGTAGGCACATAGCCAAACCAAAAATAACCTTTGCAAATCCCAGATTTTGCCTGTAAAAACACCTGATGAGATGCACTGTGCAGATCCAAGGAAGTGGAAATCTCACTGTCTTTGTTCAAAGGTATACTGGTCTGTGGAATAATAGGTACTCATCCAACCATGCAGAATTTGATGGGGGTCTGCGGAGAGTTGGCTGGTCACATAGTGGTGGCTCTTCTCCTTAGTTGCTAACTACATTGAAGGGTAACTAAAATATATCAATGCTTTCTTCATATTACTTTTTAATATAAGCAACTGTAGTTGCAACACAGATGTTGTGGGGTCATGCACAAAAAGGGAGACATTTATGTAATCAAAAATGTGAGTGAAGGTGTCCATAATACAGTCTCTCTACTAGCATGTGGTCGCCACTTTTAAAAGGTTGAGAGCCTCTTCCTTAACTCAATGAGTTCACTTCCTCAGTGTGTGGTAATTGGTGACTGGAAGTCATAATTAACTACTTTATTAAGTCTTATAGAGCTGCAAGAACACAGAGTGCACAATGCAACACTTATCATCTGATCTCTGGGCTGAGGTGAATGGAAAAGGCTGAGGAGGCACAATTGTACTAGGTTCCTAAGCTAGCACCCCTCCGCCCCCTCAAAAGGAGAGAAATAGGCACAGAAATTCTTCTATTTACTATCTTCAGGCCAACGGGAAAATAGAGTATTTTAATGTTTTGAAAGACTGCAAACTTGACCTAGAAAGGAAGCCCTGGAAATAATTTGCAATAGATTTCTTAAAGAACTACTGATCAATCCAATATATGATAAGCCAAGCGTGTCCTGCAGAATTGCTTCCTGGGAAATTGATGCAAATCAGATTAAATCTTTATGTTTTCTAATAGCCTAATTCTTACTCAAATTACATGAAAATTCAGCACAACAACATTTATAAGTCATAATTTGAAGAAAGTAAGATAAAAGAAAGCACTAGTGTTAAATATCCATATTTTCAGTATGGTTTCTTTTGTATGGATTTGTAAATATGGTACTGTAGAAATCAAGTCAGTTAACTTTGGTGATCCAGTTCAGAATGTGAAACTGAAAGGCCTATCCCCTCTAAGTTAGCAGATTGGAAAATGTTGAATGATATACACCTTTCAGCTATAAGAGCAGATGACCCAGATATTCAGACACTGCAGTGTTGGAGATCATATAAATACTTACGTATCAGACAGATAAGTTCCTGATTCCCTCAGCTGAGTGGACTATGGTGTATTGTTTACTTGCTATGTACATCTATCCCCCAGTAAAGTAAAGCTGAATATTAGAACATGGTCATTTGAGTGGACCAGAGAGTATGTAATCGGAGTATAAATTGCTTTTAGTGTATTCATGTTGTTTCAGCAGTATGATGATGTTAAAATATTTAAAATGTTAGCTCACATTTATACTTGTGACTTAGACCCTGACAAAAATTAAGAGTTATTATTGAATTCTGTTACAGTACGTCTGGTGAAAGCTGTGTACATTACAAAGACGTATGTGATGGTGTGAGATACCTAGAACTGGCTAGGTGGTAGTAGCTCATACTCATGTAATGCTTTTACTATGACAGTTTGAAATACAGCCTTTGATTAGAACCCGGTGAAATTTTTCAGATGCAATTTTTTTTCACTTGAGTGACCAGAAGTATACACAGTATTCCAGATGAGGTTTTACCAGTGCCTACTATAATGGCATTAATACTTCCCCATCTCTACTGGAAATATTTTTCCTGACACATCCTAGGATCACATTTGCCTTTCTCCTGGCTGCATCACATTGATGGCTCATAGTCGTACTCTGATCAACTAATACACCCAGCTCTTCTCCTCCACTGCTTTTTCCAACTGATGAACTCCCAGCTTATAGCAGAAATTCTTATTAGTCCCTCACTGCATGATCTTTCACTTGGTAGTATTAAATTTAATCCCCTTTCTATTTGTCTAGTCCTCAAGGTCATCCAACTCTTCCTGTATAATATTACAGCCCTCCGTATTGGCGATGCTTCCCAACTTTGTCAGCAGCAAATTTCATTAGCACACTCCTACTTTTGGTGCCAGGGTCATTAATGAAAATTTTAAATACGATTGGTCCCAAGACTGATCCTTGAGGAACTACACTAGTAACCTCCTTCCAGCCTGACAGCACAACCCACTGTTATTTCCCTTTTCGCCAGTTCCTTACACATATTTCAGTTCTTGTTGTACTTCCCATCTTCCCCAGTTTAGCTACTAATTTTCCATGTGGTACTGTATCAAATGCTTTACTGAAGTACAGATAGATTAGATTTACTGCATTTCCCCGGACTAAAATAATGTCAGTTCTCTCTATTGCCTCAGCCTCACCAACACCAATGTGTCCCAGAGCCTGAAAGAGATCATTGGATGGATGAAGAGCAGCTGGCTCAATCACCCTGGAAAAACAGCTGTGATGCTGGTAAGAAGGGAAAATATTTTGATGAACTGGTCAATACTCTAATTTCAGTAACAACTGAGCCCACCAGAGCAGAGATCATCAAGGTGTTTCAGAGCCATGTTGGGCTCATTTTTGCTCCTGGATACACAAACTGAACACAGCACAATGGCATAGGAATGCTTTCTGCTCTTATCTCCCTTCTCTCAGCCAAGGACCTAGCCAAAGTGATCCACATTTTCATCTTCTCCCAGCTAAACACTGCCACTTCCTCTACCTGGGGATGAACCCAACCGCCCCAGAAAGAAGGAAATGGCAGCATGAAGCAATTCACCTCATAAGCAAGAAAGGCCAAGATAAGGCCAAGATTCACACTTCTGTTTTGTGAATGTCACTGTTCCTCCTTTACTTCAGAATATAATGGAAAACAATGGGGTACAAAGCCTGATGGTTAAATGGTGAAATGTTGTGCTTAAGTGGGAGTAGATACAGTAGGCAGAGAAAGGGCAAGAACTGGTCTTATGCAACCCTTTAAAGGAGTAGTCTGGAGTCCAAGGTAAAGTCACTGCAGAAGGCAAAAAGCGCATTCAGAGACAGGAGCTGACAGCCAAAACCCAACAGTGTAACGTTTGAGGTGCTCAAAGGAGTTGATACAGTCAATGCTGACAAAGACTACCTATATGTCAAGAAGGACACAGAAAAGTGAGAGAGCTGTGATTTTCAGAACAGAGGGAGTTACTTATCACGTAGGAGATTAGTTTCAGTAAAATGGATCATGGTTGCTGTGTGTGGTGATGTGGTTGGCGTGATGGGAGAAGACTGAGCTATCAGTTCATTTTTTTTTAGGCATTTCTCCAGGCCACAGTACCTTCCTTCTCCAACAGGGCCAGCTCCAGCTTTTTTGCCGCCCCAAGAGGAGGCAAAGAAAAAAAAAAGGAAAAAAAGAAAACCCCAAGTCGTGCCGCCGCAGAAAGAAGAGGACAGAAGGGCCCGCCACCAAATTGCTGCCACAGAAAGAAGAAGAGCGATTGAGCTGCCGCCAAATTGCTGCCAAAGACAAAAGACAAGGACTGAAGGACCCGCCTCCGAATTGCTGCTGAAGAACAAGACATGCCACCCCATAATTTTGACTGCCCCACGCACTTGCTTCCCTGGCTGGTGCCTGGAGCCGGCCCTGTTCTCCAGTACCACAGTGACTTCCTCTTGTATTTTGATGAGATAGGGTAAGCAGAATATGGAACTTTAAATGGAGAGATGAAACCTTGAGATGTCCAGGCTCACATTATGGTTGCAACGTTTGAGGCTTCTGAGATCCAGGAGGATGTGGGAAGATGAAAGCAGGTGCCTCCATGATCCAGGTTAGGATGAGAGAGTGCCTGAGTTCTGAGATCTGATTCATGAGAAATGAAAGGCCAGGGCCTCTGATACTGGAGTCAGGGGGTGGGGGAGGGAAGAAAGATGTGAAAGCCTGAGACTCCTGGGATCAGGACAGAGGGAAGATAAAAGCCTGAGGTGTTTGCGATTGGGGTAGGGTGAAAGGCTGAGATTTCTAGTATCAGGAGGTAGAAAAGTGAAAGCCCAAGTCATTTGGATCAGAATATGGAAGAATGAGACCCTCTAGGATGCGGGTTGGTTTGTCTGGAATGTGGGAAGTGAAGCCTGAGGATCAGGTTTGGGTCAGGGAAGCCTGATGACTGTAGGGGTTGATCATCCTCCCCTCCTGCCTCCTTTTCTTTGATCCATTGTTCCCAATTGTATTTGCCCCTCATGTAGTTGATTACCCGTCCCCCACTTCCCCTAGCAGCAGCTGCCATCAGCCCGCTGCCATGCCTTGCCACCTGTTGGTAGATGAACTCACAGAGTCTCAAATCCAGAGAGATTAGACACATTCATATCTGAAATGACTGAGGGGAGGGGGTGAAAGCAAAACCGTTAAAATGGCTTTAACCCCTCCATGCTGCTCCCCCCATGAACTCTGCAACCCTTCTGAGCAGCTGCTGTTCATCTGGCTGCCCTAGCCTCCTCGTCAGCTGTTTGATGTCACACATCAATCTCCCATCTTTGCTACAAATCTCTGATGATCAAGTTTCACATTTCCAGGACTCTGGCCGTAAAGCCCCTTCCACTGGTATAATTAGTAATTAGAGGAAAAATGTTAGAAAACTCCTCTCGGCATAAACAGACACTTAATCCCATCTGTCATGTCAGGAAATTCACATTAGGGTGAAGGTCCGACACAGATTTTTTTATCTAGGGTGACTGACCGCACACGCTCTGTACTTCTTAATTAACCTGCCCTGATGAAAATGAGAGAGATTTATTTACAAGTGACCATTTTGCTTATAAAACTACAAGGACTGAGGAATTCTCAGCATTCTAAAAATGATCATTTCTCACTCTTTATAATAATAACCCCATGGAATTTAATTTAAATTTGTCCCGTCAACATTTTGTTCTTATGCTCTCTGCAGACACATAGCTTAGTGGAGAATTGCATTTGGTTTCTGCTTGATGCACACTCTATTGTAGTGCTATACCATCAGGATCATTAAATATTTGCTCATTCAGATAATTTCAGATGAGGGATTCTTCAATCTGAGAAACAAAAGTAAAACAGGATCAAGTGGCTGGAAGTTGAAGCTAGAGAAATTCAGACTGGAAATAAGCCATACATTTTTAGCAGTGACATTAATTAACCATTGAAACAAACGAACAAGGGTTATGGTGAATTCTCCATCACTAGCAATTTTAAAATAAAGATTAAATGTTTTTCTGAAATAAAGACTCTAGTTCTGACAGTAGCTTATTCAGGGATGTCTTGCAGACTGCATTGTGTAGGAGGGCAGACTAGATGGTCACAATTGCCCCTTTTGGCTTAAGATCTATACATTATAGGGGTTACAGATTAGGGCTGGCGCTAACTTTTTGCTGTCCCGAAGCAAAAAAAAAAAAAAAAAAAAGGGTGGCCAGAGGAGGGGTGGGGGAAAGAAATTTGGCTGGAGAAGCCAAGGGGAGCAGGGGCAGCCGGAATGCCACCCCTAACAGTGTGCCACCCCAGGCACGTGCTTGCTATGCTAGTGCCTGGAACCGGCCCTGTTAGAGATGGAATCCACCATCTGCTGAAAGGGGTGTGTCACATATCTCTCTGCCCAGTGGCACTGGACGTTTGTTAAACCTTGATGGCTCAGTCAAATGGGAGCACCTTGGGAGAATGGGATGACCACATCATAGGTGAAACTAGTGTTCTCCAGCTTCTCCGCAAGAAGCTGGGTTTTGGAGAGTGGAAAATCCCCAAAGAGGAGAACAAAGAGGTCAGATGTTACTGCTGGCCCTTAAAAATCCATAGAGTATGAGAGACTTGAAGGGAAACTCAAAGGGATACAGAGAGAGAAAAAGCTTAGGTAGAAGAGAGGAACAGAGGGGCATACTTTTGTAGCACTTTTCTAACTGCAAGACCAACTGAGCTGAAAAAGAAAGAAGCTGGCTGCAAAGGAGAAGCGGAGAGTTTATGGTTCAGAGGAGGAGCCTTCTCAAACAGAGAAGCCGGGGTGGGGAGGGATCCTGTAGACCTTAGACAAAAGACTCTGACCTAAGCCCAAAGAATGCTCAAGTGTGACAAGGAAACTGAAGCAGGGAAATGTGTCCGGGGGTTTTATTGTTTTGTCTGGATCTGTGTATTTCTTGTGCTATTTAAAATAAAGAACAATTGATATTTTTTGGAACCCTTTGCAGAGCCTGCGTGTTATGTGCTTCCTCTGTTGTGTCTTCGAAGAGATGAACTATAAATTCACAGTGTCCATAAGATTGGCACTACTGGGGTGTCTTGGGAGGGTCAGCACCAGTCCTAAGAGCCTATGGTAGTGGGGCTGCAAAGTCCCTCTTCCATGGAGGGGTAACAGGCAGAATCTGGGCCCAGGAAGTGTGCCAGAGAGGCCAAGAAAAGAGACAGTGCTGGAGCCTACCCAGACCAAGGGAAGCTTCAGAGCACAGAGAACTAGCATGTTGGGAACCAAACACAGCAACCTGGTAATTATCCAGCTGGGAGAGCTTTACCATAGCTGTGACAGAGGTACCTCTGGAAATAGATGACCTCTCTACTCTTCATGAAGTTACATGAGGGTGGGATGGGGTACCCAGGGCGCTCTCTCTTTGTTGCAGCCGTTCCCACTCAGGCTCTATACTTTGGCTCAGGGCCTAAAAAATCAAATTCACTCCTGAATCCTATATTACATGCAAAAACATTCATTAATGCAACATCACATCAATGTTAGGAAAGTCAGAGTTAAATTTCTCATAGCAGCATTATCTCTGCCCCTTTGTCCCTTAATTCTGGCACTATTTAACTTTTGAGAGATCAGCTTTCCAACCTTGTTTTTTTCCCTTGAAAGAAGAGAGGAATGGTAGGTTCTATTGCAAGTTCTGGAAGGGAGTGTTCTCTGATAGTTTCAGAGCATTCTGCCTGTTCCTCCCTGACCTATAAGCTTGACCCCCATCTGCCACATACCCTTCAATTTGTTCTTGTCACAGTACTGTCTAATCTCCACGCCTGGCTGCTTGTCCCAGTGTCCAACTCCCAGTCTCCTTGCCAAGCCAGTCATAGCTTCCCAGTGCCCCTGCATCCTCCTGACTTTTCATCCAATCTGTTTATCTCCACAAGCCCCGTGCTCCCCATTCTGTCTTCCAGTCTCCCTTCCTGGACTCCTCATCCAACCTCAGTCTCCAAAACCTTTCCTCTGCTCTTGTCCCACACTCTGCTTAGCAAGTCCCAGTTCTCCTCCACATGCCTGCTTTTTGTCAGATCTGTCTCCTCTTGCCCCACCCCCATTCTTCGCCCCACCATTGGTAGCCAGTCCCAGTCTCCCTTCACCTCCTCATCCAATCTCAATCTTTCTTCACCACCACTGGGTTCACAGTCCCCATATCCTTCCCCTCTTCCCATCTTGCTCTCAGTCCCAGTCTTCCTGCCCAGCCAGTCCCAGTCTTCCCTTCACCAACTTCCAATCTCTGTTTCTCTCCCCCTGCAACTTCCACCCCCAGTCTCCACACCACTGCCCTCCCGCATTTTGGTTCTTATTCCTCTACTCCTCTGTGACCAAATTTAAAGTCTCTTCTCCAAAGCAAGGGGGAACTAGAAGTTCTCAAAGAAAAGGTCACCAGAAGTTTATTTTTTAAAATATGATAAAGCATATTTTCCCCTAATCTTTTTCTTAAAAAACAGCTGAACCATGTTAGCTGAAACTTTCAAAAAATTCAGCTGAAGCCGGAAGCAGACACCTGGTATGGAAATATTCAGTTGAAAATCATAAAGTTTTGGCAAAATTATAAACAACTGAAAATAGTGTCTTATTATGGGAAGCGTTGGGCAACCTTAATAAAAGGGAGGGCTACCTGTTCCACCAGTAGGGAGGTTATGTCATTATAAGCCTCTTTCATATGCTTCATATGTTTAGCATATTGGGGCTAAGCATAAGGTTAATTATATGCCCTGTTTTCATATGCTCATAACTTTCTGAAAATTATCCCTTGAGGCTGAAAGCTACTTGGAGCTAGCCCAGAGAGAAAGGTTTTTTGGGAAAATTTGATGAAAATCCCATGATCTAAGATGGCCCTGCCCTTTAGAGCGATACTGATGCGGGATGGCCAGCATTAATAGCTATATACAATGTGTTGTTTTAAAGGGTTTAAGTCTTGCTTTTTAGTGCTCCCACCCTAGCACTCCTGCAATCACTTTCTGTCTGCCACACATCTGGTAGCAGACATAGTGTGGCAGATGCCACACATCTGGTCAGGCTCCCCCTGCTGGCAGCCCATCTGATTGTTATGGGAGAATCCCAGCCTCTTAAAGTCTCCAGAGTCTTAACAGACCCCAGGCACTGTCCCAGTTTTGGGGGCTATAAACTCATTCTCTGAATGCAGACCCTCTGTCTAACATCCTCTCCTGATAGCTGCAACTACACAGCCTAGCCCCTGGAACCAGCACTGAATCCTCAGCTCCCTCTGTAACTTAAGCACACCATCTCCCAGAATCCCACTGAAAGGCTGAGCCCTCTGGGTTAGTTTCACTCTGTTAGGAGTGCTTGTAGCTTGTGACACAGGCTGTGCCCAGAGCTTGAACACAGCTTTGCTCTTAAACAGCATAAAAATTACCCAGATTGATTCAAAAATAATAATGCACATTTTCCCTTTCCAGCTCATCCTTCCCTGGGGAAGCCTTGGGGAACCATCTGTGTCCAGATAGGTAGGTAGGCAGGCTTCTCCCACCCCATCCTGGTGCTGCAGCAGCTTCCCTCATCTTAAACTGGTGAAAAATAGCAGAGAGAGACCATATACGGCAGCTTCTGCCCCTTATCACCTTCCAGTCTCCAGTCAGGTGACTCCATCAGCCTCAGCAGGTGACCACAGAGTCCTATTAGGTGACTTCATTGCCAGGTGACCTCTCCCCTGATAAACCATTTCTCCTGAGTAGGAGCCAGCTTTTTGTCTAGGGTGCTTCCCTCTTGAATAGATCTGTTGTCAGGACATTGCCAGCCACCTGTGGAATTCCAGTCTAACATGGAGGTGATAGGACTACAGAGAAGGCAAAGGGCTGCATATTCAGAACAGAATTTGCAACGTGGTCATAATAAGCACAGAAGGTTCATGGTCTCACACAGAATTCATATACTGTGCAGACAGATTCCCCAAATTATCTCTGCTACCAATACTGATTAGATACTGAGTGCTGATGGAAGCATGGTGATGAGTAGGGCCCTACCAAATTCCCAGTCAATTTTGGTCAATTTCACATTCATAGGATTTTAAAAATTGTAAAGTTGTAAAAAAAATTGTAATGATTCCAGCTATTTAATATGAAATGTCACGGTGTTGTAATTGTAGGGGTCCTGATCTAAAATGGAGTTATACGGGGATCACAAGGTTATTTCGGGGAAGGGGAGTTACGGTACTGCTACCCTTACTTCTGCGTTGCTGCTGGCAGGGCATAAGGATGACATGGTATGGTATTGCCATCTTGACTTCTGTGCTGCTGCTGGCAGAGCTGGGCCCTCAGTCAGCAGCAGCCACTCTCCGGCTACCCAGCTCTGAAGGCAGCAGAGCAGAAGTAAGGGTGGCCTGGCATGGTATTACCATCCTTCTGCACTGCTGCTGGCGGGGCATTGCCTTCAGAGCTGGACACATGGCCAACAACCGTCACTCTCCATCTGCCCAGCTCTGAAGGCAGCGCAAAAATAAGGATGACTGTGACCCCACCCCTTGGCAACCCTCCTGCAACTCCCTTTTTTGTCAGCCCCCCTAATTTGAGAAACACTGGTCTCCCCTGTGAAATCTGTATAGTATAGGGTAAAAGCACACAACAGACCAAATTTCACAGGGGGAGACCATATTTCACAGTCCATGATGTGTTTTTCATGGCCATGAATTTGGTAGGGCCCTAACTAATGAGGAAGGGAAAATGAGTGAGGGTGAGTGTTACAATGAGAGCGAGGGTATGGAAACAGCAGTAATGGTAGAGGAGAAAGGAAGTGGTGGTGAGTGTGACAGTGAGGGGAGATGGAAGGGGCAGGAGTAAGGGAGTGGTAGGTGAGTGGGGAGAGTGTGACAAGAGGCTATGGATGGAGCAAACTATTAGTAGTGTACTTCATTCTAGTAACTTCTAAGCAACAATATGGATTTAGTCTCTATATTGTAGTCTTCTAAGTATGCTGCCGTACCATCCAGATAATTCCTATCACCATACATTTCCCTTTTTCTGAAACAGAAATGTATACAATCAGATTTAGGTGTTTGGAAATCAGTATATTGCTTGTATTTCTCATGCCTGCTGGGCAGCAATTCTTCATGAATCACCCAGTTTATTGTTTAACATTGGGCTGCTTGTTAATTCTGTAAGGAATCTTTTGGAAATGATTTGTCAGCAGTTTTCAGACAGTCTTTCAAAACTCCATTAAAACATGCCGTTTCCCCTCCTTACTTTGTGACCGTCTTGTCCTCATCTACTTCATTCCCTCCCTCCTACCCTTCCATCTTTATTCTTCAGTTCTCTCCCTGCTCCATCTCTTTACAGTCTGCTGCCACCTCATTCCCTTAACTACTTTCTTCTCCCTCTTTTAATCCTCTCCTAATCCTCCTTCCGCTTTTTCTCGTCACCTCCTGCCATCTTATTTTCCTTGTCCCCAACCTTTTCTGTGTCTTCTTAAACACAGTGATGGAATAAATATTGTGAAAAAAAATCACAATAACTCTCAGGGCCAGACTCCATTTGTGCATATGTGTTTTTGTGCCTATACCCTGTTGCTGCCCTAAGACCTGTGCACGCACATGACAGATTCTAACTCTTGCTTGTGCAGTATTTTCATACGGCAAACATATTCCTGAGTCACTTGTCTTCTTACAGACCCTTTCAAACCTCCTTAAGCTTCTGGATCTGTCTGAAAAAGGACATTAAAATAACATTTGAGCAAATCTGACTGTCCTAGGCTGGAATTTAATTTGATTCCACTTTTTCCATTTCAAAAGCAGCATGGGACTTCACTCTGTGCCAGTCTGTCACCCCTTAGCTATCTCTTCTCTCCCTTGCTTCATCTTCATTCTACCATACTTCAATGCTCTCCTGTGTATGCTTCAGAAAATGTCTGGTTCGTCTGTGTTTGAAAGCCCCAGGCTGCTTAGTGGTAACACCTGTCCAACCAGTCAAAGAGGCTGCAGATTTGGAGCTGATGGGGCCCTTGAGGGGAGGCAGAGGCAGCTTTCTCCATTCAACATGACACTGTGGGTTAATAGAAGGAAAATATTGACATTTTATTAAATTACTCCTATAGGTTGGATCATGTAACATGTCCAAGATCTAAACAATGATCCTGTTCGGGAGGAATGTGAGGTTGAGACTGATGAGATAAACCTTTTGCTGGAATATCTCTCCGAGCTCACTAAATTGCTTCCTTTATTTAATTACAAATTAATTGAAAACACTCCTAGTCCAACACAACAATACTTAGAACCTGATTTGTTGATAATATCCTAATCCCCCTGCAATATTCCCATAGACTGTACCATGATTATGTCATCAGTTTTACACTTTTAGAACCTTGACACATCTGGCTACACAGGCCTCATTAAAATGAATGAGAAAAATGTGTATAGCCATGGAGTACACAATCCTTTACTGACCCCAGCCAGGACAGTGCTGACATGCATAATAAACAGGTTCGCTGCAGCTGGTGCAATGTTGGTAACATATGAGCTAACAGAGGAAGGAAGAGGAAGGTGTATCTGTATTGGCAAACTGCGAATAAAGTGATGCTAGGGAAGGAAGCATGAAATATATGCAGATAAAAGACTGATTATGGAATTGTGTAAACTAGATTAAAAGATCTAGAAGGTCACATCTTTTCGGCCTACTGCGGCTCCCACCTGCAGCCAGTTCTCCTCACTACACTCTCCAGTGCTTTATCCAGTCCTCCTTTCCTTTCTTTGTGTGATTAATTTTTTTATTACTTTTCAAAAAGGAAAATGACATATAGCTTGTATATGTCACCAGATAGCTCACATTTCACAGGATAGCCAATAAAATGATGCAATTATGCAGCTTTATAACTTGTCAACACTGCAAGACCAGACAACGCAAAATCCAATGGTATTACACAGACAAAACATGTTAGGCTGGGGTAATATGAATATAATAAAAAGGCATACACAAATGGGCAAAAAAAGCAAAGAGGAGATGGTGTGGGAAGAGGAAGGGAAAAAGCAGAGAGGTCAGGTGGAATGGAAGTCTGGCATTATTGGATAAGCTTAGCATTCTTTATCAAAAAGTATCAAGAAATAGGGTCCAAATTTCTTTGAATTCATATAATTGATCTCTGTGTCAATAAGCTATACTTTCTTTCGCTACTAACTCTAGGGTGACCAGACAGCAAATATGAAAAACTGGAACACAGAGTGGCAGGGTAATAGGAGCCTATATAAGAAAAAGACACCAAAATCGGGACTGTCCCTATAAAATCAAGACATCTTGTCACCCTAGCTAATTCGGACAGGTCTGAATATCACTGCTGAATTTGAGGCATAAGCCTGTTCCTCAATTTTTATAAAATTATGCGCCTGGTGTATATTAGGATATGATTTTTAACTGATGTTTGGTTGCTGACACTTTTATATCCAATTCTTTCCACAGCTGCCTGGCTGTTGGACTGCTTGTCATGGTATATGTGCACCTCACCCCCTTTTGAGGGTGAATCAGTGTTGCGAGGGCACCATGGTTGCTGTCTGCCAGACTGTCCTTGAACTCAACATAGGGATTACAGTGGACAAGAAGCTGGATATGAGTCAGCACTGTGCCCTTGTTGCCAAGAAGGCCAATGGCATACTGGGCTGTATTAGTAGGAGCATTGCTTGCAGATCGATAGAAGTGATTATTCCCCTCTATTCGGCACTGGTGAGGCCATCCCTGGAATACTGGAATATGTCCAGTTTTGGTCCCCCCGCTAAAGAAGGGATGTGGATACATTGGAGAGAGTCCAGCAGAGGGCAACAAAAATGATTAGGGGGCTAGGGAACATGACTTATGAGGAGAGGCTGAGGGAACTGGAGTTATTTAGTCTACGGAAGAGAAGAGTGAGGAGAGATTTGGGAGCAGTCTTCAACTACATGAAGGGGGGTTCCAAAGAGGATAGAGCGAGGCTATTCTCAGTGGTGGAAGATGACAGAACAAGGAGCAATGGTCTCAAACTGCAGTGTGGGAGGTCTAGCTTGGATATTAGAAAACACTATTTCACGGGGAGGGTGGTGAAGCACTGGAATGGGTTACCTAGGGAGGTGATGGAATTTCTATCCTTAAAGGTTTTTATGGCCTATCTTGACAAAGCCCTGGCTGGGATGATTTAGTTGGTGATTGGTCCTGCTTTGAACAGGGGATTGGACTAGATGATCTCCTGAGGCCTCTTGCAACCCTAATATGCTATAATTCTATGAATACCCATTCAGCTTCCATTCTACCACACCATTTCTAAATGTTGTAATTGATGGGGAGACATCTTACTGTCATGACATTTATCCTGAGATTTGGTTTTCCTTTGTATTAATTTGATCCCATTATTCCTATTATACCACTTTAAATAACTCCTCTCTCTTATTGATATTTACTGCCCTCAAATGATATCTGACATCCTTCAAAGAGAACCTACACTGCTAGGTATTTACAGAATCTGTCATAACCCACTCTGATTTTCACTTGGATTTGATACCAACTACCCCTGTTTAGTGAATCAGGTTACAATTAGGATGACCCTTTCATGATTAGGGCGTATTAGATGTAAGCAGTGTCAGGAATGAGATATATTCTGACATCTGGTGGCGAACTATGGGAATTGCAGTGAGTCTTGGAAAATAATTCTGGGGCTGATCAATTTGCATAGACACACCCACTGCGCCTAGCCTGAGCCCACAGCAGCCCACATGGCCACTTCGGCTGATGAGGGAGCCCCAGTTTCTATGTTATTGGGGCAGGAATGATAAAGTGATGTTACTGTGATTATGTGAATGAAGGACTATGGACATGTACTTGGCCCTTGTTATGATGGAGGGACTCGCCATCATCTAGGTAGCACTCACTGGGCAAGGGCCATGCATTTCAGAACACTGTGAGATTAAGAGAGGTGGTGGACAAGCATCTATACCTTTTGGTGAGGGTTGTGTCTGAGGGCCTCTCAGGCCTATTGTACCCTGCCGCTCTCCACTGTGGAATGTCAGAATTGCGTTTTGCTTCCATTAGGAGCCTGGTTTCAGGCTGTTGAGCTGAAAATTGCTTTGGACTCACTGGTGCACCTGCACTAAGGCTCCCCTACTGTATGCTGAAATCACCTAAAAGCTAAAGAAATCACTGAGCACTGTCTTAAGTAGGGGGGCCTGAAAAAAGTGCAGAGTGGCTGGTGCAGCAGAGCAGTCTGCGTGTTGGCTAGCAGGACGGCTAGTGGAGTTGTTGGTGCTGCGGAGTGGCTGGTGCGGCAGAGCTGTCTGTATGAGCTGTTGGGGCTATGGGCAGAGTGACTGGTGCAGCAGAGCTGTGTGTCAACTAGCGGAGGCGTTGGTGCTGCGGGCAGAGTGACCGGCACGGCACGGCTGTCTGTGTGTTGGCTAGCAGAGCAGCTAGCAGATCAACGGGCAGAGCGGTTCGTGGGACAGCCAGCGGAGTGGAGCAGAGCCGAGTGCGGGGAGAGCTGCAGCGGAACCTCACGGAGAGGCGGCGCAGTCGGCCTCGGACCACATAAGGTGCCCCGTGCCCTACCCTCCATTTCCACCCAGGCTGGGAGGTAAGACTCTGCCAATTGACTTATGAGCTCTGCACTGACCCAGAACAGAGACTCTTGGGCTGCTGGACTTTGGGACTATTGAGTGACTTTTGGGGTTGTGGAACTCAAGAGCCAAAGGGAAGGCCACGGCCTATTTGCTGGGAGGGGGGCTTCTGGTTCGGTTTATTAACCTTGTTTGTGGTGTTTCCCCAATATAATGCCACATTGTTTCTCCCTGTTATTAAAAGGCTTTGGTACACTCAGACTCTGTGCTTGCGAGAGGGGAAGTATTGTCTCTTACAGACGCCCAGAGGGGTGGTATATGGTTGTCCCAGGTCACTGGGTGGGGGCTCGAGCCGGTTTTTGTATTGTGCTATTGGAGTGGAACCCCTGGATACTGAACCCGGCCCTTGTTGCTGCCAACTCTGATGGGCAGAAGGGTTACATAAATAACGTTCTGCTTCCATTTAATACTATAATAAGGATAGAAACATTTCCTTATCCCTGCATCCACTCAAATGAATTTTAATCTCAAACAGACAAACTGATCACTTTGGCCAAGTAGGTATGTCTATTGTTCATCTAGCCAAAGTAGGTGTGTCTATGCAAATATGGTCAGCTACTAAGGTCTTTTCCCCCAGTTCATAGATAGCAGGGAAGAACTCATTAAGACCACTGGCTTACATATAAAATCCGGATAATGATTCTTATTTGTCCATATGAAATGCTTTGATATCTGCAGATGAAAAGTGTTATGTACATGCTAAGTATCAGTACTATTGTCTGCTTAACTGTAAACCTCAATACTATTTAATCTATAGAAAATGTATACAATACTCTAGCTATGTGCTTATACCACCTTAATCACTGTAGTATCTCAAATGCCTTAAAAATTATAAAAGTAACTTTAATAAAATCTCTCTGTATCTTTGTCTCCAGTGTATTTTTACAAATTTAGATTATAACAATAATAAAAATTCAAACAGAAGCTCTGAGAGCCTGAACAATAATTAAACTTACAAGAACAATGATAACCACCCAGCACCATTAAATACTAATATACAAATATAGTAAATCCACTAGCCAGCAGCCCTATATGTTCAAATCAGATAACAATTTATGCCAGTCAGCAAATAACTAAAGAGCCCACAAAAGCTCCTTACTCTCTTCCTTACCAGGAACTTACCCTCTTCAAATGGTTTTTCTACTGTGCCTGGAAGGTCATCAGGTTCAGACTACTTTGAGGGGAGCTAGTTCCAGGGACCTGCGCCTTGGCCGAGAATTACCTGCTGTCAGTCTCTTCTCTTTTATAATGAGGGGGATTCAGTTTGAGTGCCCTTGCTGGCTGCAGCTGGAGCAGGATGGCACAGGAAGAGAGGTGATTCATCCAGTAGGCCAGCCTCAAGCTATTATAGGTCTTACAGGTCATGATCAACATCTTAAACTTCACGCAGAGACCAATGTGCAGTCAGTACAAATCCCAGAGCTTAGGTGTCATGTGCATCCTGTAAGATACTCCACTTAATAAGCAAGCTGTTGTGTTCTGCACCAGTTTCACCCTCCAAGGCTTTTAAGGGGTAGCCCCACATAGAGCACATTGCGATAGTCTAATCTTGAGGTAGCAAAGCATGGATAACAGCAGCAAGGCCTGCACCCAAAGGAAAAGGTCAGATGTAGATGGTAAAGAATGGCTCAGGTTACTGCTGTAATATTCATGTCAAACAGCAGCAGTAAGAATTTAGTTGTCACATGAAGGGACACGGCAGTGCATTAAATTGGGTCTCCCAGTTGCTGAAAAGCTCTGTCTTCTGTACACACATGACTAAAATCTTGCAAAGTGAAGATTCCTCAGGTAGGATGGGCTTTTCCCAAGAAGGGCTCTGAAAATGAGTAGTGAAATCTTTCAGGTTATTCAGCTGGTTGCCTGTAAAGAATTGGATACTGGGTTGATATGCTTTCAGTGGCCTGTGTTGCTAAATAAGTAAGCTGCTCCAGTTTGAACCCATTTTTTTTTAGAGTTGGAAATACTAGGATACTGCAATAACCAACCCCAGAGGTAATGAATGCATGGAACACCATGGTGATACCCAAGTCTAATAAGATGGGGCATGGAGCCATGGCCAACCAAAAGTAGAATAGGGCATTTTTTCCAGCTGTAGCTAACCAGGTATCCAGTAATAGTGGGGAGTTCAGGACCCCAAATTTTGGTCCAGTTTGATCTGAACATCGATGTCCTAAATAATATAAAGGCCATAGCAAGTGATCAAAAGACACCCTCAAAAGAGTGAAAAAAGGATTTGAAAAGCCAGAGAACTACCTCTGAAGGTATCTGCTGTTTTCCCCTTGCTCAGGATGGGGCTTTCACTTCCAGTGAGCAACTGGCCGGCAGGCGCAGGTGATGCATTTCACTGGAAGATGGTCCTATCACATTCCCCTTTTGTAATAGTTACTGTTAGGCATCCAGTCCACATATGAACTAAGAGATTTATTTTCAAGCATGCAGTTACAGCATATTAGTCTTTGCCTTTCATTCTTCTTGCCAGGGCAGCTCCAAACCGTGCCATTTACCCGAAAGAAGGCGGTTGGTAAAGAGCAACTTTACTGCACCAATAGGGCTCAAAGATTAATTAAAGTCTATAACACTGCTAAAGAAATCTGTGGAAAAACACTTTCTAAAGATCCCTGGCTGCCTACAAATCCCTCCATAAGCCACATAATTGGGAACCAAATTTCTCATGAGCTATGTCCACATAAGCTAAAGTCACACAAATGATAACCTCTCTCTCTCTCTCTCTTTCTCTCTCTCTCTCTCTCACACACACAGACTATATTTAAAGAGATTCTCAATAACCAAAGATCTCAACTGATTAATAAGTATTTTTATAATTATACAAAATTGTATAATGGCACCAAACAAAACAATGAGAAAAGCTATCTGATTTCTCTTCTGATGTATCCTCTGTGGAAATCAACAATTTTGGCTTCCTCAGGAGTCCCAAATACACATCTGACCAATTTTTAATGTATCCAGCAACCTATTAACTTTTCTAACTGCGCTGCACACTAGTTAGATGTCTTCATGTAACTCCATATGAGATCTCAGCCTATCAGCATTATCTATATCAGAAGCTGATTAGTTTTGCCATTTATATTATCAGTATTACCAACCCCAAACTTTAAAATATCATGTCAGCCCCCACAAAAATAATAAAATTGGCTTCAAAATCATATTTTAAAAATAGTAAATTTGAAGCCTTCATTTTCCTTCTTTTTTTAAAAAAAGCATTTAGGATTGATATTTTCCAGCTTCACAGCCACACAGCTAGAAACTGCTTTCTTAAAAGAAAGAAAGATGAGATTCTCACATATTCACATGACCCAGGAGCTGTGGCTCTAAGTGAAACATCAAATATCACAAGACGTGTAATAAAATCCGGAAGTTAGCAATCCACTAGCCCCAATGGAAAGTGGACATTGTCCAGTTCTTTATTGCTCTCCATGGAAAAAAACCACGTATTTGGTTGCCCTCCTCACCATGGCATTTAGGGAATTTCCAGATCATGGGAGGCAACAGACAGGATGATACAAGTTGTATCATGCTCTTTTGAATAGATCCAGGACCTAGGGGATGGTGGTGCTAGCAATCCTGGTGGGACCTAAGAGGTCTTGTGTTCACCCTCTCAGAGTGACCCCTCATCTTATTACATAGGTGCATGTAGGAGTGTGTGGCCGTCCCTCCTTGTCAATCTTAGAGGAAGGCCATGCCCCCTCATTGTCTCATTCCTAGAAAGGCAATCTGTTAAAGGGAAAATTAGATGTCTCTGATGCCCAGGCCCTCTGATCTGGGCTGGGCAGTATTCAGCCTCTGGGGCTCAAGCCCTCAGACAGGATGGAGCCCTAGCTGTCTAGGGCTCTGGCCCTCAAGCAGACTGAACAGTCAGTAGTCTAGGAGCCAAGCCCTCGGGCAGGGCAAAGCAGCAATCAGTCTAGGAACCTAGGCCCTTAGGCCAGGGAGAGCAGTAAATAATCTAGGAGCTGAGCCCTGAGGCAGGGCAAAGCAGGGAATAGTCTAGGAGCCCAGGCCCTTAGGCAGGGCAGAGCAATAAAGGGTCTAGTGTCTTTGCTCTAGTGGACAATAAACCTCTGAAGCATGCATCTCAAAGGAAGTGGAGGAAGAGTATGCTAGCATGCCTGAGTGGTGTGGGTAAGTATACACCTCAGGCTGTGACACAGCCCTGTACCAGTGCTAGTTGCAGTGTTAACAGAGGTTCAGAGTATATATGAGGACTCAAGTTTCAATAGTCCTTCACCCCCATTCCCATAATTCACTGAATCCCTTTTCTTCCTGACCCTTATGCAATCTAAGTCACTCTCTCCCTGTGCAATCATATGATGCTCCAAGCAACATGTCTGGCTGGTTTGAAAGAGCGCAAGCTCATGTGAGATTAATGCTAGGTCAGGAGATTCCATTTTTCTGATGGTTGGGCTATCAAGAAAATAATATAGTAGAGCTAGCTTGCAAAGCTAGCACCATTGTAAGAAAAATGTTTGGGACTTTATAAAGCAGTTGCAACTTCTTTACGGGTGGAACAAAGCCTTTGTTCTTTACAAAGCTGCACTGGAAATGGTAGAAGAGAAACATCATGTTAAAAGCCTTTTGGAAACTCACTGGAGTGCTAGGAAAGAATCACTACAGACCACCTGGAGAACTCTATCAGAAGTGGTCAAGCTTCTCGATGATATTTCTCAAGATTTACAACTTGATTCAGAAACGAAGGCTAAAAATGGAAGCCATTTGTTGTTTCAATTTCATTTTCACTTATGAGTTTCACCAGACTTTTGCTAGACCCCACAAAACCTCTTATAGTAGAGATTGACGCATCAAAATTCACTCTGCGTAGAGTGTTGTCCTAGTCAGTGGGCCCCTTCAGCCAACTGCATCCCGGTACCATTTATTCATGTAAGCTCTTGCCTATGTGCTCAAGGTTCAGCTGATCGCCATATCTGAGGCTGGGAAGGAATTTTCCTGGAGGGCAGATTGGCAGAGGCCCTGGAGGGTTTTCACCTTCCTCTGCAGCGAGGGGCATGGGTCACTTGCTGGAGGATTCTCTGTACCTTGAAGTCCTTAAACCAAGATTTGAGGACTTCACTAGCTCAGATATAGGTGAGAGATATATTGCAGGAATGGGTGGGTAAAATTCTGTGTCCTGCGTTGTGCAGGAGGTCAGACTAGATGATCGTAATGGTCCCTTCTGATCTTAAAGTCTGTGAGTCTAACCCAGACAGAGAGAAACTGATATATTGGACAAGAAACTGTAAGCCATTAAGATAGTCTGAGGAATGGCACCATCTACTAGAGGGGGCCAGATTACCAGTCCAAGTCCTCACAGATCACAAGAACCTGGAATACTCTGGATAGTCAGGCACCTTAACCAACATCACATCTGCTGATCCCTCTTCCTTGCCCATTTTGATTTCATAGTCACCTATTGTCCAGGGACAAGAAAAAGAAAGGCTGAGGCCCTGTCTCATAAAAAGGAGTATCTGGATGCTGGCAGAGGAACTCCTTTCACACTTCTTAAGGTGCCCAATTTTGTTAATGGGACAGTAGTCAGCAACCTGATGTCTTCCATCTGTTCCTTGTTACCTGATAATCCGTTCATTGCTTGGATCTGGCAGGCCTTAGATGCTGTCAGTATCCATCTGTCACCCAGTTTAAATTACAGGGTAACATCTTGTATAAGAAAGGCTATATTTGTGTCCTGGAGGGACATATTAGGCTTCAGGTCCTGTATTTATGCAATGATATACCACTTGTTGATCACTTCTATCACTTCAAGACCTGGAACTTGGTGTCAAGGATTTTCTGGTGGCTGGGCCTGTACACCTCTGTCAAAATGTATAGAGGATACTTCCATCTCTATACCTCAAGAGCCTGCACTTGAAACCACTAAGTCTTTTCCAACCCCTGCTTGTCCCATCTTAACAATTGGTTACCTTATCTATGAACGTCATCGTGAAGCTGCCTTGCTCTAACGATGGCACACTTTGTCCCAGGCCACACCATCACTAATGCCCCGGAAATGGCTCACCTTTTCCTAATAACATTTTTCATTATCATGACACAATATCAAACCAGCGGGTGTGGGGTGTGTGTCTCAGTTTGTCTCTCATTTCTGGTGTGTGTTTCTAAGGCTTCTGCTCATAGAATCCCTCCTCTCATCTACATGCCACCTGGACACCAATGGGCAAACTGAATGGGTCAGCCAGATGCTTGAACAATACCTTCTCTGCTTTTTGAACTATCACCAAGCTACTGAGTTTCCCTGCTTTCCTGATGCTGGATTTGCATATAATAATGCCACACATGGCTCCACCCAACAAAGCCAACAAAGGGTTTCATCCTCATTTTCACCTGGACATTCCCACATAGTCTCTGGTACCCAGTGCCACATATTTGATTTCCCACCTCTAGCCAAGTACACCAAGAATTGAAGGAACACCAGACATCTGCTAAGGAGGCTTACACATACCATGGCAATGAGGGCCTCCAGGACCCTCCCAACCTTGCCATATGGGAAAAGGTCTGACTGTCCACTCAAGACCTTAGATTAACATGCCTGTTGACTAAGATAGAACAGCATTATCTGGGTTCATTTAAGATTCTGGAATGGGACAATCTAGTGGCATTCAGGTTACAGATTCCCTCATGATCCATTAGTCCCTCCTGAGGCCTTGCATCGAGATCTCATTTTTGGTCCTGGTCTCACCTACCATCCCTGCCTAGCATAATCTTGGGGCAGGAGGAGTATTTGATTTGATAAAACCTTTGACTCCCAATGTGTTAGGGGGAAACTCTGGTACATAGTGGACTGGGAGGATTATGGTCCAGATGGATGATCCTGGTGTGACCCTGGGATCCCCTCAGTGGCAGATGGCAGAGCCCCTCCATTTGTAACTCACATCAGGCCTGACACACTCATTGTCACAACACACTGTTGTCATAATATATCTCTCAAAGGTGTCATGTAAGCCAAGTTATCAGATCATATATCCCAAACATCATTGCTAGACAAAAGATTTTGTATTTACCTCTCTGACCAGCCTAATTTTAGTCAAAGGACAATGGAAGTACCTTTATGTAAAAGATAAACAAAGCCATCAAGCTGAACAAGTTGCGGAAAACACTATTTAACAATCATGCTGTGAGACAGAATCTGCACCCCAGATTCTTGAAGCAGAGCCACTGAACTCTGGGTAATATAAGGGGATCAAAAAGAACTTTTAGTTATCTATCACTGAGGGGACATATGGTACAGCACCCTTTGAGCCTGTGAAAATCTGATCCCCTAGTCTGGAGGGTGAGGGATGCTGGTAACTTGATGTAAGTAAGAAAATTGCTTTGGCAAAGGCAGTAACTTACTAAAAATAAGTTTTAGTCACTAGAAAGTGATTTTTATTTTATTTGGAACTATACTATACCTATACTATACCTCTTTTATTCTTGCTTAGCATCACTTAAATCTCTGTTCTTTGTTAATAAACATTTTCTTAGTTTTACCACAAAGCAGCTCAGTGCTGTCATATTGCAGGAAGTGTGAGTCTTCAGCAAACCTAATAAACTGTCTCTTTGGAGGGAGCAAACAATAATTTCTGTGAGTATCCAGTGAGATAAATTGGACACTGAATGGAGATGTGTCTGGGGAACTCATGAACTGGGGTCCACTGATTATTACTTGCAAGGTAGATTTAGACTGGCAGAGTCTTGAAGAGTTTGCTGGCAAGGCAGACAGATTGGGCCAGGGAGCAGACACACAACTTAGCAGCAGCAAATTTCTCACTCTTGTTAAGGCAGTAGGTAACACAGTGGCTCACAGTTTTGGGTGTTTTTAGAGGTCAGAGAGAATGCAACAGTGGTTCCAGGCAGTGATCCTGGGGATCTGGGGTCAATAGAAAATGCTGCACTGAGTATAAGCAAGGGGCCTTCAAAGATTGTTTTAACATGTAGTGAGTAGATACCTGAAAGTCTGTGTGGGTATTTTTAATGTCACTGCACAATCTGTTTTAATTGTGCATTTCCTAAGGCTGCAGTCAGCCCCTTTCTTTATTATTTTCAGAGGCTTGGGTCCCCTGTGACAAAAAATGAAAGATGATTCTTTTTCTATTGTTATCACAAGTGGTGGGGACGTAAGAGAGTGAGGAACCCCAAAGTCATAAATTAGTCAGGGCAGAGCGGGAGGAAAATGTTCACAAACTGCTGACAAGATTAATATGCAGTTGATGGGAAGCGCTTTCACACCAGGGTGCCAACAAATAAACACAATTCAAGAATATCATCCCCGCGGTAGTGGATAAGGGTGGATTCTCAGCGTCAGAGAGTGCAAGGCCAGTTTACCCTGTGAGTCTGTCATGCCCAGAATTCTACAAGCGGAACCTGATGGAGGGGAGTGGGCTGTCCAAGCTGCAGTGTTAGAGTTTTTCCACATAAAAACAGAGAACGAAGGGAAGGGGAGGCTTGAGAATCGTGTGTGAGAGCCTGAAGATCAACTGTACACAGCTGCTCTGTGGCTGGGAGCTTCCACCTGCTGCGAGTACTAAGCTAGCTGCAAGAATGCTGCAAGGTTTCCAATGCTCAGAGACAAACAAGGGGGCACAGTCATCTCTCTGCACAATGTGTGGCAATGATTTAGTCTCTGATAGAAACAACCCTAGGCTGAAAAAAATATAGTGGGTGCTTAACACCCACCGGCTGCCCCCCCCCCCATCAGCTCCTTACCCCCAGCACTTCCTGCCCACCAGTGATCAGCTGTTCAGTGTCATGCAGGAGGCACTGGGGGTAGGATTGGGGGCAGGAAGAGGCAGGGTCTCGGGGGGAACGAGGCGGGAGTCAAGCACCCTCCAGGAATTCAGGAAGTTGGTGCTTCTGTAAGCAACACAAAGATTCTTTGCTAATGAAGGGTGAGGGAGAGCAAATGGGGGGAGGGAATACAGGAACAGGGGGTGAGGGTGTCCTCCACAGCTGGAGAACATGCTGCAATCTGACCTGGGACAGTGCAATCTGTTTATGAAGAAACAGAACCCGATGCTCGTTCCTTCCCTTTCCCCATCTTCTCTTCCACATTTCATTTCTTCCTCCCATTCCTCCCCTCTTCCCTTCTCTCATTCCCACCTTCTATCATTGGAAGAGAAGTGCAATCATGCCAATCACCCATCTAGAAACACACCCTGTACAATTCTTCAGCAAAGCTGGGCTGAGAGCCGCCAGGGCTCTGAGTGATGCTGGATGATAGGGCCCCAGATATTAACAGAGAAAGTTTAGTGAAATTAATTACTAATGAAATCACAGCTTAAAGATTTGACTTCCCTTCAGAGAAAATGTGACAATGAAGCCCATCCATTCATACTATGACAGAGAAGTTATTAATGTCACTGAATTGTCAATACATGATGCTGGAGACACAGAGTGAAATCCCCAGGAGTTTACCCATCAGTTCAGTGTCTATGTGGTTAAAAGCACAAATTCCTTAATTCTGTCCTACTGCTCTCCATGCAATTGCAACCTTAGGACTTCCATTCAGCTCTGCCCAATGCACCTCAGTACTGACTTACAGCACTCCCTGTCTTTCTACCAGTGCTGGGAGTTTGGAGTAGGGTGACCAGATGTCCCGATTTTATAGGGACAGTCCTGATATCTGGAGCTTTTTCCTTATATAGGCTCCTATTACCCCCTACTCCCTGTCCCAGTTTTTCACACTTGCTGTCTGGTCACCCTAGTTTGGAGCAGACTCTCAAATCCAACAAACTGTGTGGCAGTTTTGTGTTGTGCACAGATGGGACCCGGGAGGGAAAGACTATCAGACCCATTCACAGATTTTGATCAGAAGGGAGGATTTAAACCCGAGTCTCCTGAAGGGAAAGGCGCTAACCTACTCTACCACATGCACATACTCCCCACTTTGCCTCGTCCTGCCCCAGCCTTTCTAGTTTCTGTGGTTTCGGATGAATTGTTCCTCTTCCTCAACAGATACAATTGGTCTTCCAAGCATTCTGTCCCCATGTCAGCATGACAACTCTTTCTGTGTAACAGCGAATGCCTCTCAATTGACCTTCAGGGTCAAGGGCGTTGTGTTGATCTGGGGATGACAGTAATAGTTCTGTTGACAGATGCATTTCACCAGCTGTATAGCCGCTCTGTGGAACTCACAGTTAACCCTTGTGCCACCCGACATCCTTGGGACAAATGAGTCATTCATGAGGCAGACAGAGATGATCTGTGCATGGCCCTTTCACCTTAGAAATAGTATAAATCTCTCCAAAATAGAAACGCGTTGTCATTCAAATATGGAAAGAATTATATAACCTGTAAATTCCAGGCCTACCCTTTATTCCTGTGCTCTTATCTACATTCTCTCACAGAAACCCTTCCCCATCATACAGGCCCCACCTCTGTTAACTGTATCCCTGTTACCTGTCCTTCCCTTCTGCTCCCTTTTCAGTGTCTGCTAATATCTAAAACACTCTCTTTGACTTCATGGCCTCTTCTGCTTCCTCCACCTCTCTCATTCTCACTGAAATCTAGCTGATCCCAAAGCCAACTGAGCTCATACACTTCCCTCAAACTCCCTTTATTGCTTTGGGCCTCTCTTCTCACCTTCCTCCACTCTCCCATCTTTCAAGGTCCACTTTGTCTGATTTTCTCCTTACGGATGTCTCTTCTTTTCTGCCTCCCCTATCTTCTTTCCCCTAAACTTTTATTCCTATTTCTTTTTCTTCCTCACACCTCAGTCCCTGACTCTTGTGCCGAGTGGCTTCCATGCTCAGACCAATAACCCCTCTGATTTCAGTGCCTACAATTTCATTTTGCTATCTTTCTCTTCTGATCTGGGTCAGATGCCCCTATTCGCCATATTGGTAGCTCTGGAAACATAATTTTTACCAAGCCCTGGTCTCTTTCTTATCTTTCTATCTCCTGAGTCCAAACCTACCCCAAGTCCACCCCAGCGCTGGACATGTTCAGAAGGGCTGCTAAACCCCCATTTAGAATTGCAGTTCTACAGGCCTGAAGGACGCAGGACCGTCCCTTCAATTTCAAGACCTTCTAATGAAAATCAAGGTGGGTGATAACCATACATATAGGGAAAAATCCTGTGTTGGTGCTGTCTTCCTCCAGTTTAAGTCATTTTCTTGCTGTTTAGCTCTGCTCTCTTCTTTGCTAAGCAGATTTACTGCTCTCTAATCCATTCTTACATTGCTAACATCCTAACCCTTCCCTATCTTCAATGTCTTTCTTAAATTTTTTTCCCAGCCCCATCTTTCTCTGCATCTT
Source organism: Dermatemys mawii (assembly GCA_007922305.1). Taxonomy (NCBI): domain Eukaryota; kingdom Metazoa; phylum Chordata; order Testudines; family Dermatemydidae; genus Dermatemys; species Dermatemys mawii. Next base: position 33,204,438 of record ML677351.1, read on the forward strand.
TCTCTCCCCAGAATCTAGCCAACTTCTTCAAAACAAAACTGACAACATCCAGCAAAACCTGCCAGCAATTCCACTCCCTTTTTCCTTTGCATCTTTTTTGAATTTGAAATGTCTTTTGTTTTCTGTTTCTAATCCTTCATCTTGTTCACTTTACTCATCCTTTTCTGTTACCTATTGTCCCTGGACCCTTTTGTTTCCCTCTCCCTCTCTCTTATCTTGAAGGTTCAAAACTCCTATAGAACTAAAAATGTCTGTCGACCTTTCAATGATACTGTTGTGACAAGCTCCAGCATGACAAAATGTAACAAGTGGGTAACAAGTAATGGGAGGGAAGAGAGAGATTATTCAGTTAAATAGTCATGGAAACCATATTTTAAATTTTCTTAAATATATATTTTAATTGCTGCTTATTTCTAGTTTTTAAATTCTCTGTTTCTTTTTATTTATTTTTTTCTTTGACCTTCTGAACTATTCAGAAACCTTTACCAAATGAGTTGATAGATCTTAGTCCAGGTTCTAGTGGACACTCAGATCATATGTCAAAACCCACTGCTTTTACCACCCACCAGCCACTTATTTGGCCATGTTAGCACAGGCACTGAACAATCTCAAAGACACTGCAGTCCCTTCTCATTCACTGCATTTTTGAGGAGGCTGGTATACAATCTGAGAGATGCCGGATCTACCACTATTTAATTTCTGTGGATAAACAGAGTTTTTCCTTACATACTGTGGAGCTTCTCCCTAGAACCTTTCCCAGTCCCCTACTGCTTGGCTTCCTGCTACAGTTTTAAAGAAACAACGCATGCATATCTTCCTATCCCTCTGTTAGCCATAGTCACTGCATGTAGAGAATGTCATTTTCCTTATGATCCTAAGTATGCAATTCTAGCACTATCTGTCTAATCACCCAGGATTTTATATAACACAATCATCATCATTATCGTATCTGAATGCCTTCTGTGAGTGACAAAAAATAATGACAATAATTTTTCTCTCTTTTTTTTCCCTGGCATTGCAAGGCAGATTTAAGTTTTGTTTTAAAATGAATCCATGCGAAAGAGAATACAGTTACAAGAAAACCTTCTCAAAGAAATGGGTTTTACGTTGGGCTCTGAAAGTGGTGAGGTGAATAGTCATTTTTTTTTTAAATTAGGCAGAAAAATTCCACAGGCCTAGTCTGGTTCCTGTAAAGCAGGAGTCTTCATCTATTGATTGAGAGTTGCATTGCTCTTGTGAAATGTAGCTGTTCCAGGAAGCTGTGATCAGAGGAAGAGAGAGGGACCTCAGAAACTAAGGACCAATTACATGCAGGCCTTTGAAAACCAAACTGAAATTAAAATATTTAATAAGCTATTTTGCATATTTATAAGTAATTCATATATTCCAGTTATTTAGTGCTGGTAAAGCTGGAGAATGAAATTCACTGATAGGGTGACAGCAGGACAAGTTTCTCACATGCACCACACTGCCACCTTGCCTCAGCCCTGATCTGGGAGTCTTCTTCTGGGGTAAGAGGGATAGTTCAGTCTCTTTGGCCCATGCAGAGGTCTATTCCTAACAACATTATCTGTAAGATGAGGAAAATGATAGTTGCCTGCCTCATGGGTGGGATGGATTAGGAAACATGCTGCTTTTCTCAAAATAAGGGTTGAATGGAAAATATTAATGGCAGTTAGTGGAAAAAGTGATATTTGAATGCATGGTCTCCTGGTTCTTAGCTCAATGTACCTTCTCAAGGGTACAGAATATCTTGTGGGGAAGGAGATCTCTTTGGATGACTGCTGAAAAATTGGGATTTTGGCTCTTCTAAAGTTCAGTGGAATGGAATAGTTTCCTCAATTTAGGGTCTTTTCTGTGAAAATTCAAGGGGCAGCTGGCAACTCTTAAGGGATATATAGAACAGACATACTTTGGGTGATTAATAATAACTGATTCCTTCTGGCCCTCAAAAATTAGAAAAATTAACCACCTCTGTTTATCCCAAAATAGGATCCACCCAGGAAGCTTTAAAATCTAACCTGCCCCTTTTCCGCTTTCATTTCCTGAAATTCATTGGACAGCAGGAAGGGAGAGAGTAACCCAGTCCTCAGTTCTGGCCAATAAAATGAAGGGCTGAAAACTTTTAAAAGGTCTGGCCCAGGAATGAAGTTTGCTTTCTCGGGATCCAGTAGCAATAGCGTACCACAGCACTCTACCGACCCTATGTAGGGCTAATTACACTGAATTATTTCAGCATGCATGTTACCAAGTGTCCAAATTCAAGAATAATAGAAGGTTTAGTCGGTTTTAGTACTTTGGGCAGCCCACACAGTCTTGGCTGTACAAACTGATTTGTTATTTGAGGGCCACCAGAAAGAATTGGGCTAAATATACTGCCTGTTATGGCATGGTTGTTCAGGAGTGGCAGACTGTGCACTGATTTGAAAGGGTGATTGTTCGTCAAGGCTAAATAAGTAAATGGGGAAAAATGCTTTAGTTAAAACGTGTGCCATGACTTTTTCTTTTAACAAGGTTGTCGGGAAATTATGAAAAAGTCAGATAGCATTTATTTACAATAAAATGTTTCAAATGGTTTAATTCTATTTAATTTAAAAAACGTATCCTCCACTACATCGAACAATTAGAGAGTTGAACTTGTACAAAATAGTAGAGCACCCTTGCTGAGTTGTGAGCTGGCTTGGGTCACAGAGACCATGGGTCAGATCCTTATCTGGTGTAAATTAGATTAGTGCCATTAACTTCTATAGCAGGGTGGGCTATACTTCTTGGTGGGGGTGGTTGGAGTGGGCCTCTGGAGGGAGTAGTCAGGTGACAAGGAGCAGGAGGGTGGACGGGTCAGAGGTTCTGAGGGAGGCAGTCATGGGGCAGGAAGTGGGAGGAGGTCAGATAGAGGGCAGGGCCTGGCTGTTTGGGGAGGCGCAGTCTTCCCCACCTGGCCCTCCATACAATTTTGGACCCCGATATGGCCCTTGGGCCGAAAAGTTTGCCCACCCCTGTTCTACAGAGCTATGACAAACAACATCAACACAAGGTCTGACCCTATGTGACTTTCTATGAAGAAACAAAACCCAAACCAAACTGACAGCTCTGGCCTTGGCAAACATATTGCTTTACTGATTAGTTATTATACTTAAGGCTTGTCTTCACTAGCGCGGGGAGAGATCCATCTTATGGCGATCGATTTATCGTGTCTTGTCAAGACGCGATAAATCGATCACCAGCAGCGCCCCCATCGACTCTGTAACTCCAGCTCGCCAAAAGGCACAAGTTGGAGTCGACGGGGGAGCGCGCCGCTGCCTGCCGCCGCCTGCCGCCACCATGAGGACAGCAGGTAAGTCGGCTGTAGATACGCCGATTTCAGCTACGTTATTAACGTAGCTGAAATTGCATATCTACAGTCGATCCCCCACCCTAGTGAGGACCAGCCCTTAGAGTTGCCTCAGGTGAACTGGGCCATAACACACTGATTTGTTAATTTTAAGTTGCTTAGGAAGGCTGAGACATAGACACAGACTTATTTATGTAGGTTTTCTCAGAGGGTGCTGTTGAGGAAGGTGAAGTGAGAAAACAAATAGAGAACTATGGGAAGGAGAGATGTTTGAATGGGCTGCGGGATCTGAGCGGCTACAGCTGGGTGACTAACTGAAAAAAGTTCTTGCTGAATATTTATTATTAAACCTCCACAAAATTTGTCAAATCATTTATTTGATTAACATTATTTGACCATCTGTAGTGGGAGCCACACTGGACTATTTGCAATGACAGATTTTGGAATCTGACCGGCATTAATGTGCCTGTGATACCTAGATAATTCTGTCCTTTTATACTCCTTTCTGTGGTTAACTGTAACTATGGTCTTGCTTGATTGCTGTGATGATGATAGCTTTGAATTCTCTCTCTCCTTTGGCCTTTCTCCTTTGGCAGTTTTAGCGAAGCTGAGCCTTGATTAGAACCACAGGATGTTATTTGATCTTCAGATGTCTATAAAAGGTTCTGAGCATGTGAACTCTGTCTAGCTTCTGTCCCAAATGGATGATGATACGTACCTTACATTGCCATACACTTGGCACCACTTCAGCAAAACTCACAATATTTCCTTCCAGAATTGCAACGCAACACTAGAAACAGCAGCAATTCTATTAAATATCCCTTTAAACTGTCAAATCCAGCATAAGCTTTAAAACAAAACAGACTTTATGTTATTAAGGGAGAAGCGCTGTTTCATTGTTTGAAACTGCAGCTGGGGTTGTTGCCATAAGGTGTGATATGAAGTAAGATTTTCCTTTATGACTTTTTCTATTGTCATTGCGTGGACTGATGCTATAGGCTGCAGCCTTACTCCAGCTTTTAAAGGGAGCTAATATTTTCCCCATGAGTTTTTTTGTTCGTTGCACCTTCACAAACTATTTTTGTAATTTTTCAGCAATAGGTGAATTTTAGCAAAGTCCAGATATTCAGAAGCAAAGGGGAGTGTGTTTCCCATCAGATTATAACAATTTCAATATCAGAAAAAATTTAGGCCTAATATCGATTTATAGAAATGTAGGACTGGATGGGACCTCAAGAGGTTATCTAGTCCACCCACCTGCACTGAGGCAGGCCTCCTGCACTGATACCTAGACCGTCCCTGACAGGTGTTTGGATAACAACTTGTTCTGGAAAACCTTCAACGATGAGGATTTCACGACTTCCCTCAGAAGCCTCTTCCAGAGCTTAATTACCCTTATAATTAGAAAGCTTTTCCTAATATCTAACCTAAATCTGCCTTGCTGCAGATTAAGTCCCTTACTCCTTGTCTGACCTTCATTGCACATAGAGAACAACTGATCACCGTCCTTTTGATAACAGTGCTTACCATATTTGAAGATTGTTATCAGGTCCTCCCTCAGTCTTCTTTTTTCAAGACTAAACATACCCAGTTTTTTAACCTTTCCTCATAGGTCAGGTTTTCTAATTCTTTGATAATTTTTGTGGCTCTCTTCTGAAATCTCTACAGTTTGTCCACATCTTTCTTAAACCGGAGACACAGTACTGAGGCCTCACCAGTGCTGAGTAGAATAGGACTATTACCTCCTGTATCTTAATATACCCTAGAATGATATTAGATTTTTCCACAACTGCATCACGTTGTTGGCTCATAGTCAATTTGTGACCCACTATCCTCTTCTGCAGTATTACCACCTACCCAGTTATTCTGCATTTTGTAGTTGTGTATTTTATTTTTATCTTCATAAGTGTAGGACTTTACTGAATTTCATCTTGTTGATTTCAGGCCAATTCTCTAATTCGTCAAGGTTGTTTTGAATTCTAATCCTGCCCTCCAAAGTGTGAGAATTTGAATTCTAGTCCTCCCCCACCCCCATCTTGGTGTCATCTGCAAATTTAATAAGTGTACTCTTCACTCCATTATCCAAATTATTAATGAAAATATTGAATAGTTTCAGTCCCAGGACAGACCCCTGTGGGATCCCCCTAGATACACCCTCTCAGTTTGACAGCCCATCATTGATAACTACTCTGAGTAGGTCTTTCAACCAGTTGTGTACTCACATTATAGTAATTTCATCTAGACCAAATTTCCCTATTTTGATATGTGGGACTGTATCAAAAGCCTTACTAAACATCAAGATATATCACATTTATAGCTTATCTCCCTCCACAAGGCCTGAAGCCCTGTCAAAGAAGGAAATTAGGATGGTTTGGCATAATTTATTCTTGACAAATCCATGTTGGCTAGTCTTTATAACCCTATTATCCTCTAGGTGCTTACAAATTGATTGTTTAATAATTTTCCCCAATATCTTTCCAGGTATTGAAGTCAGGCTTACTGGTCTATAATTCCCTGGGTCCTCGTTGTTGTCCTTTTTAAAGACAGATACAATGCTTGCCCTTCTTCAATACTTTGGGGCCTCATCTATCCTCCATGAGTTCTCAAAAATGAACACTAACAGTTCCGAGATTGCTTCAACTAGTTCCTTAATTACACTAGGGTGATTTTGTCTGGCCATGCCAATTTGAATACATCTAACTTATGTGACAAAGGTCCAAGTTTGTACTTGTGGGTCCTGCGCTTCCTGGCAGATTTAGGGGCCTCAGAAACTCATCTAGGCCCCAGAGTGACCTCCCTTTCTCAGTATAATTGGCAAGAGTCACCACCTAGTGAGTTACCTTCATCACAGGCCAGTATGGAAGGTGGAAAAAGGAGGGGAGCCCAGGCCCGCCCTCTACTCCGGGCTCCAGCCCAGGGACCCTAATAGTATCAGCTAAGATGGATGACCTTTTATCCACAAAACACAATTCAATTCCCTGGGCTACTTCCCCACAGCAGTCCCTGCTTCTTCAAACTCCACTTCACCCTTACCTCAGGGCCTCCTTTCTTCTGGATGATATGTTGTCCACCACTCAGTCTCACCAACAGCACAACTTCCTCTCACAGCTCCTGACATCCCCAGCCCACTTGACTAACTGGGAGGTTTTTATCTGGTTTCAGCCAGTCCCTGATTGGCTTCAGGTGTCCCAATTAGGCTAGCTGTTTCTACTCCTTTCGAGAAGGTTCTTAATTGGCCCCAGGTGTCTTGATTGGTCTGGAGTAGCCTTTGTTTGGCTATCCAGGGAACAAGGACCTGCACATCCTGAGGCTGATATACCTGCCTTCCAGCACTCTCCTATATCCTTCTGGTCTGACTCCGTCACACTTACCTAAATATTCTTTAACCCATTCTTTCCCAATTTGGCTTGCATTCCTTCCTTCCTTCCTGCTTTTTGTTAATATTGTGTTGAGTATCTGATAACTATTAATCTTTTTAGTGAAGACTGAAGAAATATAGGCATTAACCACCTTGGCCTTTTTAATGTCATCTGTAATTAGCTTTCTGTCATCATTAAGTAGAGGACCTACACTTTCCTTCATCTTTCTCTTGTTCCTAATGTATTTGAAAATAATCTTTTATCACCATTTATGTGCCTTGCTAGGTGTAAATCATTTTATGCCTTAGCCCTTTCTAATTTTGTCTATACATGGTTGTGTTATTCTTTTGTAGTCATCCTTAGCAATTTGTCCATGTTTCCACTTTCTGTAAAATTTTCTTTTGATTTTCAGGGCATTTGGCCCCTTACTATTCTTCCTATCTTTCCTTCGCATTGGGATAGTTTATTGTTGCACTGTTAATATTGTCTCTTTGAGAAACTGTCAATTCTCCTGAAATCCCTTTTCCCTCAGATTTTCTTCCCATGGGACCTTAACTTCAAGTTCTGTGAGTTTATTAAAGGCCAGATTTTTGAAGTCCACTCTTCTTGTTCTGCTGCTCTCATTCTTTTTCCTTAGAATCATTAATACTACCATTTCATGATCACGGTCACCCAAATTGCCTTCAACCTTCACAATCATTTCCTCCTGGTTAGTCAGAATCAGTTTTAAAATGTCTGTTCCCCATTACTTCCTCCACTTTCTGAAACAAAAAGTTGCCCCCAATACATTGGAAGAATTTACTGAACATTTTGTTTCTTTCCATATTTCTTTCCCAACACAGTTCTGTGTAATTAAAGTCCCCCACTGCTACCAGGTCTTGTGTTTTGGATATTGCTGTTAATAGTTCTAGAAATGCCTCCTCCTCTCCTGATTTCATGGTCTATAGTAGACCTCTACCATGACATTGCCCCTTCCCCGCACCCTTTTACATTCACTTTTCAAGTGGTTTGTCTCTCACCTCCTTCTGAACCTCAGATCAAGTGTATATATTCACCACGAATAATGCAACTTGTCCTTGCTTTTTCATCTGCCAGTCCTACTTGATGTACTCTCTTTATCGATATTCTAGTGATGAGATTTATTTGACCAAGTCTCTGTGTTGCCAATTAAGTAATAATTTAGCTTATTTATTAATATTTACAGTTCTTCCTTTTTGCTCTCCATATTCCTTGCATTTGTGTACAGAAATCTAAGATCTGAGCAGATTCCCTCACTGTTGTCCTTTTTGTTGCGCCGATGATCCAATTATAATTTTCCATTTCCCTTCCAACATCTAGCTCTCTGGTAAGGTCAGTGCTGTTGTTTTAAATATAACCGGCAGTCAGATATTGCCTTTGTTCATTCATGAATCTCTTCTGAAAATTGTTGCCCCTTCTTCTGAAGTGAAGTTCCATTCTGAACCCAGAGTCATCTCTGTGGGAGGTGGTATCAGATATCTGGGGCCTTGTTGATTGACTTTCCAGTGGAAGAGATTGCTGTGAAACTGAATCTGGGTATATTCTAAACCAGGGGTGGGCAAACTACAGCCCGCGGCCAGATCCAGCTCACGGGACAATCCTGTCCGGCCCCCTGGCTGGGGAGGCTGCCTCCATCCCCTCCCCTGGAGCCGCACTGCGTGGGCAGCGCTGTAGGATCAGGGCTGCGCGCTCCTCCTTCCCATGGAGCCAAGCTGTGCGGGCAGTGCTTCAGGGCCGGGGCTGCGTGCTCACCTCCTGCCCTTGAGCCGCGCCACGTGGACAGTGGTCCGGGGGGCCGAGGCTGCGTGCTCTCCCCTTCCCCGGAGCCACGGAGCCAGTGTTTCGAAAGGTGCGTGCGTCATGCACCTTCTGGACCAGTCTGCGTTAATGTCTATGAAACGTCCAAGGTGATCCACAAGCAGAATTGAGAAATTGAGAAATACTCCTTGTGATTAATATACTCTGTGGCTAGGTGATCTGGTGCCAGAATTGGAATGTACGTACCATCTATCACCCCTCGGTGGTTAGCGAAGCCCATTTGTGTAAAGCCATCCACAATGTCATGTATGTTGCCCAGAGCCATGCTCCTTTGGAGCAGGATGCGATTAATGGCCCTGCACACTTCCATCAACACGACTCCAATGGTCAACTTTCCCTCTCTGAACTGGTTAGTGACCGATCAGTAGAAGTCTAGAGCAGCCAGCTTCCACAAGTGCAATCACCATGTGCTTCTCCAATGACAGGGCAGCTCTCATTCTTGTGTCCTTGCACTGTAGGGCTCGGGTGAGCTCATCGCACCATCCTAATAATGTGGCTTTCCTCATGCAAAAGTTCTGCAGCCACTGCTCGTCATCCCAGATGTACATTAAGATGTGATCCCACCACTCAGTGCTTGTTTCCCGAGCTCAGAAGCAGCATTCCACTATGGTCAGCACCTCTGTGAAAGCCACAAGCACTCTCCTGTCATAGCTAAGCATGTGGTGAGGTCAATGTCACACTCCTCTTGACTTTGTAGTTTAAGGAATAACTCCACTGCCACTCGCAACATGTTAGTCAGACCAAGCAGCATTCAGGTCAGCAGTTCGGGATCCATTCCTGCAGCCTGAAAGAGGCAGGGCGTGCAGTAACCTTGAAAGATGAACCATTGAAAGATGGTGTCAAATGTGGAGGGAAGCACAGGGATTGCTGGGATGCGAAGCAGTGCATCACAGGGCATTGGGAGTGGACCCAGGATGCCCCATGACCCCCCTCTGCCCTCCCATAAGTCTTAGCGGCAAAAGAGAAAAAGGTGCTCTGTGCGATAGCTGCCCAGATTGCACTGCTCCAAATAGCGCTGCAAGTGCTGCAAGTGTGAACACGTTATTGCTCAGGCAGCTGTCAGTGTGAACACATAACGGCGGTTTTCCCTCTGCGCTCTCTGAGTGGTGCTGTAATTGCCAGCGCTGTAACTTTGCCAGTGTAAACGTGCCCTAAGAGATGGTTCATATTTTTGAATTGAAATCCCATCAAGCTTTATTTTCAAACGTTATTTTTGTGAAACTCATTTCATATAGATGAAATTTTTATTTTGTTAGTTATTTATTGTATTGTATTGGGTTTGGTTTTGGTTTTGTAGTATAGATTTGTCAGGTTAAGTACCTGGGAGATATTTACAAAGAACAAAAATATAAAATTTGTTTTTGAAAATTACCATAGAAGGCAAAGGAAAATGTCTTACTAGGTGCTAGATACAGAAATAAATCACTCAACACTGTTGTAAGCTCTGACTTCATCTATCACAGTTCAGAGTTAGCTGTAGCACCCTTTCCCAGTGACAGGACCACTGCCTGCATGTATCTCAGAGTGAAATCCCATGATTCACCCCACATTTAGACTGGGTCTCCAGGTTACAGCTCCCTGGTTATCAACTATGTTTCCCTAGCATGCCCAACTGTGTTTGGTGCCTGCCAGAACTTCCCTTTGGGAACTGTGAACAGTAGTTAAATGCAATGACATCTAATGGCTTCTTCAAAACAAATTATTATTTATTTACCCATAGGAACATACGAATCAATCAGAAAAGGGTTAAAACAGCAAAAGGCTTACATAACAGCTTAGGTAGGCCTAGCTTACTCCAGCCACCCCAACATCTGTGAATGGAGTCCAGTTTGCTTCTCTCCAGATTCTGTCTCCCTTTCTCAGCTTCAAAGCCCCTGGCAAGGTATTTATTTAAGGATTCCTGCCTGAAGGACCTTGGCCATGTCCTAAGCTGGAGAGTATTGAGACCAAATACTGGACAGAAATAAAACTTCAAAGGCCTTGACACCTGCATTGTTAGATCATCGCTCGAGAGTGAGCTTTCTAAAACCACTGATTTTGGTTCCTGTAAATCAAAACTTCCTAAGACTGACTAAACCCTTCCTTATCCTTTAGCAAGCAACCAAGTAACCATCATACCCACAAAGGTACAAGTCATATTCATAAAAATAATACAGATCTCTCCCATATCCCACTCAATTTCATATCCAGATAATCTGGAAATATTATCAACAAGTAAGCAATACTTTCATAGATGCATCAAGATTAGTTGCAAATAGCAATGCTTCTTGCTGCCATTGAGTGCCGTGCATATTTTGTCATTGTCTTCAATGGGAGCAAGATCATACTCCAAGAAGTCATCCAGATGTATGCATTTATTTAAACTTTGAGCCCCCTCCTCAGACTCTGAGTGCTTTAATATTTAAAATGAAATATTTTATACAAACTTTGCCGAGACAAATATAAAAATGAGGTCTCTTAATAATAAATCACAATCATATTATGCCCCCATACCACCAATTTGCCTCAATACCAATAGTCCAGGAGCAAAGAGACTCTTTAGGAGGCTAAAAAATCTGGGTTCCAGTGAACTAAGGGGGAAATGAGTTCCAAAAGCAAGGGTTTACCTCAGAAAGTATCTTAGCTGCAGCTTCTACATGATTATAAAAATGGGACTACAATTCAAGTAGCTCCTCTGATTGTAAATCCAGCAATATTACATGAGGAAAGTGGAGTCTTTTAAGTAACCAAGTCCCAAATCAGGCAGGACTTTATAAATTAAAATCTTGAACTCAAGCTAGTAAGTCACAAGCAGCCAGTGCATATTACAGAAAATGGGTACAATATGCTTTCTGTGTGATGCACCATTTAATAATGATCAGAGATGAGTGAAATCTGGAATTTCTGATCTGGGGAAAATGTCAGTATTTCAACATTAGTTTTTATTCCAAGTATGGATAAAATCTTGAAATATCAAAACATTTCACAGAACAAAATTTTCAAAAACATTTCTATTCAGAAATTCTGAAACATTTTAGTTAGAAATTTTTGACTAAAAAGAAACATTTTGACATTCCCCAAATCAGAATATTTTGTTTTGGTTTATTGAATTGACCCTTTGTTTCAGATCATTTCAACATTATGGTACATTACCTCATGGGAATTTTAGTTCAGGAGCCTGATGAACGCATTCTCAAATATGGGCGAGGTTCCCTGGTTGAACTGAATCTCCCTTGATGCGCCCAGATTCATGTGCTTCTTTCCATACTGCTTGCTCAGAGATGAATCCACATTGCTGAGAGATGTAGACCCAGGAAGCCCAGCCCATAGGAGAGAATGGGGGTCTGAATTACAGCTCCCATGAGCCACTGCACTGATAAGGAAATGTAGTTTAATGTTTTGTTGAACTGACTAGAAACAAAATGGTTTGGGTCTTTTCAAAATATTGAAATAGTCCAGTTTGGGTTGAACTGACCCAGAAGGAAATATTTCATTCTCATTTTTCCTAGTGTAAAATCATTTTTTTTTTCAAAATGGAAATTTCGCATTGGGAAAAATTTTGATTTTGTGGAAACTGCATTGTCCATCAGAAAATCATTCCTAAAAATTCATTGAAACCTAAGATACCTCCGTCTCTATTCTGAATCAGTCTGAAAGCTTACGTGATTCACAGAATTATCTGATATTAGGTAGTTAAGAATAACTGTCCCTCTACAGAATTACTGATTAGTATGTTTATGTATGTTATATTTTTACTATTTTTGATGTGAGGCTGAGAAGAAGGTAAATTCCTCCCTGTAGCACTCAATTTTTTCCATGGATCAATTAGTTCTATATTTCTTCTGCCACATATTTTATTTAGAACCAGAGATATGAATTCAGATCTCTTTGTATATATCAGGCTAGTGGTAATTTTGAATTTTAGTATGCCAGGGTTTTTACTCTTAAGGTCTGAGTTTAGAATTTGTTATTATGCACACTGTAGAAAACACCATGGGCCAAATTTTCAAAAAAGCTCTGCATCTAATGTAGTGAGCTGTGTTTGTAAATCTGACTACATGTTTTGGACCCCTATTCAGCAAAGCACTTAAACCACTTCTTCACTATTCCTTAAGCATAGAGTTAACTTTTAACGCATGTTTAAGGCCCACTGAAGTCAAAAGGATTTAAGCACACATTTCATAGAATCATAGAATATCAGGTTTGGAAGGGACCTCAGGAGGTCATCCAGTCCAACCTCCTGCTCAAAGCAGGACCAATCTTCAACTAAATCATCCCAGCCAGGGATGTGTCAAGCCTGACCTTAAAAACCTCTAAGGAAGGAGATTCCACCACCTCCCATTCCAGTGCTTTACCATCCTCCTAGTGAAAAAGTTTTTCCTAATATCCAAACTAAACCTTCCCCACTGCAAGTTGAGACCATTGTTCCTTGTTCTGTCATCTGGTACCACTGAGAACAGTCTAGATCCATCCTCTTTGGAACCCCCTTTCAGGTAGTTGAAAGCAGCTATCAAATCTCCCCTCAGTCTTCTCTTCTGTAGACTAAACGATCCCAATTCTCTCAGCCTCTCCTTATAAGTCATGTGCTCCAGGCCCCTAATCATTTGCCCTCCACTGGACTCTTTCCAATTTTTCCACATCCTTCTTGTAGTGTGGGCCCCAAAACTGGACACAGTACTCCAGATGAGGCCTTACCTATGCTGAATAGAGGGGAACAATCACATCCCTCGATCTGCTGGCAATGCCTCTACTTATACAGACCAAAATGCTGTTAGCCTGCTTGGCAACAAGGGCACACTGTTGATTCATATCCAGCTTCTCATCCACTGTAACCCCTAGGTCCTTTTCTGCAGAACTGCTGCCTAGCCATTCGGTCCCTAGTCTGTAGCAGTGCATGGGATTCTTTCATCCTAAGTTCAGGACTCTGCACTTGTCCTTGTTGAACCGCATCAAATTTCTTTTGGCCCAATCCTCTAATTTGTCTAGGTCCCTCTGTATCCTATCCCTACCCTCCAGCGTATCTACCGCTCCTCCCAGTTTAGTGTGATCTGCAAACTTGCTGAGGGTGCAATCCATGCCATCCTCCAGATCATTGATAAAGAAATTGAATAAAACCAGCCCCAGGACAGACACTTGGGGCACTCAGCTTGATACCGGCTGCCAACCAGACATGGAGCCATTGATCACAACCCGTTGAGCCCAACGATCCAGCCAGCTTTCTATTCACCTTATGGTCCATTTATCCAGCCCATACTTCTTTAACTTGCTGGCAAGAATACTGTGGGAGACTGTATCAAAAGCTTTGCTAAAGTCAAGGAACAGTACATCCACTGGTTTCCCCTCATCCACAGAACCAGTATTGTAGAAGGCTATTAGGTTAGTGAGGCATGATTTGCCCTTGGTAAGTCCATGCTGACTGTTCCTGATCACTTTCCTCTCCTCTAAATGCTTCAGAATTGATTCCTTGAGGACCTGGAGAGCACATTGATCCTTGAGGGATGACTTAAAAAAGACCCCAAAGCTTTGTATCATTTGGTTGAACAGAGGTTGATGCTTGCATTGGAAGACGAAGACAGAGATCTGGTTAGTGCTTCAAAGTGATTCCCCAATGGGATGAAGAAAGGTCTGATTAATACCTTTATCATTAATGGAGCCAATATAAGTAACCTCATAAGCTTTGTCTCCACTGGGGAGGAAAAGGGGATATTTAGTTAATGTGCGCCCTGCAACTGAACCACAGCTACTGAGGAGAGTCTCATAAAATACAAAGATGAAGTTGGGATGGTGTTTAATGAAAATGGTAATTTTAAAATAGAAATATTTAAAGCAAAATTGAACAAAGCATTTGAGAACATAATATAGAGAAAAATCCTATACTGGCTGAGGTAAATGATTTATTCATTGATTGGGATTTTAAAATGTATCTATCCACTGTTCAAGATAGATGCACAATACAAATTGACTCAGAGTCAGCATAACTTTTCTCAGCCTACAAAATCAAGCCCTTCCTTATTATTTCCTTTCAACCAACTCAGAAAATGTCAGAAAATAGATGTCCCTTGGAATGTGTCTTGAAATTCAGCAAATCAAGCAAAGTCAGATCCAGGAGAAGTGAATTCTAGAGCTGCGAGCCTTGCATTGAGATTGCCTTGCTCAAAGCTGTCAGATGAACATATCCAGAGAGCATCCAGAGGACCATCACTTTCCTATTCTAGTTTGTTTTCCATTTTTAACTTCTGTGATAGTTTTGATGTCCTCAGTATGAATAGAAAATCTGTTTGATACAGTAGGCCTTACTAAAACTGTCTCCACCTCAGCTCACTTGAGGCATCATTTTACCAGTTTGCTATCCGAAGAAAGGAACTATCTTTAACTCCCCAAGACATCTGCACATCAGATTTTGTCTTTTAAGTAATCCTGTCATAGGATTTGATTTATTGCTGGGACATAGGCCTAATTTAGATCAGCACAGGTCAGGTTAATTTAGTTCTGGTGAGACCCCACAAAACTTATGCAACCTACTAGCACAAGCGTTACCAGTTTAGCCTGACTGTGAGTCATCTGCATTGGCTCACATGCCTTTGAGATGTGTGATGGAGATCCAATTACAGGCCAATTGAAAACTTAACTAACTTAAGCAGGGACAGTTGGAGCAATTTTATTAAGACTAAAATGAATTAATTAGTGAAGCATCCAAAGATTCTTTCAGGGAGCACACACAAGTGCTCGCTGAAGTATCAGTTTTCTACACACATACACACACACAATTACTTAAGTTGTGCATATCATTCAGAAGGAAATAATAGTTCTAATGTCCCTGTTGTCCTCCTGAGTTTGTTGGGGTTCTGATCATTCTGAAACAATATAACTTTCTTCACAATGTTCCCTGATTGAATGTGATCATAAAAAGCCTTGGATTTATATATAGTAGGAATGTAATATAAATAGGCAGTATTGTCTAATGTTTAGAGTGGGAGATTAGGAGTTAGGACACTTGACTTTTATTCACACCTCTGTTACTAAGTCACTGTGTGGCCTTGGCAAAGTCACTTAACGGTTGTGTATCTAAGTTTACTAATTTCTAAAATGTGGATCAAATAATACCTCCCTATTGCATGTTGTTTCCAAAACGAAGAGGAGGGTGACAACAAAATAAGAACAGATAATTGTAAAGCCTCCAAGAAAAAGCACAATGTGTGTCCTCTCTCTAAAACATTTTATCAAATCTGCCTCACAAAATAGCACAATTTCTGCAGGCAAGCTAATTAGAAATTTCAGTTGTAATACAGAGAAAAATGCATAACAATTACAATAGCTACCTGCAGCCCATCTCCTGTATGACATGTAAGAAATATTTTAAGTGATTTGAGATCATCAAAAAACAAGTATTATTAATAATTAGACTTGGAAAGATTAGATTTTTATCAGTAAATGTCAACTGCATTGTACTTTCACAAACTGACAAAAATATTTCCATAGATGACAATTGAAATTTACAGAAAAATGCTATTTGAGAACTTTAGAGTTTGACTTAAGGATACTGACTTTGTATATTTTGACATGTGATGCTGACAATTTGTATTTAATGGTTGTAAAGCTTTAACATTTTGAATCACAACATCTGTCATTAAATAAATGTTGTCTGATACCACATAACTTCCTGCAACTGTGAAAATTTAAATTGATAAAAACAAAAAATGCTTAAAAACATTCATATGATCCTTCAAAATGATAAACAAAAACTAATTCTGGCCACCCTACTAATAATAATGGTGGAATTAAACATTAGGATGTTTCATCTTTACACTGGAATTCTACTCGTCTTTCCCTTAGCTCTTTTTACTCAACATCTCATAGGCTAAGGATGGACGTAGCTTTACAGCACAAAACAATAGTTCAGAGGGATGCCTGCCCAAATTCCATGTTACCCAGTTCCATATTTTGGAATTAGCTTCCTGTCTTCCTAATTGTTGGAGAAATGCCAGGCCTGATGCCACTTCTACATGTCATATTCCCTCAGTACTACCCTAAATGACATCTTCCAGTGTTGTCAGATTGAATCTCAACTTGCTCTCTGCACTGTCATCAGCATCCAGTGCATGAGATTTTTTTCATTCATGTAGCCAAAAGAGGGCTGTTCTGATCTCTTATAGCAGTGTAATTCAGGAGTGTTTATGTATCTGTCTAGGTTCTAATATGACTCTCACCACAGTAGTATCTGAATGTCTAACTTGAATTCAGTTTATGGTGGTATGGAATCAGAATTAGTTCTAATATGTAATCTGCTTTTAAATCATGAAGGGAAGGGAATCTTTTCTACTCCCATGCAGGTGGCAAAACAAACCCCCAAACCAGACAGGCTTAGGTCCGAGTTCTATTTTATCTGACCTACCAACATTCAAGGGGAACCCAGATAACTGGCCTTTGGTGTTTGCTCAAGTTTACATATGTAACATCTGTGCACTCACTTAACCATTACTAACACATACATGCAAAAGTGATAGATTCTAACTCCTGTGCACATAATTGCTTGAATCTGTACATGCAAACCCACCTAGACAATGGAAGACCAACTTGACTATACACATCTTGCAGCTGCTTCTGTAAGTTTAACTGAACCTAAACTGAACAGAAGACTATGACTAAGATTTGCCTTTGTATGTGATTTAGCTTGATATTGAATTTCTAAAGTGACAGTGTGGGCCCAGGAACATTTGAAATATACAAGGAAGAGAACAGAACCACAAGAAGAGGCTCACAGTCAGAAACCAAAACTTATTTGGTTTTCTTTTACCATCAGTGATGCTTCAAGAGTTTCTTGAAGGGCTTCCTTACAGAAACATCTGAAGCTTATGCAGCAATTTCATCATCAGTACTCCAGCAATGTTTGCAAAGCTGATTGTCTCTGTAAGAACATAAGAACATAAGAAAGGCCATACTGGGTCCGACCAAAGGTCCATCTAGCCCAGTATCCTGTCTACCAACAGTGGCCAATGCCAGGTGCCCCGGAGTGAGTGAACCTAACAGGTAACGATCAAGTGATCTCTCTCCTGCCATCCATCACCCCCCTCTGACAAACAGAGGCTAGGGACACCATTCCTTACCCAGCCTGGCTAATAGCCATTAATGGACTTAGCCTCCATAAATTTATCCAGTTCTCTTTTAAACCCTGTTATAGTCCTAGCCTTCACAGCCTCCTCAGACAAGGAGTTCCACAGGTTGACTGTGCGCTGTGTGAAGAAGAACTTCCTTTTATTTGTTTTAAACCTGCTGCCCACTAATTTCAATGGGTGGCCCCTAGTTCTGCTATTATGGGAACAAGTAAATAACTTTTCCTTATTCACTTTCTCCACACCACTCATAATTTTATATACCTCTATCATATCCCCCCTTAGTCTCCTCTTTTCCATGCTAAAAAGTCATAGCCTCTTTAATCTCTCCTCATATGGGACTCATTCCAATCCCCTAATTTTAGTTGCCCTTCTCTGAACCTTTTCTAATGCCAGTATATCCTTTTTGAGATGAGGAGACCACATTTGTACACAGTATTCAAGATGTGGGTGCACCATGGATTTGTATAAAGGCAATAAGATACTCTCCGTCTTATTTTCTATCCCTTTGTTAATAATTCCTAACATCCTGTTTGCTTTTTTGACCACCGCTGCCCACTGCATGGATATCTTCAGAGAACTATCCACGATGACTCCAAGATCTTTCTCCTGAATAGTTGTAGCTAAATTAGCCCTCATCATATTGTACAAACAGTTGGGGTTATTTTTTCCACAGTTCATTACTTTACATTTATCCACATTAAATTTAATTTGCCATTTTGTTGCCCAGTCACTTAGTTTTGTGAGATCTTTTTGACGTTCTTCACAGTCTGCTTGGGTCTTAACTATTTTGAGCAGTTTAGTATCATCTGCAAACTTTGCCACCTCACTGTTTACCCCTTCCTCCAGATCACTGATGAATAAGTTGAATAGGATTGGTCCTAGGACTGGCCCTTGGGGAACACCACTGGTTACTCCCCTCCATTCTGAAAATTTACCATTTATTCCTACCCTTTGTTCCCTGTCTTTTAACCAGTTCTCAATCCTTGAAAGGATCTTCCCTCTTATCCCATGGCAACTTAATTTATGTAAGAGCCTTTGGTGAGGGACCTGGTCAAAGGCTTTCTGGAAATCTAAGTACACTACGTCCACTGGATCCCCCTTTTCCACATGTTTGTTGACCCCTTCAAAGAACTCTAATAGATTAGTAAGACATGATTTCCCTTTACAGAAACCATGTTGACTTTTGCCCAGCAATTTATGTTCTTCTATGTGCCTGACAATTTTATTCTTTACTATCGTTTCAACTAATTTGCCCAGTACGGACGTTAGACTTACCGGTCTGTAGTTGCCGGGATCACCTCTAGAGCCCTTTTTAAATATTAGTGTTACATTAGCTATCTTCCAGTCATTGGGTACAGAAGCCGATTTAAAGGACAGGTTACAAACCCTAGTTAATAGTTCCGCAATTTCACATTTGAGTTCTTTCAGAGCTCTTAGGTGAATGCCGTCTGGTCCCCGTGACTTGTTACGGTTAAGTTTATCAATTAGTTCCAAGACCTCCTCTAGTGACACTTCAATCTGTGACAATTCCTCAGATTTGTCACCTACAAAAGACGGCTCAGGTTTGGGAATCTCCCTAACGTCCTCAGCCGTGAAGACCGAAGCAAAGAATTCATTTAGTTTCTCCGCAATGACTTTATCATCTTTAAGTGCTCCTTTTGTATCTCTATCATCCAGGGGCCCCACTGGTTGTTTAGCAGGCTTCCTGCTTCTGACATATTTAAAAAACATTTTATTATTACCTTTTGAGTTTCTGGCTAGCTGTTCTTCAAATTCCATTTTGGCTTTTCTTATTACATTTTTACACTTAATTTGGCAGTGTTTATGCTCCTCTCTAGTTACCTCATTAGGATTTGACTTCCACTTTTTAAAAGATGCCTTTTTATCCCTCACTGCTTCTTTTACATGGTTTTTAAGCCACGGTGGCTCTTTTTTAGTTCTTTGACTTTTTTACTTCTGTAATCGAGCGGCGACTCACCCTGCGGTGCCTCCTGCTGGTATGTCCAGGGAATTAGCTCACCAGCCTCCAGAATGCCCTCTGCAGGCTGATGTCCCACTTGCTGCTGGCCCCGTGTCCCTCCCGGACCCCAGTGCCCTCTTCCCTGGGGTGCTGCACCCCTGTAGTACCCCCACAGGGGAACTCCCACCTACTATTCCCACCTTGCCTCAGCCTATGGGCTACTGCCAGTCACCATCGAGCCTCCATTCACTGGGGCCAACTGCAGTATAATTGCCACTCATCACCAGCAAGGAGGGTTGGACCTGCTCTCTCCACCTACCCTCAGGCTGCCCCCTGCATCTATTTGGCCACAGACTAGGCCCGGCAGCCTGGGGGGTTTCCAGGCCAGAGCTCCGCAGCTCCTCTAGCCTTCCCCCAGCCCTGCTCCGCTCCCGGTATCCTGCTTAACTCCAGCAGTTAGGTCCTCCCTCTCCAAAGACTAGACTGTTTGCTTCTAGCCCACTGCCCTCTTATAAGGGCCAGCTGGGCCCTAATTGCATTGGCCACAGCTGTAGTCAGCTCCCCAGTCAGCTTCCCCAGCTGTTCTTAATCCCTTTTGCTGCTTCAGCCTTCTCCCAGGCCCTTCTGAACAGGAGCGGGTGGTCACCCCGCTACAGTCTCCATCGCTCCAGAGTGAGTCATGTAAAAAGGCTCTCAGCATGTCCTGCCTGAGAGCCTTCTGTGTGTGACTGATCCCTCTCTGCTAGCTCACAACCAGACTCTATTTCATGGCTTTTCCTCATCTTTCCTGGTTTAGCCACATCACAATATTCCTTTACTTGCAAGGCAAAAATAACATCAGCAGGAGCTTTCCAATGTCCTGTGACTGAAAGTGAGATACAGCAGGGGTTCTATGCGGGTCTAGCATGCATGTGAAGGTAGCACAAATGAGTACCTTCTCTCAGCTTTCACAGCAGGTTATTTTGATTGGCATATTTGTAGAGGCTACGGAGTGGGTTTTAGATTCAGTTGGTATGTCAAAGCAGATGGGAAAATTCCACTGGGTGCACAATGAAGTGAAGAGCGCTGCTCTACTATTTCCTCTGTTCTTTTTACCAGATGGACAGGAAAGTAAAATATTTCTTCTTACGTGCCCTTTCTTTCTGAGGGTCACCGTCATACCTTGGGCTGCCCAGGACCCATTACTGCCCTGCTTCTTGTGAGAGGGAGAATTGCTTGTGCTTAACTGGTGTCAGTTTTCTGACACTATCAGTCTATTAACAACCCAAACAATCGTCTCTGGGCTATGTCAACCCTCAGTTTGCCTTGCAGGTTAACAATGGGTGTACCCAAACCCTTAAGCTCCTTTGAAGCATCCCCCTGTTATGTTCAACCCCTTATCTAATGAACACTCATGGAATTACCAGGTCAGCTTTCCCAAAGGAATAGTGTACACACCATCTTGTTTGATTCAACTCACAATCAGCTCCTATATTATCATTACAGCACTGAGATATATTGGTAGTGAAAACAAATGTAAGTTTATTATCAAAGATTAAAATATAAGAGATAGTAAGGATAATTGAAACAGCTTACACATAGAACAAAATCATAGCACATTTTCTAGAAATTAAACTTAAAAAGCCAACCTTGTGTCTAAGGAAGTCTGTTTCACTCAAGTGTTCTTTAAAGTGCTTCCAGCCAGGGCAGGTTGGCATCATGTTTTCAGTGAAAATGCACTGCCCAATTTCTTCTGATAGGTGCATGATAAAAGGGTGTCTCCTTGCCTTCTCCTTATATCCCCAAAGTTCATTGTCTGCCTCCAGAGACAGGACAATCCGCTGTGGTTCTGTTCAGTCTTCATTGTCTGCTTCCCTGTTGACTTCCCATCCCTTGTTGACTTCATATGTAAATGAGGCTTTCATTGTGTTGGGTTATAAGGTTTCATTACATGTGAATCGAGATAGACAGGTGAATAAACATCCTTTGTCTGGCAGAAGCCTTTAGAAACATATATTTTCATTATACATATGTAACTTTTTACATCGTATCTGTACATACATTTCACAAAGATATTAATGAGCCACATTATCCTGCCTTTTATTTAAGACCTCACATGCCACCATTTATAGATAAATACCAAGAATATGGTGTGTTAGCTATTGTGAGTTTGTCAGGCCTGTAAGGAGGTGCTGTTATAGAACAGTAAACCCTTTGCCAGCTGGGTACCAATGAGCCTCTGTGTCATAGATGGAAAAGCAAAATATTTCTCTTAATCTCCCTTTCTCTCTGAGGGTCACCTCCATTCCTCCTGTCATCTGTTCTTTTTCTTTTCCTTCTGTGCATGTATTACTTCATATCCTCCCATTCTTTGTCTCTTCTTACTTAGTCACTTCTTCTCTCAGTGTCTCCTCCACTCTTCCTGTCCTCTTTTTGCTCTGTCAGCCTCACCTTCATTGCTCTCATTTTGTTATGACAACAGGAGGTCCAAGTACAGCAACAGTATAGAATATACAAGAGATCCATCCGCAGGATGGGCTGACAAAGAAATTTGCTTCCATGTTGTGGAATGGAAAATACTAGATCAAATTAGGAATGAGTAAACCTCCTGGGTTAGAGGTTTGGCAAAATTCTCAAGCTATTTTGGGGCCTTATAAAACTAATTGAAGTTCACAAACTTTTTTCCCTTGTAATTTAAATCCATGTTCTCCCCTGCCCCCAGTAATTCAATTAAGAAACCCAAACAAACATATTTTTCAGCTAAAAGGAAGCCTGTACTAAGTATTAAAGACAAAGAACCTCCCAAATGTACAAGTAATTGCCTTATATTATAGCTTTCAAAACAGCTAAACCTATCATTAAGGTTATGTCTGGATTTGTATTATATTCTCCTTTTCCTGTGCTTGGTCTCAGCCCCAGAGGAAACTTTTTTAGGAACTTTGACCACAATCTTTTCAGTTGTTTTTGAGTTATGTGAAAGTGAAAAAAAAATCCCATTGTAATAACTGTTAATATCTTCTTTGTTCAAGTAACGCTCAAAAATGGCTGAACTCTGGAATTTGAAACTAATCTAAAATCAGACCAAAGCCCTTCTTAAAAAAAAAAAGTTTAAATACTTGGTTTCATACCAGCTTGGTAGTAATGTTGGAAGCTGTAATAACAAGTTTAATACTAATGGCTATATTGTCCCTTACAGTGGATGCACTTAAAGATTATTCCATTTCTGTGGTTATTTCAATCTCACTTTTAACTTTATAGCACTATTTATCTAAAGAAGGAAATGCTAGAAATGCTCTTCTTTCATTTCCAATTCTGGGCCCAGTCCTATTCAACATATTCATTATGGAACAAGGGGCAAACAGTGAAGTGGCCAAATTTGCAGATGATACAGAACTACTCAAGATAGTTAAGTCCCAGGCAGACTGCAAAGAGCTACAAAAGAATTTCTCAAAACTGGATGACGGGGCAACAAAATGGCAGATGAAATTCAATGTTAATAAATGCAAAGTAATGCACATTGGAAAACATAATCTCAACTATGCATATAAAATGATGGGGTCAAAGTTAGCTGTTACCACTCAAGAGTAATTGTGGATACTTCTCTGAAAACATTCATACAATATGCAGTGGCAGTCAAAAAGGCAAACAGAATGCTGGGAAGCATTAAGAAAGGGATAGAGAATAAGACAGAAAATACTATATTGCCTCTGTATCAGGGGTGGGCAAAATTTTTGGCCTGAGGGCCACATCTGGGTATGGAAATTGTATGGTGGGCCATGAACGCTCACAAAATTGGGGGTGAGGGCTGTGACTGAAGGTGCAGGCTCTGAAGTAGGGTCAGAAATGAGGAGTTCAGAGTGCGGGAGCGGGCTTTGGGTTGGGGCAGGGGGTTGGTGTGTGAGGGTATGTGGCGAGGGCTCCAGCTGTGGGTGTGGGCTCTGGAGGGGGCTGGAGATGAGGGGTTGGGGGTGCAGGAGGTTGCTTTGGGCTGGGATGGAGGGCAGAAGGGGGATCAGGGCTGGGGAAGGGATTGGGGTTTGGCATGTTGAAGGCTCCAGGCGACACTTACCTCAAGCAGCTCCCAGGAGCAGTGGCATGTCCCCCTTCCAGTTCCTACGCGGAGGCACGGCCAGGCTACTCTACACACTGCTCTGTCCGCAGATACTGCCCCTGTAGCTCCCATTGGTCGCAGTTCCTGGCTAATGGGAGCTGCGGTGGCAGCACTTGCAGCAGGAGCAGTGTGCAGAGCCCCCTCTCTGCCCCTACATGTAGGAGCCAGAGGGGGAACATGCCGCTGCTTTTGGGAGTCATGCGGAGCGGGGCAAGCTCCCACCCTGCTCTCTGGCTGGAGCGCCGGAGTGGGGCAAGCCCTGAACTCCTGTGGCTGGTGGGAACTCAAGGGCCAGATTAAAGTGTCTGGTGAGCTGGATGTGCCATCAAAGACAATTGAAGCTGTAGACTTTACCTGCTCCAGCCATACAGCTTGGCTATTCTTGTGCCAGCTTGGGGCTGCAAACCCAATGAAACATTGAAACCCTGAAGTTTCCGCTGATGTAATCTCTAGACTGCTCCTTATGACCTCTAAAGCACCAAGGGACAAGTTTATTAAGTGTAAAATGTGCAGAAAGCTCTAGCAAATAACTCACCATCTGTCTCCTCAGCCCTATCACTGCCCTTCCTGGTCATGAAGGTAAATAAGTTTCCTTCACTTACAAAGCTGGGAAAGCTGCAGGACCTGATGGTGTCTTTCCAGAATTTCTTCAGCCTGGGAAACAAGGAACAGAAATGGCTGGCAGCCTCCGTTCCCCAAAATCCATTCCTCAGAGTTGATCCTGAGGATCTGTCATGAGGTAATTATGCTTGCCAAACCCAGGAAGCCAGCCAGTCATCCTTCATTGTATTGACCCATATCACTCCTTTGCACATCATACAAGCTTATGGAATGAATATTGCTGGCCATGATCATGCTGCATGTAGAAACAACATTACTGAATGAACAAGTGGGCTTCTGACCAGGCACCACCTGCACCAAACAAGCATTGACATAACAACACACACTGAGGTGGGATTCCAGCAAAAAATGGCACCGAATGGAGGGAGGGTTATTCCTTCTGAAAGCCAGAAAATTTATCCCATGCAATGCAACAATAAAGTACTGGGAATTTTTAACCAACTGGAGATGTTGTGTTTTCCTTGGTGACCAGGTCAGCATGCCACACACTCTCTATTATGGCCCACCACAGTCACCAGTCCGAGCAACAGTCCTATTTAATATCTATACCAGCAATCTTCCTCGAACATCAGCATGGAATTTTGTTTATACTGATGACCTTGCTGTGATCACACAGGCATGGGATTTACCTATCATAGAGCAACATTTAACCAAGGACCTTAAAACCAAGGAAGAATATTTCTTATATGGTGACTAAAACCAAATCCACAAAGACTGTTGTGTCAGCATTTAATCTAAACAATCCAAAGGCGAGGGTGGAATTGCATGTGGACATCTGTGGCCAGCAGATAAGACATGATCCAATCATGAAATATCTCAGTGCAACATCAGATTGAAGCCTCATATAACATAGCATTAAAACACCTCCCCACCCCAGCTTGGATGGCGATGCACGAGAGTAACAAGGAGAAAGGTGCCCCTTTACTCCCTTGTGTCAGCTACTCAGACCATGGGTTGTAACACAGATAAGAAAGTCAGTTCCATGGAGCCACTATATACTGGCCCCCTGTGCAAGTGAGTGGGAGGGGGAGAGGAGGGAATGGAGCCAAGGCTCTGTCTCCTTATCTAGTAGCTAGTGTAGCTGTGCCAGGGGAGGTATGTTACACCAGATCTTAGCCTGATGCAGGGACTATTCCCTCTCAAACCCAGGGGAAGACCAATCACAATCTTATTGCTGGGCTGTTCCAGAAGTGCAATAATGCACTGCCCCTTGCTAAGGGCTTTCCGTAAAAACAAGTTTCAGCCTCTAAAAATCAACACTTGAAAAATGTGAATGTAGATGGAGATTTTCAAAGTTGCCTAAGGGAATGAGGCACCTAAATCCCACTCCAGTTCAATGGGAATTGGGCCATAATGCCTGCAGGGTCTTTTAAAAATCCTAGCAGTGATGTTGCAAATAAACTTCTTATTTAATATCATAGCAAGTGTCTATCTAGAAAGTTTCCAATACAAGAGCTTTCTCCGTAGTCAGATTTCAATACAGAACTAGATTCTCTGTTGAAATCTGTTTCTGCAGCTTTTACAAGCTCCACAGGAGGGAGTCTTTACCTATGTTTAAACGCAACACCTATATAGCTAAGGTATTTATTACAAGATTACCTAAGTGCTGATTTTTCCTTTTTTGCAAAGAGGTGGGGACTCAAACTGGGTTCAGGATACCACAGATAAACTGTCCCAGGATTAGAATCCTCATTTGTAGGAGGCTGGCTTTGGAAAGCCTTAATCAAAGCCAGTCAGGCATACAGAGTAATGCCATGGGTGTATACAGCATTTTATAAAGATGGAGGAAGATAAACTCTCTGCCCCTGAAACGTACAAGCTAGACTTTTAAATTATAAAGGATGTTGGGGGAAGAGAGAGATGCAACATGAAAGCAAAGTTATACAGTAGGTATGTGTGGTGCCCATCTAGGTAGTTGTAAGGTTGTAGTTTTGGTCACTTTTTTTAATTTATACATTTTGTTTAAATTATTAGATCATGTTAAGAGTTAAAGACAACAATAAAAGTTCATGAGGTCAGATATAAAAGCAGGGGTTGATGGTTACTGGTAGAAGGCTGGCTGAGAGAAGTTAGTTCTTGGTAGTAACTTAAAGAAGGAAAGCAAAGCGGCTAACTGCTCTGATCAGCTTTCTGAGCAAAACACGGAGCCACAAATAGGAAAGCAGTGAAAGTTGCAGGAAGAGATTGGTGCACGTGGCAGCACATAGTGCATGACTCTTCGGACAGAGAGATGGGATGTAATTAAGAGAAGAGCTTTGCAGAGCTTTAGAAGTAAGAATGAGATGTTCAAATGTGTTGCAGAAAGAGACATGAAACTAGTAGAGGGGTGCAAGAATGTGGGACTTGGTTGGAGTGAAGGAAACAAGAAGAATATAACTTTAACTACTGTAGTTTACTGTACAGCCTGGAAAGGGAAGAGATGATAGAAGGGAACACCTGCTAAGACCTTAAAGCAGGAAGTGGAGACTGACTTAGAATCTCAGGGGTGGAGCTGACCAGAGAATGGGGTTAGGGAAAATGGGAAGCTGATGAAACAACCACATCTGGTCTGTTTAACAGATTACATTCCCAAGGGAGAAATCTTTAAGTATGTATATCTCCTTTCCAGTAGATCTGTGGATGGCCACAAACCTTACTGCCTTTAGGACAAAATTCACAACCCACCTCTTAGCCAAAGCTTTCCCATAACATTACGAATGCTTATGTTAGTGTTGTTATTATTCATAATAATAGAAAGCAGAAGAATCCACTAATCTGCATGTCATTGGCGTGGTGCAGTAAAGGATAAGAATAAGATTAGATGGATCCTAAGAAAAATGAGACTCAACAAAAGTTTGCAAAAAGGGTTCATTTAAAATTCTTCCAAGTCATAAACTAATAAGTGGATTTACCTGGAAAGGCTCAGAAGATTCATCCCGTGTTTGAAGAATAAGTTTGGTATATTTGGGGAGGATTCCTTATGTGATTCATATGGAACAATGAAGTTCAATCCCTGTTCTCAGTGCAAATATTCATGTAACCTTCTAATTTTGGAGCAGATGTGGTGGTTCTGTAACACTGAACAGCTTTCTCAAACTCCATCTAGGTTGGAGTAAAACTCGGAGAGCCCTGTGGCACAGTTCAATGGCTCATTCCAACAAGTAAGTACAGCTTCTGTCTTATCAGCCCTGCTCTGGCTGTCAAGAAGTTCCTTCCTCAGAGTGTCCCTTTGTGTGCACTGATAACTAACCAGAACAAAAATGGTATTTCTTTCCCTAAAAGGCCTCTCCTCTATCCTTTCTCCTTTCCCCACCTGCAGCCACTCTTCTGATAGGCCATTCTCCTTCAGCAGACTGTTTTCTGTCAGATCAGGTTTTGCTGGATGCCCCTGAGACCAGCATAACCCCTGCCCCATGCTGATAGACTGAATAAAGCCACTAATCGTTAAGTGAAAGTTACACCAGACAATGTCGGGAGTGAAGGGAGGGGGGGATGACAATTTTCTGACTCTAGGATTTGGCAGATTTCACAACAAAACAGCTGGCGGCGAGACACGGGTGCTGATGGAATACATTAATTACTGTCGTCAGGGTTTTAGACACACTTGCAAATTGCTGGTAATACCAGCGTGCTGGATTATTAGAGAAATTGTCTGGGAAAAAAAAATACTAGAAAGAAGCATCCGAATCAGGCCCCTACATTAGCTATAAAGGCAAGCTCAGCTGCTGAGGCCTGTGCATTCCACAGCCTCTCTCAGTCCACAGCCTCCACACAACACACATACACTTGTTCTGACCATACTGAGGCCACTTGGGGCTCCTTTCAGTCTCTGTTATTATGATTACATAGCAACAAAGTATATTAAGTACCTCACAGGCACATAAAATAGACTCAGCCCTGCCCCCTGAATTGCTTACAGTCCAAAGGTAGACATGGTAGGCAGTTAGTAAAAGCAACAAATCGGAGAGCAATGGATAGCGAAGACAAGGTTTATTATTATTAGATCATGTAGTGACTTAGGTTTGTTATAAGCTTTTCTTGTTCACTGTGATCTTTGTCTACACACACTGTGTAGGTTTGCATTCTGTATGTTTCCTCCAATCTAATAATGCCTTCACTGGTCCTAAGGGCAGATTCACAAAGGGAGGTCGGTGCCTAAAATTGCAAGTAAGCACCTGAATCCCAGAATCAGGATCCACTGGGATTTACATGCTCCTATTCAGCTATCGCCAAACAATTGTAGGTATATAAAATTGCTTGGCACTTAAATTTTTGCAGTAGAAGTTCTCTGCACAGTGCCAGCTCACTCTAGGCCAGATGCATAAGGATCAGAGAGATGCACAAATGAGGGAAAGATAAACATTTCTCTGCCTAACTTTCCATGGGGCCCAAGCCAGTAAGCATGCTCAGAGCTCACCTACCAGATCAGATCCCCAGCACACAAAATGGGTGGGGGAGGAGAGCCTAGTAGTTAGGGTACTCACCAGGGAGGTAAGAGACCCCTGGTTCAAGTCCCCACTCTCCCTGAGGGGCAAAAGGGGACCACTGGGGAGTGCCCCAGCAACTGAGCTACAGGGTATTCTGATGCCAGGCTCCTTCAGGCTCTGCTGTTGAAGCTGTCCCAGGTACAATTGGGATTAGAGACTGAGAGTTCCTGACTCGACCATACTTTTCACCCCATCTTTAAGTACAGGGGAGAGTGACAAACCTCATTCCCAGACAATAGATAGGAACTTGTTGAGGGTGGGGGCAGTTTCTGTGGTGAAGGCCTAGAGTGACTCCAACAGCCTAGGGACTGGCTCTCTCCTGAGATAAGCCATTCCTTTCCTACTCACACCTGCCACTTGGCATGGGCTGGGATATAGATCAGCCCACAGCTCTCAAACCAGTCATTAAGGGAAAAGCAATTGGCCTCTTTTTTTGCATTAACTTTCCTTAGTTGAGCTTCACTGGTGAATTATTTATTTTGAAAGAGATTCTGTCACTCCTACCAGACCAAAGAGACAAAATAATGTGATTAATATTGTTTATTTTGATTGGAGGAAAAGTACTCTGAACCTATAACAAATACCTGCTTGTTAGCAAATTGAAAGGTATAATTAGCACAGCCTTTCCAGTTGTTTTAACAAGATTTTGGTGCTCTCTTTCTCTCTCTCTCTCCTATTTTTAATGAGATACCAATTTCCTGCCCTTCTTGATAGCAGATGCCTTTCCAATAAAACAGACAGCTTTGATTTTCATCTTAGCATGAATTCTGAGACTTAATGTATTCATCTGCAGCCCACCCACCGCACTCTTCATGTGCTAAATGGCTGTTAATTGCTGAAAAATTAATAAGGTGTTTAACACCCAAAAAAAGTTTTTAAAAATAATCGTTTTCTCGATAGGTGGAATGACTCGTATTTTTCTCACATTCCCAAAGCTCACCTATTTCTAGGCAAGCACGGCAACAAAGTGAGCCTTTCTGCAGTCACACCTAGGCCCCTCACTCCCAATAAATCAGAAACTCTCCTTTTGTAAAATTGAGCCTCAGCCAGTTTATTTTAATAGCAGAAATGCTGTCAGTTTGTGAGCAGCCAAGCAGGCCCTGAAAGATTTGTAGGTGTTGAAGGCATGAAGAGAGGGACCTTTCTCAGTGCAGCTGATAATCAGTAGACCCAGTCTCTCCTCTGGGGCTTGGGGAGATGCAGCTTTGGCAGGCTTGGGCAGTAAACTATTTAGGAAAAGTTATTTTTATTTCACTTAAGTAGTTCTTTAAGACTCGCAAAAATCCTGAAACTTAGCACTGAGGTAAGATCCATCCTGTGGCAAAGAATCTGCACCTTATTTATTATTATTTATTATTATCTCTACTAGGAGCACAGGATTTTCTGTAGGTTGGGATTTTCAGTTCCTGCTATTATCTGAGAGATGCCATTTTGCACTGTGATATCACTAGCTCTTATCTAAGCAAATCTCGGCTTGGTCAGTATTTTTGGATGGTTGACTCATTGCTAGGAAAAACTGCAAGTGCTGCAGGATTTGGTGACAGTGGTTGAATAAGGTAGGTTGTACAGCGGATGACCTTGGATGGTGTGAGAGGGTGTTGTGCTATTGTAAGTGGTGTGTGTGGTTAAGGATGGAGCATTCTCTCCTCTGTGAGGATGGTAAATAAATATAATTACCCCTATGTTACAGAGGGGAAGACTAAGGTACAGATAAAGAAGTGACTTGCACCCACTGGATCAGCTAGTGTCAGACACCAGAAGAGAGAATTTCACCCCATATACTTCCAAGCAAATAATTTGCTAAGTGATCCCCTTTCTCCTTTGATATGCTTCAGTCAAACACACGTTATCGGGGTCAGTACAGGAGTCTTGGCCAGTTGGGTGAAATTCTATCTCATGTGTTATGCAGGAGATCAGACTAGATGATCTAATGTGTCCTTCTGGCTTTAAAAATCTCTATGCATCTCCATCAACCTCCCCATAGATTTCTCTTTAAAACTGAGTTTGATTCAAATTTAGAGAATGGGCTGCATACAAAAGCCAAGATCAGAACAATCCCCAACCTTGGAGGTATTTGGAATCTGAACCTGAAGTTTAATAACCTCCCACAAAATGCCAGATCTGAACAACCCCAAACTGTGAAGGGTACAGAAATGCATCCAGGTCTAATTCTGTTAAAATCAGATTTAATACATTTGCTGTCAGAGGGACCGAATTGCTTGAGGGATTAGTAATAGATTATAGAGATTCCCGCCCCATCTACATCCCTTCTAATCCAGCGCAGGACACAGTGTCTGAAGTGATTACCATCTGAAGGCTGGTCAATAGCATGTGTGAAATGAACTAGGGGTCTGAGTCTAGTTCCTGATGAACAGGGTTTTACATAATTTTAAAATGCCCTAAACTCAGTGCAGGGTGGGGGGAACATATTGCCTCTATATAAATCCATGGTAAACCCACATCTTGTGCAGATGTGGTCACCCCATCTCAAAAAAGATATATTGGAATTGGAAACAGTTCAGAAAAGGGCAACAAAAATTATTAGGGTATGGAACAGCTTCCATATGAGGAGCAACTAATAAGATTGGGATTTTTCACTTTGGAAATGAGACAACGAAGAGGGAATATTATAGACGTCTATAAAATCATGACCAGTGTGGAGAAAGTGAATAAGGAAATGTTATTTACTTCTTCATATAACACAAGAACTAAGGGTCACCTAATGAAATTAATAGGCAGCAGGTTTAAAACTAACAAAAGGAAGTCTTCTTTACACAATGCACAGTCAGTCTATGGAACTCCTTGCCAGAGGATGTTGTGAAGGCCAAGATTACAACAAGGTTTAAAAAAGAACTAGATAAATTCATGGAGGATGGGTCCATTAATGGCTGTTAGTCAGGATGGGCAAGGATGGTGTCCATAGCCTCTGTTTGCCAGAAGCTGGAAATGTGTGACAGGGGATGGATCACTTGATGACTGCCTGTTCTGTTCATTCCCTCTAGGCCACCTGGCATTAGCCACTGTTGGAAACCAGGATACTGGGCTGGATGGACCTTTCCTCTGACCTAGATGGCTGTTCTTATGTTCTTATATACCATCATGATTGACTCAGCCCTTTAGTTTTGGATGAAGTTCTTTGATGAAAGATCTATAAAGCAACACCTAGGTGCTGCAGGAAGAGGTGCTTGCAGTAAATGACACACTTCCCTCTGCATCAGTACTGAACAAATGAATCTTTGAGGTGCTAGGGGGGCATTACACTGATACCAATGCATTTTTCCAAACAAGATAGTGATGCTACTCTTCAAAGGCTGCTTTGATCACTGGTGATTACATTCTGCATTTCTAAATGCCCTCTGCATGTTCAGCTGGATATAGTCATCTTCTTCACTCCCTGCCCTAAAATGCTGCACAGAGTTGCTTTGTACTGTCAGACAGTTGCCGCCTTTCGCCTTTGTGGTAACTATGCTTTGTGGGTGGACCTGTGACAATTTGGGAGTTTCTCTGTATAATTTATTAATTCTGTGTGAGAGTGTGAATTCTCTGTATGTATCTTCACCCAACTGCAGACTCTATTGTCAAGGTACAGTCTTTTGTCTTCTGTTATCCATTCACCTCCGTGTTGGATAGAAACTCTTGGACAGAAATTCTCATGGGGTAATGGCAAAGGCCTAAAATAGAGAGTCATTCAATCTCAATGGTCCTTTGTTCGAGAAGGAAGTACCCTAGACAAAGGGCTGTTCCCTGCCTAGAGAAACTGGCTTATCAAGGGAGAGGTCATCTGGCAATGAAGTCACCTGGTGTGACTCTGTGGTCACCCACTGAGGCTGACCACGGAGTCACCTGACTGAGAGACTGGAGGTGATAAAGGGCAGAAGCTGCTCCATTTGGTCTCTGTCCTTGGCTATTTTTCACTAGTTTAAGAGGAAGCAAGCTGCTGCTGCAGGAGCCTGATGAGGCAAGCAGAGGTGGGAACACTGCCTACCTACCTATCTGTGCATGGATAGTCCCCCCAGGACTCCTCAGGGAAGAGCAAGCTGGAGAGGGGAAATTCATGTAGGGTTTATTATTTTTGTATGTATATGTGTATTTTTTGTGTGATTAAATAAAGAGCAATAATGTATTGGACTCTGTGCACAGTGTGTCTCTCTCTGTTGTATGCTAGGTCTACCTCTTTCTCCTGACAGAGTCAAACTGTAACCCCAAAGGCTCACACTGTGGGTGTTCTGGAGAGGGTATGTTTAAACTCAGGGAGAGCTGAGGATTCAGTGCTGGTTCCAGGGGCTAGACAGCTGGGCTGTGTGGTGGAAGCTCTTCAGAGGAGATATTAGACAGAAGGTCTCATGCTGAGAGCATGCTTAGGGACCCCCAAACTGGGACAGTGCCTGAGTATGTTCAGACTCTGGAGGCTTAAAACACCTGAGGGTCCAGAGGCAGAATTCCCCTCAGAGCAATCTGCTGGATTGCCTACAGCAGGGAGCCAGAGCAGAGCTGTGACAGAAGAGACTTTTGTGTGTCATTTTTGTTGCTAAGGCCTTGTCTACACACACAAGTGGTATCAGGATAGCTAAAGCAATACAACCCCGCAGTGTCAATGCTGTCATGCTAGTATAAATGTGCTTACATCAGTATAGTTTATTCCCATATAGGGAGGAGAATAAACTATACCATATAAATACATTTCTATCAGTATAACTGCATCCGCACTAGGGGTTGTTCCTGTATAACTATATCAGTGAAAAATCACAGCCCTAACCAAAATAGCTACGCTGCTATAAAAACTGTGTATTGAGCAGGCCCAAGTCTATAAAACATTTTGGAAACTTTCGGGAGGAAAGCTGTTGTAGAACTATAAATGTGAGATTATTATTATTATTGTCAATATCCTTCTTCAGTAGTAAACTGAGTTCTGTGCAGCTTACTGTGTGCAGGGGTATTTTGGATGCGTTCTTCAAAGCCAGAATCCCGTTTGCTCAATGTGGGAATTAATGTAAGGCCTGAGCCAAAAACTGTCCTAGTAGCCAGTTGTTTTCTTAGCTTCTGCTGTCCATGTTAAAGATGGTTTAATTAGTGCTATATGTGCCATAAGTAATTTAGATCTTTCAGGATGAAAAATACAAAATCAATGTAAAATAAGAAATGATAATAATTACTCATTCTAAATGAATTTTCCAGTGTGGGCCATCTCATTAGAGAGACTAAAGGATGAACAGACCATGGAGACTGAATTCTCTTCTGACACATAGAGGTGGGATCTATCTTGGTCACAGCAGAAACACATGGGCAGGACAGTGTTTTGAGTCCTTCCTTCAGTCTCAATGAATCTCCAGCACCTCCACTAACATGACAATAGGCATTTTCATACAGGCATATGCAAAGTCACACATGTAGGAACAATCCATGCATGTTACGCAGGATAGAGGACAGTATCCGGAGAACAATTTCTCTGAAAAAAGGCTTAGGACAAACATGAGTTGCTAGTGTGACGCAATGGTTAAGAATATCCCTGGAAGTATTTTTCAGTATCCAAAAGGATACTGAAAAATTGGAAAAGGCTATGAAGAGAGCTACCAGAATGGAAAACCTGCCTTAGAGTAAGTGGTTTAAAAATCTCAATATTCTGAATATATCTAAGGGAAAGCTAAGAAGTTACTTGAAAATATCTGATAGCAGAGTGATCTTTAATCTAGTAGAGAAAGGCCAACAAGATTCGATGTCTGGGAATTCAAGTCAGCAAAATTCAAACTGCAAAATTTTAACAGTGATGGGTAATTAACCTTTGGAACAGATTACCAAGGGCTGTGGTAAATTCTTCATCACTTGGAGGCTTTAAATCAAGACGGCATGTCTTTCTAAAAGATATGTTTTAGTTCAGCCACAAGTTGATCATAAATGTTCCCTGCTGGGCTCTATAAATCTATATGAGCCATCTACAAGTATTTGAAGGATGTGAACACCAAAAAGGGAAAAGTATTATAATATGAATAATGAGATAAATATGAGGAAAGGAAAATTTATGTGGGCTATCAAGAAAAAGAAACCACCCTCCTGACAATGACATCCACTGGCTGTGGAGTGGTCTCCCAGGGCAAAGCATGGGAGCCAATTCTTGAGTCATTTAAAACATTGCTGGATAAGGTACTGTTGAATATACAAAAGGGAAAATTCCTGCGCTGGTCTCAGTGGAGCGTGGGAACAATGGACTTTTCCACTTCTAATTTCTATGATTTTATGACCATGTGCAGGATCTGGAAAATACTAGAGAACAGCTAGTTCAGGGGAACATCCACTGCTGACATGTGAACACTACCAGATTGGGTGCATATTCTGGTTAATCCCTTTAAATAGGCTGGGAGCTAGTACCTCCTACTCACTCCGCCCAGTACATCTTGGAATGCTATGGATCATAGAGTACTAAAGCAGCATGAGAGGCCAATTAGCTAATCACTCTGTCTGTCTGTCAGGGTATCAGTACCCGAGACTGTGAAGCATAGTTGGGAAGCTGATGCATCCAACTGCTCTTGAGTATCAAAGAATTACCCAGTCCAAGTTATCAGGGCTGTCACTACATATGACAATACAAAGGGCTTCAGAGTATAGGCCTATATATCCTTTGAATCTACAGTTAATCATATATATTACAGGGAACAGGTACGGGACAGATCAAAATGACCTGCTAACATGGACAGTACAGACTGGGATGGGCTGTATACAAAAGGGTGATTAGGAGGGGGCTTAGCATCCACTAAGATTCATGGCTAGAGCCTCATTTCTGAAGATTTTTGTAAGAGGAAGATACACCAGACCTTAAACATCATCTTTTTAAAGGGACTCTAGCTATCTGTTTCTCCTAGGCTGTTCCCCACCTGGTTGTATTACTTTGTTATGCTTCTCTGGCAGCACTGGGAAGGATCAGGCTCTTCATTAACCGTTAATTAAACCGTAATGGCCCATCAGGAGTCACCTTCATTTGATGAGTCAATTAAAGGGATTCTCTCACGTCATTTAGATCTATAATGTGACTGATCTTTACAGCCAAGTATTCTAGCAGGAAATGTCCAGAACTGACGCCCAAGGCTCTGTCTGTCTCTCTAAACTAAAATGAATCCTTCATACATGGAACAATTATTTTTAAAATCACACTTCTAGTCCCTGTAACTGTCCGAGTCTGGCTCAAGTGCATGGCACCCTGCAGTATGTTCTGCATGACAGCTCATCCCCTCTCCCTGCCCCCAGTTCATTGTCCCATCTGCTCAGGTGGCGTTTCAGGTCAGGGAGCAGCAGCAGCAGCAGTTAGCTGGCAGGGGAGGAGGAGACAACTCTCCTCTGACAGCTCTGGGGAGAGGAAAGAAACTCTCTCGGAGGGAGCCCAGCAGCCAAAAGGTTTTTTTTGATAGGGGAGGAGGGAGAAGGGTGACAAACGTGGGAGCGGGAGGAGGCAGCTACCTTACTCGCTGCAGGGAAGAAGGAGCAAGGCCCTGAGCTATTGGGTTATTTAGGGTTGGCAGGCTCCAGCCCTTCCTTCCCCTCCCCTTCTGACAAATACACCAGCCCAGTCCACTCTCTTCGACTTCTCCCATCTATGTTGGAAAACAACAGTTGGCTACAGGGCTGCTAGGCTTCCTCTTTCTGTGCCTTAGAGGGGAGGGGAGGCGGGAACAAGGGCTCAGAGCTCAGACCTCCTTGGACCATAGAGGCAACGTTCAACAAATACACAATTTGTCATGAATTATTTGCCCATCTTTATTGAAACAAATTGCCAAGATTTACAAAATGGGGGCCTTTGGTGCTATTATACAGGCTTGGAACTGCTGGAATGCAGCACACTTCTCATGACACCTCCTGCACCCACATGACCCTACAGCTGGGGAGTCAAGAGGGGTGGCATAAAGGGCTGATATAGGAGTGCCTGCATCAGCTATATGCCTGCTGTGTTTCCTCAGTTGTTTTATAATGGTGTGAAGGGTTTGAAGTATGGTCTAGGATTTGGCCCATTGTAAAATAGCAGCAGTATAGCTGGTACTGATTCAGAGTGGTCTGGATCACTTGGTAAAGTGAGACCAAGCAAACAATATGCTTTTTATTGCAGCAAAATGTAAACGTATACATCTAGGGACAAAGAAAGCAGGCCAGACTTACTGTATGGGGGACTCTATCCTGAGAAGCAGGAACTCTGAAAAAGAATTGGGGGTCGTGGTGGATAATCAGCTGAAGATGAGCTCCCAGTGTGAGGTGGTGGCAAAAAAAAGTAATGTGATCCTGTGATGTATGAACAGCGAAATCTCGAGTAGGAGTAGAGAGGTTATTTTACCTCTGTGTTTGGCGCTGACGTGACTGCTGCTGGAATACTGTGTCCAGTTCTAGGGCTCACAATTCAAGAAGGAGGTTGATAAATTGGAGAGGGTTCAGAGAAGAGCCACCAGAATGATTAAAGGATTAGAAATGTGCCTTATAGCGATAAACTCAAATTGCTCATTTTATTTATCATAACAAAGAGAAGGTAAAAGGGGAACTTGACTATAGTCTATAAGCATATATGTGGGGAAAAATATTTAATAGTGGGCTCTTCAATCTAGCAGAGAAAGGTATAACATGATCCAATGGTTGGAATTTGAAGCAAGACAAATTTATACTGGAAATGAAAATGTAAATTTTTATCAGAGAGTGTAAATAACCATTAGAACAATTACCAGGGGTCATGGAGGATTCTCCATCACTGACAATTTTTAAATGAAGATTGGATGTTTTTCTAAAAGACCTTCTCAAGTATTATTTTGGGGAAGTTCTATGGCCTGTGTTATGCAGAAGGTCAGACTAGATAATCACAGTGGTCCCTTCTGGTCTTGGAATCTATGGAATCTGAATCTAAAGAGCAATTTCTAAGCTTTCTAGTGACAATAATTAACGAAACCTCATGCCATGAAAGGAAGGGAAATATTATTTAAATCCATTTTACAACTAGGGAAATGGAGGCATAGAGATATAAAGTGACTTGCCCAAGGTCACCCAGTGAGTCAGTGGCAGTAGGCTTTGTCTTTATGTTCATGTATTATCTAATGGAACTGCTAGCATATCATTATGGTCTGAGTCTAATGCATGGTTTCTAGAATAACTGTGAAGCTAAACATAGTCCAGTCATTGGCACTTCAGTAGACACAAGAATTCCCGTTGTGCACATCTCCTGAAACGTATAGACATTAGAAGTTGTATGGTAGCAACTAAAGTTTACAACTGGCTCATGCCTATGATTTTACATTTACCACTGTGAATATATTTAACAGAAACATCTCTGGAGATTAGAATCCTTTAAAGTTAAGAAACCTGGTGACATCTTGCGATTTGCATGGGACATGATACTAGCAGCTCAGGAGGTCATATGGGAGCAGAACTAATCCTTACCATCAGGACCCGAGAGCCGACAAAAATCAATTGGATTTTGGCTTGGCTTGCAATTGGTAGCTCTGCTGCAAGGCATGTCTTCAATCATCCCTCCACTCCACAAGCCTTCTTCACCGTTAGGATCTGAATTTCTGCAGCAGATTAATTGGAGCATTTTCCCTTTAATGTCTACTGAAGCAGAAATGGCCTGGTGCTTTCCATATGGAAATCCCACCCTATTAGCCTAACATTCCATACTTGTGGTGTGGGTCATAGTTTCCTCTATCAGCCAGCCAAACTCCTCAGCTTCCAAAATGAGGCTGGCCAGCCTGCTTGTTCACTCGATGCATAGTATTCTGGAATGAAACCCTCTCGGAGGTGACTCTGGGATCTATTAGTAGTGGGAAGGATCATTGGAACTAACTGAAGCTTCCTTCAGAGTAGATCTTATTTCTCTCATAACTCCTCTTTCCCTAGCCTGCTCAATAGCCCACTTTCAGTGGATTTAAAATTCCATTGTGGAACTGTGTGGATTGGAATATAGTGCGAGTGACTAGTAAAAGAGCAAAGGACATTTCCATCCTAGCTCCCACAGTTGGGGTCATTCATGCGATTGATA
The DNA here is from genome assembly GCA_007922305.1 of Dermatemys mawii. Lineage (NCBI taxonomy): Eukaryota > Metazoa > Chordata > Testudines > Dermatemydidae > Dermatemys > Dermatemys mawii. The sequence goes on from ML677351.1 coordinate 33,243,190, forward strand.
CTGAATAAATCCTATCTGAGGGTAATTCAGGCAGGGGTCTACCTGGATGGCTTCAGTGTAGTAGACATAACAAAAAGACAGCAAATCATCTAAAGATTAGGGCCAAATTCTCTGAAGATTTCAAGCTCTTCTTTGACATCAGTAGAAATGCACCAAATTTGGTGCAAATGTAACCCTTCTGCCCATCAGAGTTGGCAGCAACAAGGGCCGGGTTCAGTATCCAGGGGTTCCATTCCAATAGCACAATACAAAAACCGGCTCGAGCCCCCACCCAGTGACCTGGGACAACCATATACCACCCCTCTGGGCGTCTGTAAGAGACAATACTTCCCCTCTCGCAAGCACAGAGTCTGAGTGTACCAAAGCCTTTTAATAACAGGGAGAAACAATGTGGCGTTATATTGGGGAAACACCACAAACAAGGTTAATAAACCAAACCATGAACCAGAAGTCCCCCTCCCAGCAACTAGGCCGTGGCCTTCCCTTTGGCTCTTGAGTTCCACAACCCCAAAAAGTCACTCAATAGTCCCAAAAGTCCAACAGCCCAAGAGTCTCTGTTCTTGGTCCGTGCAGAGTTCAAAAGTCAATTGGCAGAGTCTTACCTCCAGCCTGGGTGGAGATGGAGGGTAGGGCACGGGGCACCTTACGTGGTCTGAGGCCAACTGCGCCGCCTCTCTGTGAGGTTCCACTGCAGCTCTCGCCGCAATCGGCTCTGCTCCGCTCCGCTGGCTGTCCTACGAACCGCTCTGCCCGTTGATCCGCTAGCTGCTCTGCTAGCCGACACACAGACAGCTGTGCCGCGCCGGTCACTCTGCCCGCAGCACCAACGCCTCCGCTAGTCGACAGACAGCTCTGCTGCACCAGTCACTCTGCACTTTTCCCAGGTCCCCCCTACTTAAGACAGTGCTCAGTGATTTCTTTAGCTCTTAGGTGATTTCAGCATACAGTAAGGGAGCACTATAGTAGTAGTACAGGTGCACCAGTGAGCCCAAAAGAATTTTCAGCTCAGCAGCCTGGAACCAGGCTCTTAATGAAAGCAAAATTCAATTCTGACATTCCACAGTGGAGAGAGGCAGGGTGCAATAGGCCTGAGAGGCCCTCAGACAGAGCCCTCACCAAAAGGTATAGGTGCTTGTCCACCACCTCTCTCAATCACACAGTGTTCTGAAAACGCATGGCCCTTGCCCAGTGAGTGCTACCTAGATGATGGCGAGTCCCTCCATCATAACAAGGGCCAAGTACATGTCCATAGTCCTTCATTCACATAATCACAGTAACATCACTTTATCATTCCTGCCCCAATAACACAGAAACTGGGGCTCCCTCATCAGCCGAAGTGGCCATGTGGGCTGCTGTGGGCTCAGGCTAGGCGCAGTGGGTGTGTCTATGCAAATTGATCAGCCCCAGACTTATTTTGCAAGGCTCACTGCAATTCCCATAGTTCGCCACCAGATGTCAGAATATATCTCATTCCTGACACTGCTTACACAAACAATTCACCAAAAATGTGTGCGTAAAAAAAGTGACATAACAGCTGTGTATGTTCTTCAGGGTCACAGGAGAGCAGTCCTTTGACATAGTACTATTGTACAGTTGTGTGTGTTGTTATTGGCTCATTTCAAAGTTCTTTACTGGAGTAAATGAAACTTTAGGTAAGAACCGGTGGAAAGAATGAGTTCTCCTATCACAGTATCGTGATTTCTATTCTTTAAATATAAAGAAATGGGTAATCTGAAAACACCCATTTCTCTAATGAACTAATAAGAAATTTCTGTCACATTTCTCCACAAAACTTCATTTGTCTCCACAAATGCATCCTTTTGGCAACAGGTACAGATTTTAGTGAGTCCAAAAGGATTATATGCACTTTCTTTTTTTGAGTCTGGGAGTGAATAGAGATCCTTGTCAAAACATGAATGTTACAAATAAGCACCCTGTAGCCCATCTGGAGAGAGCTGCTATGTGAGCCTGACCGTAAAGGGATTTCTTATTCCCCAGGCAAAAGAGATGATGCATTCTGAAGTGAAAAGATTTTTCCTGCTCAGTGTTTTATTACTACCTATTTGTTCTGAAAAGGTTACTTGTTCAAAGGTGTTTGAATGTGTCTGCATGTTTGAGTTTCTATGTGTCCGTGAGCATATTGTATGTGTTTGTGTGAGACTGTAATTATGTGTGAATTTGTGGCTGAGTGTATGTGTTTATGTATACTGGTATTGCATGTGTGACTGCACAATCATCGCTGCCCATATTTCTCATTTACAAATCAGGTTATTGACAGTTTTCCCAACAAGTCCTGTGTTTCTACTCTAGGGTTCTCAAGCTTTTTGTGCGTTGAAAATATTTCAGGCTGTGACAATCCTTCCCTGCCCCCCATCCCATCCCAAAGGGATAGCAAATTACTGTACATACTCAGAGGAACACTAAGTGAAGCATTTAATCATTATCCCTCCAGTGAAAGACAATTAAGCCTCTCAGGCCTGGCCTACACGGAGGGGCGGAGAGAGGGGGAGAGAATCGATCTAAGATACGCAACTTCAGCTATAAGAATAACGTACTTAGATCCACTTCACAGCAGTGAGTCGACTGCTGCCACTCCCCAGTTGACTCTGCCTGCACCCCTCGCGGCAGTGGAGTAAGGAGTTGACAGGAGAGCACTTGGGGATGGATTTATCGCATCTAGAATAGATGTGACAAATCGACCCCCGATGGATCGATCGTTACCCACTGATCCGGCGGGTAGTGTAGACATACCCTCAGAAAGTGTAAAGCAACAGTTTTCAGGCATAAATATACACACATTTAAGGAAACCATTTTCTAAAAAAAAAATAGACAGTAGGATACAGTTTGCGGAGCTGGAATCCTTTGCCAGCGATTGTGGCAATAATCATAACACTGTCCAATTTGCCTTAATAATCATAACATTGTTCAAGGATTGTGGCTTTATACACAACTGTACAGAATCATAGAAGATTAGGTTTGGAAGAGACCTCAGGAGCTCAGTTAGTCCAACCTGCTTCCCAAAGCAAGACCAACACCAATTAAATCATCCCACTCAAGGCTTTGTCAAGCTGGACCATAAAAACCTCTAAGGATGGAGATTCCACCACCTCCCTAGGTAACCCATTCCAGTGCTTCACCACCCTCCTAGTGAAACAGGGTTTCCTAAAATCCAACCTAAAATCCAACCCCCCACTGCAACTTGAGACCATTGTTCCTTGTTCTGTCATCTGCCATCACTGAGAACAGCTGAGCTCCATCCTCTTTGGAACCCCCCTTCAGGCTCCTATCAAATCCCCCCTCACTCTTCTCTTCTGCAGACTAATCAAGCCCAGTTCCCTCAGCCTCTCCTAGTAAATCATACACTCCAGCCTCTGATGGTTTTCATTGGCCTCCACTGGACTCCCTCCAATTTGTCCACATCTTTTCTATAGCAGGGGGACCAAAACTGGATGCAGTACTCCAGATGTGGCCTCATCAGTGCTGGATAGAGTGGAATAATCACCTTCCTTGATCTGCTGGCAATGCTCCTACTAATGCAGCCCAATATACTGTTAGCCTTCTTGGCAACAAGGGCACACTTGTGACTCATATTCAGCTTCTCATCCACTGTAATCCCTAGGTCCTTTTCTGCAGAACTGCTGCTTAGCCAGTTGGTCCCCAGCCTGTAGCAGTGCATGGGATTCTTCTGTCCCAAGTGCAGGACTCTGCATTTGTCCTTGTTAACCACATCAGATTTCTTTTGGCCCAATCCTCCAATTTGTCTAGGTCAGTCTGGAACCTATCCCTACTCTCCCGCATATCTACCTCTCTCCCCAGCTTAGTGTCATCTGTGAACTTGCTGAGGCTGCAATCCATCCCATCATCTAGATCAGTGGTCTTCAAAGTGGGGTGCGCACACCCCAGGGGGTGCGCGACACTTCCCACGGGGGACCGCGGAGACCTGGCGCTGCTGCGGGATCGACCAGAGACTCCACCGAAATGGGAAGTTCTATTTGTGTCCCGCCAAAATGCCGCCGACAGCGGAAGCTTTGCAGTCGGTGGCATTTCGGCGGACACCCCCTCGGGCCGTGAGAGGCATCGGGGAAGAGGAAAGGGGCCGCGGTCAGAAATCTTTGAGAGACACTGTTCTAGATCATTAATGAAGATGTTGAACAAAACTGGCCTCAGGATCGAGGGCACTCTGCTTGATACTAGCTGCCAATTAGACTTCAAGCCATTCATCACTATGTTGAGCCACTGAGCCCAACAATCTAGCCAGCTTTCTATCCACCTTATAGTCCATTCATCCAATCTGTACCTTTTTAACTTGCTGGCAAGAATACTGTGGGAGATTGTTTCAAAAGCGTTGCTAAAGTCAAGCTATATCACGTCCATCACTTTCCCCATATCCACAGAGCCAGTTAGCTCCTCATAGGAGGTAATCAGGTTGGTCAGGCATGACTTATCCTTGGTGAATCCATGATGACTGTTCCTGATCACCTTCCTCTGCTCTAAATGCTTCAAAATGGATTCCTTGAGTACCTGCTCCATGATTTTTCCAGGGTCTGAGGTGAGGCTGATCGGTCTGTAGTTCCCCGGATTCTCCTTTTTCCCTTTTTAAAAGATAGGCACTATATTTGCCTTTTTTCAATTGTCAGGCACCTCCCCTGATCACCACAAGTTTTCAAAGATAATGGCCAATGGCTCTGCAATCACATCAGCCAATTTCCTCAGCAGCCTTGGGTGCATTAGATCTGGATCCATGGACTTGTGCATGTCCAGCTTTTCTAAATAGTCCTTAACCTGTTCTCTCAGCAGTGAGGGCTGCTCATCTCCTACCCGTACTGTGTTGCCCAGGACAGCAGTGTAGGAGCTGACCTTGTCTGTGAAGACCGAGGCAAAGAAAGCATTGAGTACTTCAGCTTTTTCTGCATCATCTGTCACTAGGTTGATTCCCCCATTCATTAAGGGTACCACACTTTCCCTGACCTTTTTCTTTTTGCTAACATACCTATAGAAACCCTTCTTGTTACCCTTCACATCCCTTGCTAGCTGCAACTCCAGCTGTGTGTTTGCCTTCCTGATTATACCCCTGCATGCTCAAGCAATATTTTTATACTTCTCCCAAGTCATCTGTCCAAGTTTCCACTTCTTGTGAACTTCCTTTTTGTGTTTAAACTCATCGAAGATTTCATTGTTAAGCCAAGCTGGTTGCCTGTCATATTTGCTATTCTTTCTGCACATTGGGATGGTTTGTTCCTGTGCTCTCAATAAAGCTTCTTTAAAATACAGTCCGCTTTCCTGTACTCCTTTTCCCCTCATATTAGCCTCTCAGGGGATCCTGCCCACCAGTTCCCTGAGGGAGTCAAAGTCTGCTTTTCTGAAGTCCAGGGTCCGTACCTTGCTACTCTCCTTTCTTCCTTGTGTCAGGATCCTGAACTCGACCATCTCATGATCAGTGCTGCTCAGGTCGCCACTCACTTCTACTTCCCCTACCAATTCTTCCCTGTTTGTAAGCAGCAAGTCAAGAGGAGAATGGCCTCTGGTTGTTTCCTCCAGTAGCTGCACCAGGAAGTTGTCCCATCATTCTCCGAAAACTTCCTGGATGGTCTGTTCACAGCTGTATTGCTCTCCCAGCAGATGTCAGGGTGATTGAAGTCCCCTTTACACAAACAAATTATTTGGACACTGAATGTGAGGGGTGCTGCCAGGGCCGTCCCTAGCTATTCTGGGGCCCTATGCAGCCCCTTCCCCCCGCAGGGGTGTGGTGGGGGGGCGGGCCTCTCATTCAATTAATTCAAACCCTCAAAAATATCTGCTAATTTTGTCACTGCTGCCAACCATTTGATGTCACTTGAATGCTTCTTCATGGTAGAATCCACTTCGTACCTCATCTCTCAATTCAAAGAAACAGGTGAGAATTCTTCCCTGACACAGCCAGCGAAACTCCATGTGCAGTAATAAGCGTTGCTGCTCCATTCCCATTTCTCCACAACGACTTGTAAAAATTCAGCAATTCAGCAGGTTTGTTTTCATACCATGGACGATTGCTACAGCTTGACCCAAAATGGATTTAAAATAGGGCTCCATGTTTCTACCAGCAAGCACCTGCCTGTGAATCATGCAGTGTGTCTGCTGGGCTTCCGGGGCCACTTCTTTAAAGCTATGGCCACACTACAGAGCTTACTGCAGTGCAGCTGCACCGATGCAGCAGCTGCTGTAGTGCAGATGCTATAAGCTGACGTGGGAGAGCTCTCCCGTCAACGTAACTACTCCTGTACCCATGAGTAGCAGTAGCTATCTCTCCCCGCTGACATAGCGCGGTCCACACTGGTGCTTAGGTTGCTGTAACTTGCATTGCTCATTGCAGGTGGCTTACTCACACCCCTGAGTGACATAATTTATACCAACCTAAGCTGTAGTGTGTACATAGCCTAAGTCTGCTGATGAGCCCATTCTTGGTAGGTTTCACGGCAACAGTTCAGATCCCTACTTAGCTGTTCCAGTTATTGTGTTCCCCCTTTATAAGTGTGTTAAAGAGCTTATCTATTCCTCTCCTGTAATATATGTTGACAGTGACTTGCAGAAGAGAAAGTCTTCTTTTACTGTGTTTTCCCAAATGTACCAAACGTAGACCAGTAACTATGCTGCCCCTGAAACATTGATGGATTCATCAATCTGTAAGGAAAAGAACTTGCTCTTGTTAATCCGTTTAATCTCACGACTCACTATGTTGTTTGTTAGTGGAACAGAGCTCAGCTGAGCAGCAGCATCTTTGCTAATCATATTCACACACATTTGTGTAGCTGCAGGAAGAATAAGGGGTTTGGCGATGATGTGAGGATTCTTTGCCTTGATGATTAAAAGTGAAACAGCATAAAAACACCTCCCGAGTTTTGGCTGTCACAGTTGCTGATTGACATATAACAGGTTTTTGTTGCTCATGTTCACGACGTTTTCTTTCAAAAACTTCCACACATTTCTCCACGTATGTAGGGTGTTTTGTTTGTAAACGTTGCTGGTTTTAGGCTGTTATTTGCCAAAACTTCATCTACAAAACACACTGGGGACTTGGATTGTCTTCTGAGCCAGTAAAGTAAGTAAATCCAAATGCCAAATAAGAACTGGAGTCTTCTCTATTTTTTGGATTTCTTTTATTGCACTTATGACTCCAGTTCTCCACCATCGATATTGGCTGCATTTTCCCTTGTTTTGCTATGTATGACAAAACAATCCACTGATTTTACACAAGTCATTTGTTTATTTCAGAAATTACAGTACTGCCTATGTTTTATTTTCGATGTCTATTCTTTCCCTCTGGTAGAGTGTAGGTGGGCTGTCTTCAACAATATGCTTCAAAAGTGGGACATCACGTTCCATAGCAATAAGTCTGTTGCTTAGGGAGTGACACAATCACTTTTTAGCAGACCAGTAAAACACAGCAGAAGGATGGGTGAGAGTTAATGAGCTTTCCGATAACACATGGCAAGGGGGCTGGCTTCATACTTTCTCACTTGCTGTTAAGGGCTAACTATGTAAGTACTATAATGAAACAGCAAAAGAACACAAGGTTATCACAATATTTTTTTGTGAGTTTGCGACCTCCTTACAATAGCCTCATGATCCCCTTTTGGGTCAGGGCACCTAGTCTGAGAAATGCTGCTCTAAGCCATACTATCACAGATCCTTTAAATAGTTAAAATAGCATTAAATAAAATTAAATAAATTAAATTAAAATAGCATTAAAATAAATTATTTCCACACGGGTAGCTTTTTGTTAGTAAATGTATGAACTATAAAGGTAGTTAATATTTGTGCATATTGTCATATCTTGTAATCCATTCCGATATTTTAATGGCTAGTTTACTTTAACTGTAAATTTTTCAAGTTTGCTTTTTGAAAAATGTACTGTAGCCACCTTAACTTTAAGTTAACAAGTTTTGACAGGGAGTTTCTTTTTAAAAAACAAACAAAGAGTATTAAGAACACTAAGAGGCAGCTACTGGACTTACAAGGACTGTGTACACTTCTATAGATAACATTTTCTGTAATGAAGTGTCATGATTTTCCTCTTATTGCAGCTCTTCTCCTTAGTTGAAAATAAGCCTGGGGTTTCTTCTCAATATCTCCCTTAAAGAGATGTTGTCCAGGTTGTACTTCTAAGAAACAAGAGATGGAATACAGAAGCTCATCAGTCCCAGCCTTTGTTATGAATGGTGGAATCAGCACCCCATATTTTATTTCACTTGGATAAGTCAGTGGCAGGAGAGGAGGCAGGACTTAGCACCATTCAGTTCATGTAATATTTTCTGTTTAATATTTTATATGCATAAGTGTTCATTCACTGAAGTCTTTGCATTGTATGAAGTTCTGTGTATGCAAAATACAGTAGTAAGTGCTGAATTATTTTTAGCAAACAAAGATTCATGAGCATTACATAGTATGTGTTAAGAAGACTTGGAAGCCTAAAGATGTATGAGCCAAAAAAACGCCCTGAGATGCCCATGCAAAAGTAAATGTAAAGTCTTAAGCCAACAATCTCAGCAAGCTATCCATGTGGGGACTGGAAACTCAGCATAGACCAACGCTGCTCTTCAGAAGCATCACACCAAGTCCACTGAGCTACTAAGTTCTATCACTGTCCTTGTGGATCTGGGAAGTATTGTGTGGATTTGGGTCAGCTGGGAGAGAATGCAGATCAAGGACCAATAGTCTGGTGTTGTCTAGGAAGGAGATGAGAGGCAGCATAATTTAGTTTGTGCTGATGACCGACATCTGCTAAAGTCAACTCATTTCGAAAGATTTTCCTGTTCAAATGCATTAGGATGCAAAATTTTCCCTTGCTTTGAAGACAAAAATATATCCCTCAGAACACTTTTTCCTGTCAGCTACCATGTTGGTGACACATCTCTACCTATTGAGAAGTGATGATACTAGTGATGCTTAGCTCTTATATAGGAATATAGGTTTTTACTCTATTTGCCTGAAAATGAGGATGTGCACAAGGTTATGATGGAAAATATTTACCAAGTGATTTGTGAGGCATAATTTAGTTTTGCTCAATATATAGGATAGAAAGAAATCTTAGACAATTCGCAAACACTTTAAAAATGTCATTTTAAAATCTCTTCAGCTAAAAAAGTATTTGTTCCATTTTCTTCAAAATGTAAGAAACAAATCTAGATCACTTGGAGAATTCAATTTAACATTTCAAAAACTATTTTTTTAATTATAAGGGGGTAAAAATAAAATTTCAAATGAAAACCTAGTTGCAGTCTTAACTCTAGAAGAAGTATCAGTCCAAATCTGTGGTTAAGGAATGGTCATGGAAATTATTATTATTATTAATTATTTGTGTTGGGGTACTGCCTATTACAGAAATCAGGGCCGTATTGTATGAAGCACAGTAGAAGCACATGGTTACTCCCTGCTAATACATTCTAAATTAATAGATTCATAGATTCCAAGGCCAGAAGGGAGCATTGTGATAAGAGCATAAGTACAGCCGTACTGGATCAGACCAATGGTCCATCCAACCCAGTATTCTGTCTTCTGACAGTGGCCAGTGTCAGAGGCTTCAGAGGAAATGAACTGAACAGGGCAGTTATTTAGTGATATATCCCCTGTTGGCCATTCCCAGCTTCTGGCAGTCAGAGGTTTAGGAACACCCTGAGCATGGGGTTGCATCCCTTACAATTTTGGCTAATAGCCATTGAACGACTTATCTTCCATGAACATAACTAATTCTTTTTTGAACCCAATTATACTTTTGGCCTTCACAATATCCTCTGGCACTAATTTCCACAGATTGACTATGTGTTGCATGCAGAAGTACTTCCTTATCTTTGTTTTAAACCTGAAGCTTATTAATTTCAGTGGGTGACTCCTGGTTCTACTGTTATGTGAAGGGATAAATAACACTTCCTTATTCATGATTTTGTAGACCTCCATCAATCACCCCTTAGTTGTCTCCTTTCTAAACTGAACAGTCCCAGTCTTTTTAACATCTCCTTACATGGAAGCTGTTCCAGACCCCTATTCATTTTTGTTACCCTTTGCTGCACTGTTCCCAATTCTAATATACTTTTTTAGAGATGGGGTGACAAGAATTACAGGCAGAATTCAAAATGAGGGACGTTGGGCAGCCGGTGACCCATCCGTTGGGGGGGCTAGCCCCTGGCCCCTCCCCATCTTCCCCTCTTTTGTCCCCTCCCCCACAGGAGCTCAGAGAACCCCCATTGTGCCCCTGAGCCCAGTGCTGGGCGGCCAGGGGGTGAGGCCTAGTCCTGGCGCACTGGGTGGAGCGGCCTGCCCCAGTGCTCCTGGCCCTGGTGCTCCGTGCGGTGCTGCCCCAGCACCAGCTGCCCTGACTCCTGTGGGAGGCAGGCCAGCCAGCCCCAGCCATCCTGGGTCAGCCAAGTCATGCAGAGCACTCTGGGAACCACCGGAGGTGGCCTGGCCTGTGGGCAGAGTGTGGGTGGAGCCACACTAGGCTGTTTGGGAAGGCACAGCCTACCCCTGCCTATGATACCTGTTGCCTATGTGTGGGAGTATTATGGATTTATGTAGTGATATTATGATATGTTCTTGAGTAGTTTTGTATCATCTGCAAACTTTGTCACCTCACTGTTTACCTCTTTTCCAGATTATTGATGAATATGTTGACCAGTGCTGTTCGTAGCACAGATGCTTGGAGGACTCTGCAATTCACCACTTTATACTGTTGAAACTGACCATGTATTCCTACCCTTTGTTTCCTGTCTTTTAATCAGTTACTGATCCATGAGAGGATTTTCCCTCTTATCTCATGGTCATGGCTGCTTATCTAGCAACTCAAGTCTTTGGTGAGGTCAAACGCTTTCTGATGTCTTTGATAATTTAGTCTGACCTCCTGAATAGAACTTCCCCAAAATAATTTAAATAATTTAAAAATTGTCAGTAAGTGAGAATCCACCATGCTGCTCCATAAATTGTTCCAATGGCTAATTACCCTCTAATAAAAAAATTATGCCTTATTTCAAGTCTGAATTTGTCTAGCTTCAACATTGTGTTATACCCTTTTCTGTTAGATTGAAGAGCCCATTAATAAATATTTGTTCCCCATTTAGATACTTATGGACTATAATCAAGTCACACCTTGACCATCTCTTTGTTCAGCTAAATAAATTGTGATACTAGAGTCTATTACTATAGGCAGGTTTTCTAATCCTTTAATCATTCTTATGGCTTTTCTCTGAACCCTCTCCTGTTTATTAGGATCCTTCTTAAATTGTAGACATCCTCTTCACTATTTACCACTCCCCCAATATTTGTGTTGATGGCAGATTTGATCAGTAATGATTTTCTGTTTTCTTCCTGGTCATTGATAAAAATGCTAAATATCATAAGGCCAAGAACCGAGCCCCCCATGGGAGCCTACTAGAAACACTCATTCAGTGACGTTTCCTTGTTTGCTATTACATTTTAGGCTTGTTGGTTAGCCAGCCTTTAATCCATTTAATGTGTGCCATGTACATTTGATGTCTTTCTAGTTTTTATCAAAATATCATTTGGTACCAAGTCAAATGCCTTACAGAAGTCAAACTATATTACATCAATGCTATATTACTTTTACCAACAAAATTTGTAATCTCATCAAAGAAAAGTTATCATAGGTTAGGATTTAATAGGATCTATTTTCCATAAATCCATGTTGTTTGGCATTCATTATATTACTCTCCTTTAATTAATTGAATTCTGTATCAGGTGCTCTATTATCCTGCCCAGGAATGATGTCAAGCTGATAGACCTATAATTACCCAGGTCATCTTGTTTAGTTTTGTTAAATATTGGCACAACATTTTCTTTCTTCCAGTCTTCTGCCAAGAATCTTAGTGATTTTAACTGCCAATCCCCACTGTTCCAAGAGTTACTGACAATTAATATTAATGGTCCAGCAAGCTCCTCAAACATCTATTTTAATACGCTTGGATGCAAATTAGCTGGACTTGCTGATTTAAAAATGTCTGACTTTAGTAGCTGCTGTTTAATATCCTCCTGACACACTAGAGGAATGGAAAGAGTGTTAACATCTGACCTGATTACATAAACTGTTTTGTTTTTTTTTGCCAAATACAGAACAGAATTATTTATTGAATGCTTCTGCATTTTCCACATTATTACTGATAATTCTATCATTTCCTTCTAGTAATGAACCAATACTATTGTTAGAATTATTTTTGTTCCTAATATACTTAAAAAATGGTGTCTGGACATTGATTTCTCCTTATGTCATTTTACTTCCCTTATCAATTTTCTACAATTCCTAGCTTGTCATTTATATGCATTATTATTAACTTCCTATTTCTTCTCTTTACCATATATGATATTTTTATTGCTGCCTTTACTTCTCCTCTGTACCAGGTCAGTGGTTTTTTTTGTTTTTGTTTTTTTTACCAGTACAGCCTTTGGGTGTTTTTGGGCATCTAGTAGAAAGTTCTTAAACAATTCCCAACTGCCACTCACATTTCTCTGGTTAAATCCTTTGATTCATAACTGTTTGTTTGTTTTTAACTGCCACAGCTCTGATCACTTGGCCTGACCATCCTCATCATGGTTTCTAACCATTGAGGATTTATTTGTTCAACACATATAACTTGCTTCCAAGTGCGTGATTTCTCCTAAGGAAGTAATATGGTTCTGGCAGGTATCCCCATTGTATCTCTGGGAGGTCATTAGTTTGTCAGTCACAGTAGGTTTTGATCTTTTTGTGTCTCCCTCTCTTTCTGTCCATTACTACTTCCAGCATTGCCTGTTGTAGTAATGCTGGGGCTATAGGCACCAAAGTACATGTGTGTCTTGACATCAAGTGTTTCACTGGGCTACTGTTAAAGCCTGTAGGAGTGCTTCTCCTTCAAGAATGACTTGCCATAGATTTTCTTTTGATTTTGAAGCTTTCTTGAAAGAATCTTAGTGATTTTAACTGCCAATTCATCTTTGCCATTTGACTTGCTGCGATAGGTTGATGTGATATGAATTAATTTCCATTCCTGGATAAATTCCATAAATTCACTGCAAGTAAACTGGGGTCCATTGTCTGAAATTACACTGTTTGGGTCACCATGCCTGCTGGAATGGCTTCATTGGTTTGCTACTGCAGTGGCAGCATCTGACAGTTCATGTTGCTACCTGAAGTCTGAATAGTAGTCTACCATAATAAGGTAGTGTGTGGTTTGGGATGAAAAGGTCCATTAATACTTTGCTCAAAGTTATCTTGGGAATGCGGTATATTTTCATTGTCTCTTTTTCCTGTCTGGCCTCACAACTGCTCACTATGTCTCTGATATGCTTGGTCTTGCTTGGCCAGTATACAGAGTCTTTGGCTTTACATGCTTCTAGACCAGAATTCTTGAGGAGTTCTGTTCTCAATAATTTGCATGTTATGATTTGACTACCTTTACGTATGATGCTATCTTAGATGCTTATCTAATTTTGATAGTTCCAGTATTCTTGAGAGACAGAATCCCTTTGTGTCTGGCCATCTTCACAGCACAATGGACATGAGCCCTTGTAAATCTCTGTTTTGTCTACTTTATTCTTGGATTTTTTCTAGTCCCTGCCTTGAAACAGGTATATATGTGCCTCGGATAGGTCCATCAATGGCTGTTAGCCAAGATGGTCAGGAATGCAACCCCAAACTCTGCATGTCCCTTAACCTCTGACTGCCAGAAGCTGGGACTGGATGACAGGGGATGGATCACTTGATAATAGTCCTGTTCTGTTCATTCCCACAGAAGCACATGGCACTGGCCACTATCAGAAGACAGGATACTGGGCTAGATGGACCATTGGTCTGACCCAATATGATCATTCTTATGTAAAGCAATAATGCAAATGTTCAGTTGCTGTATTTTCATGCTGCAAGGCTGCTGTGGATAAGAAATCAGCTATGTACATCTCAGTCTCTTTCTTGTAGTGCTCATCTATATTGTAGCATTACTGTTTCAGGAGCATGAGCTGAAGGCAGTTGTGGGCAGTGGCTATTTGGAAATGCTCTCTAGTGGTGTATGTCCCTTTCTACGCAAAGGATTTCCTTTCCTTGAAAATAATGGACAAACATTACATGTGTGATAACTATATTGCAAGATATTCCTTTTTTAGTTTGGATTAATCTTACTTGTGTTGGCAATAGTGACCTTGATGCAAAAGCTACCAGATGTCCTTTTTGTATGAGTGATGCCCCATGCCCCATGTTCCATTTCACTGGCATCGCATAGATGAAGTAGCATAAGTTAGGTCAATTTACCCCAGTGGTATTGACCAGTTCAAAGAGAGCTAATATGATCCTGGGATGCATGAACAGAGGAATCTTGAGTAGCAGTAGAGAGGTTATTTTACCTCTGTATTTGGCAGTGCTGTCATTGCCGCTGGGAATACTATGTCTAGTTATGGTGCTAACAATTCAAAAGGATGTGGATAAATTGGAGAGGGTTCAGAGAAGAGTAACAAGAGTGATTAAAGGATTGGAAAAACTGCCTTACAGCGATTGAACTTTTTGAGTCCATTTATTTAGCTTAACAAAGGGATGACTTGATTACCCTGTAAGTATCTACATAGGGAACAAATATTTAATAATGGGCTCTTAAGTCTAGCAGAGGAAGGTATAACAGGATCCAGTGGCTGGACATTGAAGCTAGACAAATCCAGACTGAAAATAAGGTGTACACTTTTGACAGTGACATTAATAACAATTGGAACAAATTGCCAAGGGTCATGGTGGATTCTCCAGAACTGACAATTTTTAAATCAGGAGTGGATTTTTTTCTTAAAGATCTGCTCTAGGAATTGTTCTGGGGAAGTTCAATGGCCTGTACTAAACAGGAAATCAGACTAGATGATCACAGTGGCCCCTTCTGGCCTTGGAATCTATATAAACTGGATCTGGAGACACTATAGCTAAAGCAGTTTCAGAGAGCAAACTAGCTGGACCAGAGAACATAGACCTGTCTGCTTGCATCTTATCAGTTGTCTTTAAGGAATGCTCTGCCCACAGGGATGTATGAAGGGCTACAATAACAACAGTGAGGGCTAGATTGTGACTAGATCTGCACAGACATACAGGGAGCGAGAGACAACAGAACACAAGCAGTTCCCTCTTCCTCCTCTCCTTAATGCTGTGCAGGAAGCAGGCAAAATCTCAATCTCTCCACGCTCAGTGTGAAAGGACTGGGGGAATCTCATGATGCCGTGATGCAGGGAGTGAAGTGGTACAACAGTGGTGTGATGTTTTGGGGATTGTGCAGATCAGCAATGGGTTCTATCACTTCCTGCCCTGTAACCAGCTTTGGTTCAGACCCCTGACACCAGTAGCCATCCCACAACCACAAGGTCTCACCCTGTCTTCCACCGTCTGCCTAGTTACTCGTTGCAGCATGATGCCAATAACCCTTCTGGTCCCAAGTCTCCCCAAATCTGTCCTCTCTGAGTTTTTAACTACTTGATACTTGGACTATTCCCCTCTGGTTCATCACCCCTCAAGGTGTGAAACCAACTCCTCAGACACCAGCTTCCTTTGGCACCCACACTCCGTGCCTGCTAAGAGGTTATTTAATAGAAAAACCATGGCTGCAAAGATGAACTAGGAAGGGAAAGCAAACCTGAATAAGTTACACAGAAAGTAAACAAAGATACAAATTCTCAAGCTTTATACTTCAAAATTAGATAAAATCCCTTGTCTAACACAAGTTACCTATTGCCTTTGAACAGTTTCCCAGCAGAAGCCCTAACCACAGGAAGGATCCAGTGTTTCACAGACAGTATCTGCCAAGTAAGGTTGCCAGGCCTCTGTTTTTTGACCTGAACTCCTGGCTGTTCCGCTTGGCACCACCAACCAGAACATTTAAAGTTTGGTTGGTGGTGCAGTGGGGGTCCGGGGGCTAAGGCAGGCTCCCTGCCTGCCCTAACTCTGCACGGCTCTCAGAAGTGGCTGCCAGGTCCTCACGGCCCCATGGCAGGATCCATGCGCTGTTCTCACAATGAGTGATAGCTCCGCAGCTCCCATTGGCCAGGAACCATGATCAGTGGGAGCTATGGGGGTGGTGCCTGCAGGTGCCAGGGCAGTGTGTAGAGCCTCCCTTGTCACCCATGTGCCTAGGGGCCTGTCACAGGGTCCGCGCAGGTCTCTATGTCTTAGCCCTGCGTCCTGTGTTCTGGCTGGTGAAAAGAAAGGCTTTCACATGACTTTCAGTGCTTCTGAAAGTGTCCTTTATTTACAGTGTTGATTCCCCGGCTCCAGTGCAACAAACAGTGCTCACCCCCTGATCCCCTAACAGTTACCCCACTGTTGCGGTTCCTGGGTTTCCAGGCCCCTGAGGCACCTTGCTAGCAGTGTGGAGACACTGTTACAGCCTCCTGCTCCCTGCCTGGCCTCCCCTACTGATCGTGAGGCAAGGCTTTTCTAGCCCTGCCTCCTCCCTGCCTCAGTTGTGGTTAATTTGTCCAGCCTGGAGCTGCAAGCTAGGCCCATTAGGGCTTCCAGCTGGGCTTCTTGCAGGCTGCTCCCTGCATGGGCCCCTGGCCCTGCTATCCACAAGCAGGGTTTAGCCTGCAGTGGCAGGGCATTCTCAGGGTTTTTACCCTTGCCCTGCCATAGGGATGTGGTGGCCAATTCATGAGAGTCACAGTGAGTGCCACTAGGACCCCATACCCCAAGCTCCCTCTCGCTGCCCCATCCCAGAGTCTCCTCCCACACTCAAACTCCCTCCTGGAGCTTGCATTCCGCACCCTGCCCAACACCCCAACCCCCTGCCCCAGTCCAGAGCCCTTTACTGCACCCCAAACGCCTCATCCCTGGGCCCACCCCAGAGCCCACACTCCCAGCTGGAGCCCTCACTCCCCTCCCACACTCTGAACCCCTTAGCCCCAGCCCAGAGCCCCCTCCTGCACCCCAATTCCCTCAACCCCAGCCCCACCCCAAAGCCTGCACCCCCAGCTGGAGTCCGTCCCCACCCTGAACCCCTCATTTATGGCCTCCCCCAGAGCCCTCGCCCCCTCCCACACCTCAACCCACTGCCCCAGCCCAGTGAGAATGGGGGAGACTAAGCAACAGAGGGAGAGGGGATGGGTGAGCGGGGGCAGGGCCTCGGAGAAGGGGTGCTCAGTTTTGTGCCATTAGAAAGTTGGCAATCCTACTGCCAAGTGTCTGTGCCTCAGTTTCTAGATAAAAAAATCTCACAGACAAGCCTGCTTTTAAAAGGTGTCTCCATCTCTCCCCCCACCCCCCTCCAAGTCCATGGTGTCTCATATTCAGAGTGTGAAAATCCCCTTATAGAATGGCATAGCCATTTTCATTTTAAAATACCCTCCGTGGTGTTTACCGTCCTCCATTTTGGATAACCTTCTTCTTGTCTTTTAGTTTCAAATCTGGCTCCCTTTCATCTGTTACTCATTGGACAGGTTATTAGTCCTGTCCATGTTTGCAAACTTTGGGTTAATGTGTTTGGCAACTGCTGTTAAATTCTGCCTGGATACTGCTGAAAAATCTGCCCAGCCACCAGAAGAGGCGGGAAAAAACCGTGTGACCTTAAGGAAAGTGTGTATAAGAGCACAGCTCTGTTAGCTCGGTGTTGCCCAGCCTCATGGCAGACTGTGTCCACATATCATTGTGACAAAGCTCCAAGTCTGTCCTTGTGGGTCCTGTGCTTCCTGGCAGATTTAGGGGCCTCAGAAACTCATCTGGGCCCCAGAGTGACCTCCCTTTCTCAGTATAATTGGCAAGAGTCACCACCTAGTGAGTTACCTTCATCACAGGCCAGTATGGAAGGTGGAAAAAGGAGGGGAGCCCAGGCCCGCCCTCTACTCCGGACTCCAGCCCAGGGACCCTAATAGTATCAGCTAAGATGGCTGACCTTTTAGGCACAAAACATAATACAATTCCCTGGGCTACTTCCCCACAGCAGTCCCTGCTTCTTCAAACTCCACTTCACCCTTATCTCAGGGCCTCCTTCCTTCAGTATGATATGTTGTCCAACACTCAGTCTCACCAACAGCATAACTTCCTTCCACAGCTCCTGACACCCACAGCCCACCTGACTAACTGGGAGGTTTTTATCTGGATTCAGCCAGTCCCTGATTGGCTTCAGGTGTCCCAATTAGGCTAGCTGTTTCTACTCCTTTCTAGAAGGTTCTTAATTGGCCCCAGGTGTCTTGATTGGTCTGGAGTAGCCTTTGTTTGGCTATCCAGGGAACAAGGACCTGCACATCCTAAGGCTGATATACCTGCCTTCCAGCACTCTCCTATACCCTTCTGGTCTGACTCCGTCACACATCAGATCAAGAAAGAAGACAGAAGACCTGCATGTGACTTACCATCATGATCCTGATCCTGTCATGACAGTGGCTACTGGTCAGCGAGTTCCTGATCCCCAGCTCCTGGTTTCTGTGGAGATTCTTGGCTCCCGAGTAGTGGTTCCTGGTCCAACATCCTTGTTCTTGTACAGAGACAGTACAGTAGTAACCCTTGGATGTATTTGAAGCACATTCGTTGTGTTGGTTTCTGGGCCCAGGCTTCACGTCATTTGTATTAAACCTTCCGTGTTGTTTTGTGATAATAAATTCCCTTTATTTAACATTGTGGTAATAGAGTTATTGGAAGGGGACACGGGAAGGTTGAATACTGACAGTCGATAGATGCTGAATAAGGGGGACAAAACACAGTAGGGAGGGGTCCTAGTACTTTGGATTCAAAGGTGATCTGTGTTAACAGTTCCAATCTGTCTATGTAACACCTTCATAACTTAAGAGCTGGGATGTCTTGACGCTTTTCTATTAATTCTAATGGTCCACCATTGTCTCTTCCTGGCCCGACAATGAGTAATTTCTTGCAGCCATTTTTGTGGAAATACCTGGTTTGCGAGGCGCTCCCTAGCTGCTATGACATGTAACTGAAATTGTAGTACATGGTATCAGCACAGTTTTCTATATAAATAAATACATAGATTCATAATCACAGTCTGAATACATATGCCATAATGATCAAGTTCAAGGCTTCCATAAAAGCATTTACTCCATACAGTTTCATAGTACAATAATACAGTATGCAATCAGTTGGTTCAACTGCTCATTTGTGGGGTTTATTTCTTCTGTTTGCCCCTGGGGGTGTCTGGACCCTGATTGTCACAGAGTCAGAGAGGAAAGTGCCTAAACCCTTTTATTGGGGTTTAGCAGATGAAATTCCTGTGTGCACTCCCGCACTGTCACTGGAGACATTGGCCCTGCCTCAGGCACAATGACTCTGGGAAAAATGGCTGTTGTGCAGCTCCTCCTCATTTCCCAGTGTGAGCAGTGGCATATAGTCACACCATGACTAGTAATTAGTGAACCTTAGTGCTTTATGAGAACTGACCAAGTTGCTCTCTGATCCACTGATGTGAATCTTTAATCAGATTTGGAATACTGAGAATGTTCCAAAGGACTGGAAAGAAGTGAATGTTCTGCCAATATTTCTAAACGGTAAATGGGATGGCCCAAGTAACTATAGGCTGTAAGCCAGTTAGCCTGACATCAATGCCGGGCATAGTCATCAAATGGCCGATATAGGATTCAATCAGTAGAGAATTAAAGGATGGCATCATAATTAATGCCAGTAAGCATGGTTTTACAGAAAATATATATTGTCAAATTGTTGGGGTTTTTTTTGACAAGATTACCAGTTTGGTAAGAGATTACAAGTAAAGGTAACTATTGTGACAAAGTTACTCCTCTGCCTTGGTGGGTCCTGCAATTGTTTACAGATTTGCTCACCTCAGAGATTCACGGCAGTCCTCAGTTTGGCCACTTTCGAGACTCAAATCTGCCATTCGCTCAGCTAACCTCATCACTGGCCAGCAAGGGGAAAAGGAAGAAGAACAATCCCCGCAGTCTCTAGTGGGTCGGGGGACAGTCCAGGGACCTTTCCCTCTGGTGGGAGCCACAGTCCAAGTCAACTCTTCATCTATCCAATACAGGGAGGTGGATGAGGGGAACCCGGGCCTGCCCTCTACTCCAGGTTCCAGCCCAGGACCCTGTGGATCACAGTTATCTACAGTGTTTCGTGTAACACCTGTCTGACAGTTACAACTCCCTGGGCTACTTCCCCATGACTTCCTCCCAGCACCTTCTTTATCTTCACCACAGGACCTTCCTCCTGATGCCAGAGAGCATTTGTACTCCTCCGTCCTCCAGAAGAGCGCCCTCTCACTCTCAGCTCCTTGCACCCCCTACTCTCTGCCACTGACTGAAGTGAGGTCCTTTTAAAACCAGGTGTCCTAATTAGCCTGCCTGCCTTAATTCGTTCCAGAAAGTTCCAGATTGTTCTGGAACCACCCCTGTTACCTTACCCAGGGAAAAGAGACCTGCTTAATCTGGGGCTAATATATCTGCCTTCTGTCACTCTCCTGTAGCCATCATATTTGACTCTGTCACACTGTCTTGATGTAATAGGTGTTTGTCTTAGTAGCATACACCATTCTGATTTTAAAAATAGAACTATACAAAATCAACTTAGGACATATTAAATGGATTAAAAACTGGCTAACTGGCAGCTCAACCTGCAATGGGTAATCATCATTAAATGGGTGTTTTTCTAGTCACATCCCATGGGATTTGTTCGTGGCCCAGTGCTATTGATTATCGTTGACCTGGAAAAAAATAAATCCAGCTCAGACTGGTCCCTTCTGGTCTTCACAGCTCATAATGGTCCCTTCTGGTCTTCACAGGTATGAAAACCTGCCCTGAAGCGCCCAGCATCAAGGTTTGCTCCAGAAGACTGAGGTCACTTATCTCCTTCAGACCCTGAGCACAAGGCTGATGCCTGCAGATCGGTGACTATGTCTTAGAGGCTTCTCATTTCACATCCCCTTTATGAGGGGAATAACACTAGCCTCCATGTACAGTCCAGATTCAACAACCTCCCACACTCATCCTCTCACAATGTGATGGAGACTCCATTTTACCATGTCTATCACCCATATACCCCGAAAGCTGACCTGTTCATTTCCCAGCATGGATCAAAAACTTCAGTCTCCAGATATAACCCCAAGAATCACCTTTACTCCATCTACTCTCACATTTGTATGGCAAGCCCCAGAGTACCTCATACGGACTCATAGCCAGGGCTTCTGCCTCTCTCTCTGTGGACATAGGGAGGGAGCTTTTCCACTTACAGATAATGTGTGACTGCTCTTGTTTGGTTTTTCTTTGTATTCAGGCCTCCTGCAATTTTGTAGTTTTCTCATTGTGATCCAGGGAAAGTCAAATCCCTGAATGTACCTCCATTCATTTCCAAATGCTAGGGATCAGGAATCTGAGATGCTGCCATGATTATTGTTTTCTCTCTCTTTTTTTTTTTTTTTTTAAATAATCCTAGTTTCTGATTTCATGTACCTTCGGGAGTTGACGCACTGCTGACGCCATGTTCTGTGTGCAAGCATAAACACACAGTGCAACATTCACGCTTTATTCCTTCCTCCACCTATGCTGTTCTTCCTCATCAAAGACTTCCTGAAGGTAGAGATCTGTATGGGCATGTCTTCACTGGCAACGCAAAAGCACTGCCACAGCAGCACTGCCATAGCAGCACTTTAACATGGTCTGTGTCTTTGCGGCATACCTTCCCAGCGCTCTAAAAAACCCACTTCCACATGGGGAATAGCTCCCAGCAGTGTGAACGTGGCTCCCAGCACTGGTGCATTGTCTACACTGGGACTTTACAGCGCTGTAATTTGCAGCGCTCAGGGGTGTGTTTTTTCACACCCCTGAGTTAAAAATTTGCAGCGCTGTAAGTGCCAGTGTAGACAAGTCCTTAATTTCTATAATCATATTATAGCATCACCTGCTGAGAAGCTATTCATCATTACCTCCTCCAGCTCTTCTTTCTCCTAGAGAGATTGTATCTAGCAATACTAACCATGGATATTTCAGCTCTAAGAATTACTAGCACTACCACTTCCCTCAAATAATTTATTCCCACTGAGTCTTAATCGCCACCTCTTGGTAATACTTCCAACTCCTTTGGTTTATTTCCCATATTCCTTGCTCTTGTGTACAAACACTTTAATGTGCCTCTTTTCTTATTTTTAAGTGTATGGTAATTGTATTGTGTTTAATAAACTGATATTGATTTTACGTGCATTGTATCTTAGTCAATTGCCTAGTTACTCAGTTTAGGACATTTCATCTACACTGGGAAATGTGGGGCTTTTCTAAAGTTTTCCTAACACCTCTGTTTGGTGAACATGTCCATTATAGGCAAAGGTTGTTGTGTCAGCTCAGTGTTCTCTCAATTTTCCTTGCAAATACCCTGCAGATGTCAGAGTTACATACTGCTTAGCAAAACCAATAAGAACAGACAACTTACCACATCCCACTGCACAGACGTCAACTTTTGCTTGTTGTGTTTTAAGGGTTGGTCTCTTCCCCTGTTTGTGCCCCTCGTGCACTGCCTGGCACAGGTAACAAATGCTTCATTGCCGACACAAGACGGTGTGAAGGCCCCTGGCTTCAATTAAATGGAGCAAGAGGAAGTAAATAAACCACATGGAGCAGGGCATTAAATCACTTAGGTGCAGAGAAGAATCAGACACCAAGGAGTTTTGGTTCAGAGGTGGGCTGTGTGCACTTACATGCAGGCTGCAATTTAATATTCTTACTGCGGGTTAATGACAACTGCAACCAGGCAGGATGGTAGACCTCTGACTCCTGGTTTTTAAATTCCTACTGCTGTCCCCTATAAATTAATGCCCCCCTCTTTTCTATTTTGTTTTACTGCCTTCATGCTGTTTTCCTTTATTTCAAAGAATCAATTTGAAGGACTCTTGATGCATCTGGTGGTTTGGTTTACAGCAAGGGATGGAATGAAACAAGGGGTATGGAAGTTGTGAACTATTTTTATAGTGTATTTGTTTTTTCACACTGGCACTAAACTTTAGCATCCAGCAGTAGAACCTGAGCCAGGGGACCTCGGCTCATTTGATCTAAAATTGGCTTTCTTGCTTGTGCTCCTTAACAGAGAGTAGAAGAGTGAGTGTTGCCTGCAGCTCTCTGTGGAGTTTGTTGCACATATATAATGCATATATCTTTGCACACATTGTGTGCATGTGTGTAGCGTCCAGAGTGTGTATTTGCAATGAGTGCAGATGTGTAGGATCCACGGGTGTAATAAGTAGTGTGTAATGTAGGTGTAACTGAGCTGTCTGGAAAACCAAACTTTTCCCCTGTGAGAAATTTTAAATGAAAAATCTTCATTCAAAATTTCAGTCAAAAAATGTCAGCTTTCTGGTGGGAACTCTCAAAATTATTTGTTGTATTTCAAAAGGTAGATACAAAGCAAACAGTTTTGTTGTTGTTCGTTTCAGTTCAAAAGACAACAATATAAATTCAGACAAAGTGAAAAATAGTCATTTCAAATGGACATTTTGAGATTTTAAAAAATGAAAAATTTTAAACCCCAAAACCCACATTGAAATGACATTTTAAGTTGAATGAAAACAAACATTTTCATTTAGTTTTGAAATGGCATTTCAAAGTGAAAAGTTTGGCTTCAAGATTTCCCGCTGCACATTTGTGGGTGTGTCTATGCAGGATGCATAGTTCAGGATTTTCAGGTATTGTGTATAGACTACATAATACATAACTGCATTTGCATACCTATGTTTGGGTTGTATGTGCAATGTGTGCACAAAGGTGCAGCGAGCGCATGTAAGTAAGATCTGTATGTATTTAAGTGCTTATATATTCACAGAGGGTGAATTTTTACTGCGTATACATGATTGTTACAGTATTGCCAACTCCAAGATTTCAAAAATCCTGAGTCAGGACTCAAGAAATCACATGATTGGCAAAAATAATACATTGTGATTTCCTTTATTTGCTTTCTGGTTTTTGAAACTTCAAGGTTCACATTTTCTCTGCAACTATGATGACTTGAGAGCTAGAAACTTACTTTTTTTTTTTAAAAAAAAAATAAGATTCTCAAGTAGTCATATGACTCTAGAACTAGGGGCTTTGAGAAAACCCCCAAATATTTATGAGACTCGCAATAAATTCCTGAGAGTTGGCAATGATGTGTGTGCATGCAGTGTCTGACCTTATGTTTACATGTACAGTAAAATATACTTAGAGTTTGTATTTGTAGTCATTTGTAGTATAGGTAATATGTAATGTATGTACATTTTGTGTCTGTGTCAGAGAGTGTGCATGTATATTGAATGTGCAGTTTGTGTGTACATGCCTGTAGTATTTGTGTGCATATGTCTCTGTTCAATGTTTGTCATGTCCATTGTTTGTTTCCATGTAGCATGGATGTGTGATTGCATATAATGTGTTTATGCACATAAGAGTATATGTGAGTATGCACTATGTGCATACATGGAGACTGTATATATATGTGCTTATGAAAACTGTGCACATGCATTTGCATTAGAATGGATCCAAAATTTTCTGACAGAAAACAGAAGTGAAATATTAAATTTTGGGCTGGTTTGACGCAAATCAGAATGTTTTGTTTAACTGACCCAAAATATTTTGAATCTATTCAATAACACATTCAAATATATTTCCTTATCAGTGCATTGCCTTATGGAAATTGTAGTTTCAGCTCCTGTTCTCTCTTGTATAGGCTGAACTTCCTAATAGGCTGCTTTTCCCACAATCCAGTGCAATTTTCACCTAACTGTTCTCTGCCTGTGCATCATGGGAGTCATATGACTCGGTTGCATCTTGTAAGACCACTAGGGACCCTGGCCCATAGGAAGAAGTGGGGACAGCAGACTCCTAAGTACAACTCCCATGTGGCAATGTGCCACAATTTAGAAAATACAGTTTAATGTTGAAATTACTTGCAATGAAGTGTTTTGGGTCATTTCAACAAACTGAAATTAAATATTTTAGAGTGTCAAAATATTTTGTTTTTCATTCCATAAAAAAAAAAAAAGACATTTCAACTGTCCCTCAATTTAGGACATGTTGAAATGTCAGAATTTCCCATGGTATGGAAATTCCAAATTTTGCAGAGCTTCAGGGTTCATATATGTGTAGTTTGTGTGCTTGTGCTCATGTATCGTGTGTATGTGCAGGCACATCATGAGTACATAATGCGTGAGAGAATTGTGGCCGTGTGTGCTATACAAGCGCGTGCAACCAGATCATGGATATATATTGTGTGTGGTTGGTGCTTGCACATTCAGTTCCTAAGCTGGTGTAAATTGGAATAGCTCCACTGACTTCATTTGACTCCACTGACTTCTGCCAGAATGGTTTGTGGTCTGGAAAACATGTTTACAATGAGAAACTAAAGAAACTCAAGCTGTTTAGCTTATTATGGTCTATATTTGCCTACCTAGGGGCTCTTTAGGCTAGCAGACAAAGACATAACAAGACACAATAGATTGTAGTTATAGCCAGCACAATTCAAACTGGAAATAAGGTGCAAGTGTCTAACTGTGAAGAGTAATTAACCTTTGGAACAGATTACCAAGGGATGGGGTAAATTCACCATCATCTGGAGCCTTGAATGATTTTTTTTTCTATGAGACATGTTGTAGCTCAACTGCAAGTATTGGGCTAGATGCAGAATGACTGGGGGAAAGTTCTACAGCCTGTGTTATGCAAGAGATAAGACTAGATGATCATAATTATCTCTTCTGACCCTACAGTCTATTTAGTCATGATTGACACCAGCTGAGGAGCTGACCCATAAAGACTGTGTGCATGGCCTGCTAATTGTGGTGTATGATGTGCCTGTGTAGTCATGGGTTAAGTGTATTCCTGTGGAATGTTTCTGTGCACATGCAAATTGTATTTGGAGTTTACATGTGTATATGGTGTGTGTGCTTGTACAGCATATCCACAAATCCCCAGCAGGGCCCCTCTTGTGAACTCTGACTCTCAGGCTGGCTGCCAAACATTAACTACAATACTTGCACTTGTTTTTGACAACAGCATGCAGGTTGAATTTCATCAATTGCTATTTTGGTTTTGAAGTTATGGCAGAAATGTCTCTGGATGGGAGGCTGGTATAAGTGGAGTAGCAGATTGACTCTTATTGTGTAATGTCACCTTTCAGTCAGTGGTTAGAATGAGAATTATAAAGTATCAGTTGCTCTATTTATTAGACTTCAAGAGAGCTTGCCATACTAAGACTGTAATAAAGTGTCCAGGGAACTCTGTACCTGGATGAGGTAACCCCAGCTGTTACTGTCAACTTGGGCATTTTTGAACTTGAATTGATTTCCCCGCCCCCTCGCCCAATAAATTAGGTCCAGCAGCAGCAGTTGCTGTGTTCCAAGCTGCTGTCTGTGATGATAGATGAGTCTGGCCCCGAAAAGAGAGAGAGATACTGGACTCAGCACAACACAGATGTTGCAATGCAGCCAAATTAAGCTTTAATGGGAATGTGCAAGTTGGGTCTTAGTCTGAGTATCTAATGCCTGCCTTGCTGAAAAGCAAGATCAAAATATTAGCAGCTGACCTGATGGGATATACACTTGCCGAAAATATTCTGTTACTGGCTGCAGATCAGCCAGCATCTGATCTGTAGTGTGACTTTCCCAAGTATCTCACAGCCAAGAGGTGAAGATTTAATGGCAAAGGAAAGTTCTAAATAAATATTGATTTCTGCAGTCTTCTTATCACCATCTTCTCACAATTTCACATTTTGAGAGATAGTTCTGAAGTGTTACAAGGGCAGAGAATGTTTAGTTAACAGAAGTGGATCTGAGCGATCGTATTTTAAAGGAAAAAGCCTAAACAGGATACAAGATGAGTTACCTACATGTGTACAGTCTAAGAGACACATGTATTGACACAGACTGAGGGAGAAGCTGGTTGGTGAATGTCAATGCAATAATATATACTTGTCATAAATTGCCAGTAAAAATCAGTTGTCTAATCCAGGTATTCATTTTAACTAACTGTTGAATAAAATTGTAGAAACTGCACAGAGACATTTAATAGTGGCTGCATATGACATGGATTGCTTTTGGGAGGTGGTTCTTAGTAAAGTATGTTTGACATATTTAAAGGAAGAAGGCTGTTTGGGAAAAGATCATGGAGGACCGCAGAAACCAAAGGTAGGGAAACTTTGTCAGAAGATGTAAGACTAGATTGAGAAACTGAAGAAAGTTCATTTTAAGGAATTAACCTTCTAGAATGGCGAGCATAAGCAAAGAAACATGTCACAAGTGTTCAGAGGTATTGTAAGGGACAATGTTATTTAGTTTATTTGTACCAGGCCCACCATCATGATTTTGAAGTGCATTGCAGAGCTTAGCATGAAAATTTGTTCATGGCAACTGGCACAAATTCAGACTTCCTAGCTTCTGCTACCCCCACCTGTTGATGGGATATATATCCCCTTTATATAGCTGTTAACCAAAATTAAGAAAACAACAGAGGGGGCAAATATGTCTTGCTTTGTTTCCTAGAAAACACCTCATTTGTTCTCTGGCAGAACATAATGGGGAGTGAATTTTAGAGCCACTGGCAACATCTGTCGCCCGGGCAGTTCAATCCCAGGGACAGCCGGAGCTTCCTGGTTGAATACAACTGCCATGATGGGGCATAGAGGAGAGGCAGTCTCAAAGGTAACCAGTTCTCAAGCCACTCGGTGTTTTAGAAAGGGCAACCAGCACTTTAAATTGTATCTAGTAGTGGATGGGAAGCTAAGGCAGAGCATGGAGAACAGGAGTTACTATATGTCAGGGGTAGGCAACCTATGGCATGGGTGCCGAAGGCAGCACACGAGCTGATTTTCAGTGGCACTCACACTGCCTGGGTTCTGGCCACCGGTCTAGGGGTCTTTGCATTTTAATTTTAAATGAAGCTTCTTAAACATTTTAAAAATCTTATTTACTTTACATACAACAATAGTTTAGTTATATATTATAGACTTATAGAAAGAGACCTTCTAAAAAACGTTAAAATGTATTACCGGCACACGAAACCTTAAATTCGAGAGAATAAATGAAGACTCGGCACACCACTTCTGAAAGGTTGCTGATCCCTGCTATACGTCATCATGCTAGCCATCTCCACTTAGGAGACAGGCAGTCTCATCTATTCTGCTCTAGCTGCAGCACCTGAGTGGTCTTCAAGGTAGGCCTGAGTAGAGAGTATTACAGCAATCCAGCATAGTGGTGATAAAGATGTGGATAACAATGGAGAAGCTCATTCAGAGAGGAAAGCCCACAATCACTAACTGAAGATGGCAAAATGGCCACTATTGCTATCTGAGAATCCAGAAGTGGTGATAGATCCAGTCAGACACTTGAGATTGTGACCCAGAGAACCAATGGGCGTGAATGCCCCCTCAACAAAGAGAGCAATCAAAACACCCTTAAATATATCACCCACAAGCCTAACTCAAAGTGTGACCTTTATATTGCTGGAAAAAAATGGAGTATGACAATGAAAGGACTTGGGGACTTAGCTCACAGAAGTGACACTCAGTCCCTCATTCCTCATCTCCACTGCCTGGCATGGAGGGGGCCTGCTCTCATAGGTCTAAATTAGGAAGGATGGTGGAAAGGAGAGTCCCGTTTCTTCAGCAGGTAACCTCTTCTCTCCTATAGAGAGTCTCTTGCGTGTCCACTGCTGTTGCATCTATACTGTATAGTATAAAGAGAGGGTCCCATTTAGTTGCCCACAAAAGGGCAAGGAGGGAGGCACAGGAAGATTAAATGTACCCAAGATCTGGATTCTCCCCTACTCCAAACCCACGGATCACAGATTCTGCTGCAACTTGTGCTATTTTCTCCCTCCATGGTTTAGCCCCTTACTCTTGCCTCTTCTCTGCCCCTTGGAGTAGCTCACCTCTCCATTCTGGCCTGGTGCAGTGCTCTCTAGCGAGGAGTCCCCTTGAGAATCATGCAGTAGGTAACGCTCTGAAAGGAGCTGCCTCTGTGCTTCAGAGAGTGCAGATCTACAGTTGTGGCTGGCCCTTTCACAGGCATTGGGAGAATGGACCACTTCCCCTCTTGTGCACTAACACAGAGGGCAGGCACAATCTAGCCCAAACTGCATCTCAGGGATTGTTTTGTTTGTGCACACAGAGCTACACTGATTACCATCTACTGGCAAGAGTATACTCTCAGTTTCACTGATGTAAATCCTGAGTCAATTTATGGCGGAAGGATTCCTCCAAAATAACATGTGTAGAGCTGTGAGCCCATTCCAGCACCAGGCCTCTTCCCCCTAACCCTCACTGCAGTAGCGAGCAGGGATAACCTGTGAGAACTAGGTGGATATTTCTCTGCATCACTGATTCAGTATTGATTAATGAGGAAGGATTAATTCTCCTCCCCACGCTTCTCCTGTGTTTGTAAAGCTATACCGCCTTTACTGACACACAGTTGGAAGCTGCTCTACCTTTTCTGTAATGGTTTTTGATACTTTACTCTTTGAATTTACTTCACTCTTCACTGGGCAGAAATTGCATTTGTGGTCTGGTTCCTCTGAGCACTTTTGGCAAAGACACATATATGCTGAGAGAGTTTTAAAATTGCAGAAAAGGCAATGGTTAGTTGTAGTCAGGAAGAGGGACAAACTCCAGGACCATAGACAAATACAATTTCCAGACACTGAAAAGCAAAAAAGTAGATCAGATTGCTAAGCACAAAATTCTATAAGAAGTCATATAATCAGAAAAATACAATTGAGAATATGCTAGCAGATATACTGGCTCTCACTATGGATGTTTTATATTACCTGTCTGTAGCGTGGCTTTGCCACTCAGCAGGAGTGAGGAGCAATTTTAGGGGGAAACGTTTCTCAGATTACACTCTCAATATTATGCTATAATGGATTTTCTCCTCTTTATATGTGTGTGTGTGTGTATACATACACATTGTGTCAGATAAAATACATATGTATCATAGATATTTCTAAGAGCCACACACTTACACTGTAATAATTAGATTGGTTTGAATTGACAGCTTTCGATATTTAATTGCAAGCCTACTAAACATGGTAATGGACAAAACAATTTCACAAACCAAAAATAAATAAATTTTTAAAATCCAAATTTTGAAGTTGGTTTGGTCTCAGTTCAAAATTGAATAATTTCTTTCTTTATTTTTGTAAAGAATTTGTGTGGAAAATGTTATTTTGAAAAAAAATCAAATTTGCCCTATTCCCTCTCTTTTTGCCACTGAGTGCATTAACATGAATTATGTTCAGATTTATCTCACTTTCATTTTTTTGTTTGCTGCTTTGTAACTTTTTAAATTTTCACTGTTAGAAAACTTGGTGTCAGGAGGAAAAAAAAATGAAACTCTCTCTGTTACTGTTAAAGACTTAGAGAGACAGAGTTGTAGTATTTCCTTTTTCCTTTTGCTGTTCTGTAACTTTTCCAAAGTTGAGGAAGTTTTCAAGAGTTATAGAATGGTAAAAGAGAGAGAAAAATAAAAATAAGTAGGAAGCAAATTAACAAGCCACAACAAAACCCTAGACATCGTTTAATCTACGGCATTCAGTGGAAAAAGTGAATAATATAGGGAGGAAAGAGTGTGAAATTGGGGAAAAAACAAAAATGTAAAATTCTGATATTTTAAATCCAAAATTTTGAAATGTTTGTCTTTGATGAAAGACTAGAACATTTTGAAAAACCAAAATCTTCTTGTGGAAGTTTTTGGTTTTGAAAAAAAAAAAATTTTGTTGAATAAAAGTTTCCAGTGAAAAATTCCAATGGTGCAGACACTTACTTCAGAATCAAAGTGACCTATTTTGATTTGTTTTGATTTTGTTTAAGTTGGTTAAGAGGAATCAAAATAGCACATTGATTTCAAAATCCAGTAAGACGCCTTTGGACTGCCCCCTATGCCACAGAATTATACCAGAATAGCAAATGGTGTGAATTAAAACCAGTTTAATTATTTTGGTGCATGTTTGCATGTAAACCAGTCCTATTGCCATACATTTGAAAGTCATACAGCACTTAAAAATATCCCTAAATTACAATATTATCCCTCCCTCCTCTGTCCTGGTGTGTTTTTTAGATGTCTTTTTCTTTCTTTCTTTCTTTCTTTCTTTCTTTCTTTCTTTCTTTCTTTCTTTCTTTCTTTCTTTCTTTCTT
>ML677351.1:33274263-33402819 GCA_007922305.1 Dermatemys mawii
CTTTCTTTCTTTCTTTCTTTCTTTCTTTCTTTCTTTCTTTCTTTCTTGATTCCTACTGTCTTTCCTTCAGCACCTCAATTGTGTGCTGGTTGTGGAAAGATAAGCACACAAAGCTTATATGAGCTCAAAATTCTCTAAGGGCACATTCTGCTCTCACTCCCTGTATAGCCTGGAGTTGCATGCGGTGTAAGACAGTGCAGAATTAGGTCTAAAGAAGCCTTTTTATCACTGCTTTATAGAAAATGGGTTCTGGAGTCTCCTGTTGGCAGCACACATTCTACATCCATCAGCAATGCAGCATAACCCTACCATCAGCACTAAGTAAGAATTCTCATATGCTGCTGGGGACTCAGGACAGACCTCCCACAAATAGCTTTCCATTTCAATCCTGAATTCAGCATTAGCCAATTTAGAGGCAATATATAGCTCTAGGATTAGGCTGTTATGTACAGTATGCACAAGATAACTCCCTGCTAATCTCATCTAATTGGCAATAGGAGTCCCCATATTAGATGCAGGGTGTAAGTGACATTAGGAGGACATGAGGAGTCATTAGCAGTTGTGCTGAATATCAGAGGGAGGTCAGATGCATGATCAATAAATATTTAGGCCACTTGAGTTATTGTTTCACGAAGCAAATTTCTCAAAATGATTTAAGCTCAGTGGCACACAATAATAAAAATAAAACAATGATTTAACCTAAGATCAGACTGTTATCAATAATTAGAGTTTTGAGGAGGATGGGAATTCCATTTTCAGAAGGATTTAGAAATATCAACATTTGTCTTAGTTCCGATTAGAAATGAAACCTGAAAATTTTAAAATTCTCTGTGAAAGAAAATTCCAAAATGTTTTTTATTTCAGGCCAATTGAAACACGTCCTTTTGACCAAATTGAAGTGTTTCTTTTCATTTTGATTTCACCTATATTATACAAAATTTAAATAATTCACAAGAAAAGGTTGTTTCATAACAAAAAGGCTGAGTTCCCACTCTTGTCTTCAGCTCTGTCTACATAAACTGTTCAGAGACCTTCAGTTGTTAAACATCCCCATGTACTGCATTTACATTGCTTTTCCCATCACCTTTACTGGTCCATACACCACATCATTTACACCATTAATTTCTTCTCCACCGCTCATAGCTCATGAGAGAAGGGGTGGTCGCTTTTCATCCAGAGATCTTTCTTGGTTCTGGCTCTACTGGTCTATCTCTCCCCCTAGCATGTCCTTCCTGTGCCACCTTCTGCTCTCTGTGTTAATGGGCTGATTAACTCAAACGTCCTCCCCAGACCATTCTAATCTGCTAGTTGGGCACAGTCAGGTTGAACCCCGAAGGACTTCATTGATCTGTATATGATCAGAACGCTGGCTCAGGTGTTGGTTCCCCCTACTCTGTCACTCTCTCCCTGTATTTATCTTCTTAGGGAAGAAGAACCTTATGGTTTGATACCCTGTAGTGATGACTTATTTTGCAGGAGGAAAATGACATTTCCAGTAACCTTTATCTCTGGTATCTTCAGGAGAGGTGGTACATTGAATGCATCTAGGGGATGAGAGGACCACCAGAACTAGACTACTAGGATACAGTCACCCTTCTTTTTTTTCAGGCTCTTTAAAACAGAAGAAGAGCCTTGTTTGTGTAAAATCCCTCCCCACCATTTCCACAAAATGAGCTCTTCTGAGAATGGCCGGTAACAACCTAACATATTATTTGGGATGCCAGATCTCAGTCCCACTGCTACACAAGGGAAAGAAAATAGGGTTTGGGGCTCCTCCCTCACAGGAGACCACGTTACATGGAAAGAATGTGTTTTAAATCTCCCCAAGAAGAGGTGACCTCAGGCTTCCAGATCTTCCTGCTAAGAAAACTACAAAGATATAGAGCTAGACCTATATGAAAGGATTGGTGGAGGAGAAAGCCAGCACTGGTCCAAATCGGGGGTGGAGGGAATCCCAAAAGTTTCAGCTAAGCTTTGAAGGATCTCTAAATCCACACTCTCACTCCTTGCTGAGGACAGGGCCCTATCATCATTACAGATCTGGGATTACATGACTTTAAAGTTTCAAAGAAATAAGGCAGCGAAAGTTGGAGACTGGAAGGAAAATGGAGACCCATAAACAAGTAGTTGTGAGCTGCTCACATGGATCAGACCTATCTCAGTGAGCCAGCCTGGTAGCCCTATGGTTAGTGTCCTCACTAGGGAACCTGACTTTATTTTCCATGTCTCCCTCCCATCCTGAGGGGAACAGAAACGTATGGAGTTCTGTATGCCCCAAGGAAGCCACTCCTTTGCAGCCCAGCTCTGGATAGAGAGAGTCTTGGCTTTTGATAAGGCCCTTCCCAAGCATGAACAGGGAGACCATCTGCAGCTGCTTCTCATGTCTTCATGTGACCAGGGTGCACCTTGAAGTCCATAAAGACCAAATGACTTCTGGTCTTAAATTGAGATACTAGCCCAGTGGTTCTCAAACTTTTGTATTGGTGACCCATTTCACACAGCAAACCTCTGAGTGCGACTCTCCCCTGATAAATTAAAAACACTTTTTTATGTTTAGCATTATTATAAATGCTGGAGATGAAGCGGAGTCTGTGGTGGAGGCTGACAGCTCACAACACCCCGAGGAGTCCCGACCCTCAGTTTGAGAACGACTGTGCTAGCCTGAGTTTAATTGGTGTGATCTTATATGCTAGTCAAGCTCCAAGGTGATTTTGTTGCTCTTCACTACAGTATATAACATACAAGATGTGTGAGAAGGAAATGTCTCCTGCCAGTTGGCTTATATTTTTGTAAAGCACTTTGACATACAAGTGCATAAGGACACTATATGCAGTGATGCCCAGGGCTGCATGGCTTCACACTGCCATGATATTTGCTTGCACTGATCTTTATATTACAGTTTGGGAACAGAAATTGCTTGGTGGTTTAGTTCACCAGCTAAAAAACCCAAGGAGTTGTTAAGCCATGTCGTCATCCTACAGTTCAAGGTTCCTTGGCCCCTGTGCTATATGAACAGATGACATGGGGACAGATGAAAAGCCACTACAAAAGCTGAGTGTTTCTTACTGTGATATGAGCGCGAGGGATTCCCTAGAATAAGGACACTTACAGGGTGAAGCAGCAGGAGAAGAGATGAGAACTAAAGCTGTAACAGGAGAGATGATTGATACCTTTCCATTGAGTTCAATGCTTGGGGCTTTCCCGAACAGAACTTCTGAGATGTAGTTGGGTTGGAGCTGCTTCTCCCCAGCTCTCTGCCAGGGTCATGCCTCTCCCGAGGAAGTAACAGAGACAAAGTACCTCTGTGTTCTTTGTCCCTAATCAGTTTCCCTCTGAGAATCCTTCTCCCTCTCCTTTTATCCTAAATGCCCTAGGCAATCCAGCTGATGACTTTAACATATCAGCTTTTATCTCCTTTCCTTCGGCTCTTTGCTTCATTTGGAATTTATTAAAAACGCAGAAAAAACCTGGCCTGGCCAGCTTCTGTGAGTGGTTTTACTATGATACCATTCATCTGGATATTTTTAAAACATGGTCAGTCTGGCAGTATCATACTGAAGACAGAATACATGGCTATTTCCCCTGTTTCTGGCTCACAAATAGATGTCCTGCCTCTGCCAACTAAAAACCTCATATTAAATATCTTTCAAAGAGTGATATTTATGCTGGAGCAAATGTGGTGCTAGTGCCACTTACAGAAGAGGAACCAGTCTAAATATTTTTATTTGTCGTGTATATTATGGTGGCACCCAGAGGACGCACTGAGGATCATGGCTCCATTGTGTTAGGTGCTGTACAAAAACACAGATAGCCATAATCCTTGCCCCAAATAGCTCACAACTGAATCCTTGGTGAGAGTTGTTCTACGTTCCCTATGTTATTGCATCAGGCATTTTGCTTTTGATTAAGAACTTCTCTTGCTTCCCAGATAACCACAGCTTCTTGTTCTTCCTGATTGCCTTGCTCTCACTTGCTGTGGAAAAGAATTTGATATCCCAATTTTCGCATTATGACTTCAGTGCAGAATGATGTAGGATTAAAAGATGGGCTGGAAGGAAGGAATCCCTTGGTATAATGGGGGTATAAGAGGTGGGTCTGTACTAAACATTGTTAATATTTGCTATACAGCAGATCTGATCTTGCAAAACCTGACTCCTGGGAGTAGTCCTTATCTATGGGTGTTGTTCAATTGAGTTTGAGGACTGATTCACATAAAGTATGTATGAGAAAGGATTTACAGAACTCAGGCCAAGTGTTCTTTTAAAAATTATGTACATGTACCTAGAGACTGGTGCATTTAAACCCAGAAAAACAAAGTAAATGAAAGTATCTTTGGTAAGTAACAAGCATAATAAGAAAAAATTGTGATCGGCAATTGAAAAGTACAGCGAATGTATCTTTACAAATTATTTCCTGTATGAATTTCCTCTGTAGAAGAACACAAAGCAACATGCAGTTTGCCATATTGCTCAGAGCATCTTCATTATGTCCCCCAATGCACTTTATGCAGTTATATAATTCCATCTATTCCCTCTGTATGAATAATAAATTATAGTATCACCCAATGGCTCTGATCCATCATGCTAAGTGTCGTACAAACTGTGTATGAGAATCAATTTCTAAAGAGCTTGCAGTAAGGGGGAACACATAAATGGAGTGGAGACTGGGAGAGAGAGGGCAAAGGGAATGGTGGCAGGAGGGTGCATCTTCACAGATAGTTACATGCACAGCTAATAGGCAGAGTTAAATAAAAAGATTACAAATACATATCAGTAATCCCTGTTAGCCACCAGCCATTGTCAGTTAGCAATGGGCATCAGGGTAGACGTATATATGGAGAAGAGACTTGAAAGGCAGGGTGAGGGTCTTATGGATTAATTCAAGGGGGAGGAGGTATTCCATGAATAGGGGCAGCATGAAGAAAAAAGTACTAAGGGCTTGTCTACATGCAAATACTGTACTGCTTTAACTATACCAGTATAATTAAAATGGAACAACCCTCTTAGTGCGGGTGCAGTTAAATGTGCTTATGCTGGTACAGTTTGTTCCCATATGGGAAGAGGAATAAACTATACTGGTATAAAGCCCCTTTATACCCACATAACTACATTCACACTAGGGGATGAGCAAGATATAATTATAAAAACTCATACCCCTAACTAAGAGTATGTCTATACTGCCCACGTTAGAGTGTGGCTGTGGCAGCACTGTGACATGGGCAGTGTAGACACACTTTATTGCCGGGGGAGAGCTCTGCTGGCGACAAAAAAATCCCCACCCCGAATGAGGGGTGGTAGCTTTATCGCCGAGAGCCGCAGTGAAGCACTGTCTACACTGGCGCTTTTCAGAGCTAAAACTTTTGTCACTCGGGGGCTATTTTTTCACATCCCTGAACAACTAAAGTTTTAGCGCTGAAAGTGGCAGTGTAAACACAGCCTAACTTAGTTATTCCAGTTCAGTCACTGTATGTAGACCAGGCCTAAGGTCTTTGTGGAAGAAGCAGAGAAATGGGTGATGGGGGTAGATTATGTTGGAATTATCAATCTCCTCTTTGAAGAATTCAGCATACAGAGTGGGGGAGACTTAAATGAGAGAAGGAGGAGAGAAAACCTGAAAGGTGAGGGAGAAACAGATATATTTGATAATATTAAATTATTATATAATTTCCGTGGATTCTCTTGATGGATGGGAGCTGGCATGTGATAAAGAATATTTACACAAGCTCTGCTGCATCTATAAATCAGACTAAAATGTGCTCCATGACTCCACTAAAACACACAGTGTACTCCTGCAGGAATCAGTCCAAGCACTGCTTTCATTTGGATCCTCCTTTGTTTATTTTGTGAAATAAAAAAATTATTCCGAAGAACTCTTGGCTCCACTAACTCCTGTGTTGGATATTCCAACCTGTAACAAAACTCAGACACCCCCTGGCTCCAGACTTCAAACTCCCCACTGTTTTCCCTAATCACTAAAAGGCCTAATGGACACAATTTTGTACTAAATATGTAAATGCAAAGCAATTCAAAATACAATGACAAACTAAAAATTGTGGTTTTTAGTCACAGTTATAATTTTTGTATTCATTACTCATTAGAGGAGTAGAAATTTCCATTTAGACATGGAGGAAAGAGTTAAGGTTTAAGGCCCAGATGTACAAAGGTGGAAATGAATGGAAGTTAGGAGCCTAACTACCTTTATGGATCTGGGCCTAAATGATAATATAATGGGTCAGCACATTTCATGTGAACTGTGTGAATTCAAGTGTGAGAAAAAGCGAGATATATTAATTTTCTCAGAGGTGGGAACATTGTCTTTGCAGTTCACAAACAAAGGCAGGCACTCAGAGTCCAACAAGCAGGAAAACGTCTTGAAGCCATTATTTCCCCCAGCACCAAAGGGATTCACTCCAAAATGAGACAGTTTGAAATTAAACCAGTAAGGGAAGCCTGAGTGAGAACATCTACCTTCGTTGGAGCTTTCCAGAGAAAATAAGAGGATTTGTGGAATTGAGGGTCAAAAAAGGGAAAATCAAGGACAGCTCCCAGATTCCCTGGCAGATGTTTACACAAGATCTGAAAGGGAATAGGATCCATTTGTATTTTTATCTGATATCTTTCTAACTTTTTAACTCTGGAGAGGTGACTTCTTAGCACTGCCTGTCATGACTGGCCTATGTGACGTGAATCAAGGAAAAAGAGAACAGCCATCCCTGAGGGATGGAGACGTCACAGAGGGAAGGAAGAGAGTTGTATGAAGGGTGTTAGTAGCCAACCAGCCTCCCTTCCATCATCTTCCAGGGCATCGTGGGGCAGTTTCCATCTGCCTTAGGAGAAGGAAGAATCTTCAGAGGAGGGGGTGTATGTGTCCTGTCCTCTTTAATCTAGTAGCAGTGGGACTGGGAAAGCCCTGGACAAAGACACCTCAGAGGTCCCTAGATTAAGAGTAAACCTCTCTCAGGTCTGACCAGGCCTCACTCAGACTTAAGTTTCCCATGATCCTGGTGTTTTCTGAGGCATCTCTGTATGTAAAACATACAAACTCAATAAAAATCTGCAAGCAAATACAACTACCATCTCCAATGGATGGCTCCACATCTGACTCTGTCCAAATTAAAATCTTGGCCTGTTTTCTGACATCTCCTCAAGCTAAACATGGCTAAAATGAAGCTTTTAATTCTCTGCCCCATCTTATGCTCCCCTCTACCTCCTTTCTCGATCACTGTGTACACCACCACTGTGTTCTACCAGTCACTCAGGCCTGTAACCTGGGCACTATCTTCAACTCAGACCTCTTTCTAGGTCCCTGCATCTAGGTAAGTCAATATCTTGTGGATGCTTTCTGCATAACATCTCAAAGATATGGCCTTTCCTGTCCATCCCGACAACAGAGACTTTTGTCCAGACCCTTACCATCTTGCCTCCCAAGTACTGCAACATCCTTTTCTCTGGACTTGACAAATGCTATATTGCCCCACTCAGATCCATTCAGAATGCTGCTGCAAAAATCATTTCCTAGCCCACCGCTTTGACCATGTCACCCTTTTCTTTGCAATCCCTTCTCTATCACATCAAACATAACCCTCATGTATTCACTTTCAAAGCCCTCCATAGCCTATCCCCACTCTACCTGTCATCTCTCATTTGGCATTGAGATGTCGACTCCCACATCCAACTGGCCTATGATGTCAGCTTCCACCACCTACTCGTTAAATTTTCAAACAAGCACCATTGTGCCTTTTCCCAGGCTGTCCCTCATGCTTGAGAGGTGCTCCCCTTAAATATCCACAGAGCTATCTCATTCTCCACCTTCAAAACCCTTCTTAAAACTAGGGCTGGTCAGAAAAAATCTAATAAAACAGTTTTTCACTGAAATTTGCCAATTTGTAAGAATTGCAATGTTCCATAGAGACAGTGTGATTTCAGTGAAGTTCCACCAAAAACCAGACATGGTTCCAATGGAACCCTACCTGCCCCAGAGATTTCCTGCCATCTTTTCTGAGCAGCTCCTTGGTAATCTGGGCTCCTGGGTTTGATGGGGTTTCGTCCTCTTTCAGGGAGAATTTAGCAATTGTTCGTTTTCATTTGGAATCAGAATGAAACCAGATTTTGAAATAGCAAAGTCCTCTTCAAACTGGAATGCATTTCCCTGCTCTGCTTAAAGCTCTCCTTTGCCACAATGCCTACAACATCTTGACAACAGTTAGGCTGCTAGAGTGTTGAGCCCACAGCCTGTCATACTGACCAATATTGTCTCATTGTTTCTCTTGTCTGTCTGTGTCCATCTGTTGTCTATTTAGATTGTCAGCTCTTTGGGCAAGGACTTCCTTTTTCTTTTGTGATTTTGTGCAGCACCTAGAATGAGGGACTCCTGGCCCATGACTAGGGTTCCCAGGCCCTATGGCAATACAAACATTAAACAATAATAATAAAATATGATGTTAGAAGATGTTATAGTGTCAGCATATTAAGAGGCCAAATCCCATAGTCCTTTCTTGGGATTTACTCCGTTTTTACTCAGGCAAAACTCCCACTAACTACTAAGAACGATTGAGTAAAGTCTAAGTTAAGACATCAAGATTAGACCCAAGATAGATAAAATCAAATAAAGGAAAATAAACTAGTCAGGTCCTCTTACATACTGGTCATTGTGGTGATTGTTCCTTCAAGCGCCGGCTCA
This sequence comes from Dermatemys mawii, assembly GCA_007922305.1. Classification (NCBI taxonomy): domain Eukaryota; kingdom Metazoa; phylum Chordata; order Testudines; family Dermatemydidae; genus Dermatemys; species Dermatemys mawii. Next base: position 33,282,943 of record ML677351.1, read on the forward strand.
TCACCATAACTAATGCCAATACTTCAGCAGTAGCTACGAAGGCTATCTGAGTGTGGAGAACCATACGGCAGAGAACACCACACTTTCCCTGCAACACAGCACTCACTGAGATATCACAGGGTATAAGGCAGGATAGAAATAGCCCCAATGTATCTAACAACAGCAGGAAGACCCCAGGAACAACTTGATGTTAGCCTTCCACATTCCCATGACCCTGAAATGAGAGCTATAAAGACTGAAAGTGTTGAATTTTGCATTGCCATATTGTGAGGATGAGTTCAAAAGAAAAACTTGGGAAGACAGAGTTCAGAGAGCGATTAGTTAGCTTTTGGATAGATGGGTTAGGTAGCTAGCTAGATTTGAGATTTTGTGGGAGGTTTTTAAAAGTATTTCTATTACCATAGTGCCTAGAGGTCCCAAACTCTTACAATCTAAATAGATAAGACATAAAAAGGATCATGGTCATTGGAGCTACTTTTTCTCTCTCTCTTGCTTCAGCAGGTGATCTCCTAGTGACTTTCTTTTTGTATTGTAAATAGTTCTATTTAGTGTAGTGTTTTAGTGTATTAATGTAGGTTAGTTAGTAGCTAAGTTTTGTTTGAGGTTACCCCCTCCACCTTTTGTCCCTCCCCACAGGGACCACAGCATGCCTAGCTCTCAAGGCTTCAAACCTTGTGGGTCCTGCCAGAAGCCTATGCCCAGGGGAGACCCTCATGACTCCTGCTTAAAGTGCTTGGAAGAAGCCCACCAGACTGATGAGTGTAGGAACTGCAGGGGCTTCCGCCCAAGAACCAGGAAGAAGAAGGACTTTGCATTGAAACTTCTCCTTCCAGAGTCAGCTCTTTGCTCCCAGCTGGCACAGCCCACGTTAGGCCCAAAGCCCAGCACTTAGATGCGGAGCGCACCAGCCTCAGTGAGGGAGGCTTTGGTACCGGCAAAGGACTTGGGGTCCAAAGACCCGCAGAACTGCCACTCTCTAGCACTCTCCGATGCTGCATAAAAAGCAAAAGAGATCCCGAGGGAGGGTGGTTCATCCACAGTAAAAGCAGTGGAGCGCGATGGTGCCTGCGGAGTGCATCGCATGCCAGGATACTCAGCTCCTGCTTCGGCAAACCAACACTGTTGACTTCAGCGGCACAGGCTGACCCGTTGAGTCTGGTTCCATTGGACTCCCCAGCACATGAGAGTCAAATGGGGGAGTTGGACATGCCATCTACCCCGGACATGTTTGAGGCCGCCAGGAACCTCATAGACATGACGGCCCCGCAGTTCCCAGCACCAGCAGCACTGGCACCGCACAGAGGAGTTGTGCTCTCCAAGGGCAAACCAGCCATGATGCGGCACTGTTTCACCCCCCGTTGGCACCACTCTCCGGCACTATCCTGGGTTTGTCTTTGGGGTCGGAGCTGGAATCGTACACCTCCAGGCGGAGCTGGCACTGCTCTCATTGTTCGAAGCATGAAGAGGGACACCAAATTCCCAGGATACTCTGTGGGCATATCATCAAGCCCAGAGGCTGATTTCTGGATCCCTATCGATCACCTTGAACAGGCAGGGCCCCCATCATCCTCAATGGTACGGGAACCTCTATGGGGAACGGAGCCCAGTGTCCAAGCCGGCACCGAGGCCGGTGTTGGGGCCGTCACCTAGATCATGGCCGACACCATACCTGCCACCATGCATGAGGCATCAGCACGGGAAGGATTCCCGCGAATTAGAGGGTTAAGAGGACCCTGTGCCACTAAGACCTTCATCATCTTCCTCCCCGGATGAGGCAGTAGTGGGCTCATCTGCCACTTTGCAGACCATGGACAATAAAGCCCACCAAGAGCTGCTCAGAAGGGTAGCAGAAAATCTGGGCCTACAGGCGGAGAAGGTGTCCGAAGAGACAGATCCCATGGTGGACATTCTGATGCCCAAGGGTCCTTTAAGGGGAGCCTTGCCCTTGATCAAACCATACACAACACCACCAAGACCCTCTGGCAAACTGCCGCCTCCATTCCTCCCGCAGCCAATGGAGTGGAAAGGAAGTGCTCTGTACCCTCCAAAGGGTATGAATACCTTTTCACACACCTTCAACCAGGCATGCTGGTCGTCGATGTGGCAAATGCTAAAGAAATACAAGGGCAACAACGTCCTATGCCCAAATCTAAGGAGGCAAAAAAGCTGGACTTCTCTGGCCATAAGGTTACTGTACATTGCTGAGTTCCTGCACCAGCTCAGGAAAATTCAGTGCCGTGCCTGAGTTTCATTTCAGGCCCTCCCCTCAGCACAGTTTATTCACAAACACAACTACTCACAAAATAATGTTCAACAAAAGCTATTCTCCCCAGAGCAAAAAAGCTGCCAGAAGTCATTTCCTGTGTAGTGGAAAAGGACATACCCTTTTCCTTTATAGCCTTGTTGAATGATGTGACAGGCAGCCATTAACCCTTTCCTGGTCATTCCACCCTGTCACACTTGCCTAGACAACATTCTCATTACCGGAGAGGACACAGAAATGCTCTTGTTTAATTTGGCGGTAGCACTAAGCAGACTGCAAAAGTATGGTCTGAAATTAGAGAAACCAAAATGCTAATTCTGGCCCCAATCCAGCAAAGCCCTTAAGCATATGCATAGCTTTGAGCGCATGAGTGGGACTACTTAAGTTAAAGTGCTTGGCTGGATTGGGGCCCTCTTCATAGGAGTTTAACTTTCACAGGGCACAAAATTGATACTGAAGGCGTTTGTGCAGTTAATAAAACCAAACAAGCCAAAGTCAAAATCAGTAGCCATAGAGCTAAAGAACTTCACTTTCAAAGTGTTACTGAACTGCAAGCTACTACTACTTGTCTACTACAGAAAATTATAGAAAATCAAATATTTTTGTCCTGGGAAATCTCCTGAACATACTCCTACAAAAAGGTAAAAACACTGATACAAAAAAAGCATTGGCAAAAAAAAATAAAAAGTAACATAGCTAAACAAGCTGTGTCATCTGAACAGGTTTCACTGCATTTGACTCTGCTTTAGCAATAATCTTGGATTGTGATTACTCATCTGTGGAGGGGTTTTGTATCGTGAGTGGAATGAATATGACCGGTATATACCTGTAGGGAGTAGAACCGTCCTAAACAGAATACTTGGGGAAAGTAATCTTCAAGCAATAAAATGCAAATGTAAAGATATATAGCCTGCTCAGACCTAAGATGGACTGCCTCTTAAAATTGTATCATAATATATACCACATCCCCATGGTCTGAAGAATTATATATTTCCATATAAACATTTCTTGTATGGGTGACACAGACATTTAGCTTAGCCTTATTGTGCTGGATCATGGGCAATCGTTTCATGTTCAAGGTAAAAGGTTGTATCTTCCTTCAGGCCAGTCTGCCCTTGCTGGTCCATCATAAAGGCATGTTATAGTGTCAGAGGTTATTAGCACTTAAGACCAGGGAGTCTGGTCCTTCCCACCAATTAAATCTTTGAACTTTCCTGGTGGTAAGACATCATACTCTCTTTACATCATTCAGGGGGTGTTGCTGACCCAAGTGTGAAGGGTATGTACAGTAATACTAATACTTACCAACCCAGTGTCACTGCTCTCTGCATTTTGCATAGATGCAAAATTCTATGTTTTGCCATATCTGTTTCCTTTATTCTTTATAGAAGCACCAGTTCGATTTGCAATTTCCCACAATCTCATCGGAGTGGTCTCCCATTCCTACAAAATAGATTACCTTGTGGGGTAATTATAAGGTCTGACCCCAGTTTTTCTTTCATCCCAGTGATAGTTTGAGTTATCCTTGCAAAGCCTTGCGACCTCACAGAATCACCTGATCTATCTAGTTTGCATCCGACGAAGTGGGTATTAGCCCACGAAAACTTATGCTCTAATACTTTAGTTAGTCTTTAAGGTGCCACAGGACTCTTTGTCGCTTCTGATCTATGTAGTCTTCTCATAATGCCTTTGCTGTGTGTTGTGCAACAGTCTGTGCCTTAGCAGCATTTTTAGCCCTTGTCTATACCAAAAAATCACACCTCTTTAACTAAGTTGACTTTAAAGCACACTTAAATGGATTTAACACTTGCTTAGATTGAGTTAGATGGCCAGCTGTAATACTCAGAAAGGATTTTTTATCCCTGTTTTTCCCATTTTGGAATGTGTTTGCTTTTATTGAAGCTAATCTATTGGGACCAATGCAAGTAGCTGAGGGGCTACCCTTGGAAGGTTGGTCCCGTGGTCAGGGCCCGAGCTGAGGCCTTAGGGAGACCTATATTCAAGTCCTTGTTGCACCACCAACTTCCTATGTGAACTCAGGCAAGTTTCTTTGCCTGAGTTCCCTGTATATAAGATGAGGAACTAACTTCACAGGAGTATTAGGAGGATAAATTCTTTAAAGATCATGAGATGCTCAGGCGCTATAGTAATAGGAGCTATAGAAGTACCTAAGAGAGGCAGGTAATACAGAACGTGGGAATTCTGAATGATATGTAACTGCCCATTTTCATAACCTCTATGAGGAATTAGAAGACGAACTGTAACCACTTTAAAACATAGGGAAGATACCCCTTTAGAAGTGAGAATATGTAGAATACACAAGGAACCATTAATACCGTACAGGAGCTCCACTGTAAACAATAACTATCCTGGATACACAATGCATCACACTTTGGGAAGCTAGGTTGCATTGCATATGGATACCTAAGGGCATGCTGCAGAGAACTCACAATTATAGTGAATGGTTTAACGATTTCAACAGATCTAGGAAAACAAATCCCTGGTTGCGCTGAGGCACTGGTGTCTTACAAGACACAGTACTTTGTAATATTAATCCCGCTGTATCTTCAGTTCCTTTAAGTTCTTCGAAGAGTTTTTCTTTTTGCAATAGGACCAAAATACAGTAATTGTTTAACTTGATTGACTGCGGATAGCTACCTACAGGAAAGAATCAGAGAGGTAGCCATGTTAGTCTGGATTTGCAGAAGTGATAAAGGGTCCTGTGGCACCTTAAAGACTAACAAAAATATTGAAGCATAAGCTTTCTTGGGCTAATACCCACTTTGTCGGATGCATGCAGTGGACCTACAGGAAAGGCCTCTAAAGGATAGGCAGGATCATTAGCAAATGAAATAATTGTATTTCAGAGAAACTGGCACTTCAGAGTACCTGGGGTACTGTACGCAGTTTTCTCCTTTCTCTGTAATATCAACCTATTTGATTTCAATACATACAGCAGCCATCAATAAGGAAGATTGTCCAGATGTGTCTTGTGTCCACTTTGAAGTCTTGGTTGGCCAGCACTGAAATGAGGGTCTGCACGATGGATCAGAGGGCAACAGAGATGGGGGTAGCCTCACCCTCCCTATTAGTTCTGCATCTGTACTAAACACTGAACAACGATGTCGGTATACAGGCCCTCTGTGGGATTCTAACCTGCAAGCCCATGCACTCAGACCAACATTACCTTACAACCGAAAAGGATCAGAAACTGCTGCTGGATCTTGTGTCATTTGTATGGAAAGATGGTTGGCATCCATTGCCAGGGGGCATCCAGCACACAGACCTTTGCCAATTCCATAATGTAGCAGAGTGTTAAAGCAAATCATTTTTAAAAATCCATTCTATTTGTATTCCCATTGCCACCTTCTCAGAAAGCAGGGAGGTTTGAGACTGAGCAATAGTTGGATAGCCCCTCAATTTCAAACTGTGTTTTCCTGGCCAGTGGTCTCATGACGGGCATGAAGCATGGCCTCCAACTAATGTCACACAGCTTCCTCTTTATTGACTTCCACAAGCTATGGCCTGCAAAGATCCTCCCGCTTCATGGATCTCAGCTCCCTCCTGGATCATGGTGCAATGATAGACTGGGGTACTGTATTAGTGGGGAACGAGGTGTTGGACTGGTGGGGTTGGATGGAGGGGGTTTTTTTAGGAGAACTGGGAGCATCTGTTTTATTTAGTTTCCTTTTCTTCAATACATTTCAGTGGCTCTGCTTGACTCTGTGAGGCATCCTGGTGTTTGAATGGGTTGACATTCCATCCCTCAGTTATATTTGCAGGGCTGAGCTTTGACATTTTGCAGAAGCCAAACAATGATGGCTAAAGGGAAACAGTACTAACCTTTAAAACAGATGTACCCAAATGATAGGAGAACTATAGGTAGCTCACAAAGGTGACATGCTCTCCCTCCCTTACTGCCTATCTCCAAGTCACTATGGAAACTATAAATCCCCTTTTTGCTAGGTGTTATCTAACAAATAATGATGATTTATCAACTTGCTTCAGACTCTGCCGTTAAATACACTCTGCTCGAGGCAATCAGAAAACAGGTGGCTATGAAAATGTGACAAAGTTGCTTGAAGAGCCTGTTTCAGCTAAACAATTTTCCATAGACTGGAAGAATGTGGTAAACATTTTCCAGTGAAAGAAGTCATAAACACAGAGATCCATTGTCTCCAATCATCATTGAGACAAGCCTAGTGTGAATAATGACTAATGCCCACACACTAAAACTCAAATATGCTCCCCAAAGAAGAGCAAAGGGAAAAGGTTCAGGTCTTTGGCTATTGCACTTGAATTCATTTAAATACCATTGTAACTCAAATGTTTTGTCTTAATTGTCTCCTGAAAATTCAATACCTGCATTCATGCTGCTGGGCTCCAGGGATTCCAGAGCACCAAACTGTCCCCATCGAAAGGAAATGAAAAATCGGCTGATGCTATCCAGACCCCTTCAGTAACTCCAACCATTTAAGTGCTGTATCCTGCAGAGTGATTAATGATTTTTTTCCTTTTACATCTAATAGAAAGAAAGAAAGAAAAAAAGAAAGAAAAAGAAAGAAAGAACCTTAACTGTTCTCCACCCGTTATCCAAGGATATATATGCCTTTGTTCTCTGCCCTATTTTTTTTGCCAGTACAGCCTCTTCAATACGTATGGTGGGAGTTGTGGCATCATAATGATGGCAGAAAGTCTGGTTCTCTCTTGGCTAGTGTTCAGCTTTTTGTGGTTATTTTGAAACTGCAACCTGAACCTGTTCACCACTCATTTATTAACATGTATTTTATGGCACAGGTGTTATAATTAATCCAAATGGCTACCAGATGTGGCTGTCTATCTTTGGGCATGTCAGTTCCTACACACCAACCCTTAATCAGCCAGTGCCCAAGCAATGCCAAAGAAAATGAAAGAAAATCAATTCCATTGAAATATTTATGAGGGCCACCTGGATAGAGAAATACCTTGGCCTTTGCCTTTCCTCTGCTCCAGATGGCTGCAAGAGACTCACCAAACACAGGAGGTCAAACCAATCTTGCAGAGAGTTCAGAATGAAAACTATGCCTAGCTCCTTAGTTTAGGAAAGGAAATGATGTTTTGCATATACATTGCATGAGACCCTGCCCACTTTACCTTATTTATAAGAGATTCCCCTTCCTTTTACCAGTGCCAGTCCTTGCTGGATTTCATATTAGCATACTTCAGGTTGGCAGCTCCTGCCATTGCCCCCAGCAAACCCAAGGTTGCCATTTTCACTTCCCCTTTTCCAGTTCTTTGCAATCTTCTTGTGTATTTTTAGCAGATTTCTGGGACGTTCTTTTTTGAGACGTTTTACTGCAAATGGGTGGGTCAGTGTGCTCATTCTAGACCACTCCAAGAGAAATCCAGTCCCTGCTCTCTTTGGCAGCTGTACAAGTTTTAAGTCAGAAAACCCTTGTTCTCCATGAAAAGTATTTTGATTGCGGGCTCGTCTACACTACTGGCTGGATTGATGGGCAGTGATCGATTTAGCAGGGGTACTCCACCTCAACAAGAGGAGTACCTCTGTATGAGGGGTACTCCACCTCAACAAGAAGTGAAAGGGGAATTCATGGGAGAGCTTCTCCCGTCAACACACTCTGTGAAGACACTGAGGTAAGTAGGTCTAAGAATGTCGACTTCAGCTACGTTATTCACGTAACTCAAGTTGAGTAACTTAGATCAATCCCCCCCTTGCCCTGTAGTGTAGACCAGCCCTAGGTGCCCACAGAAATGAATGAGTAGAGAAGTACAAAGGAATAAAAGATTTCAAATGTACAGTTTTTAAGAGAGTGCCAAAGTGTTCCCCAGTTTAAACCCTGTGCAAACCCATTGCAGATAAAGTAAGAAGAAATTATTGGAACTATTTATATAATTCTAAATCAGATGTAACCACCTGGCAAAAAGATGTGGGCACAAGGGCGGACAGTTCAATGAGAATTTCTGCTCAGTGCAGAGAAATGGTAAAATCAAACAAAATGTTCGGATAAATAGGAATGGAGTGGAAAATAATACTGAAGATACAATGCCATATCTATTTTACCTAGGGTTACAGAAGACAGGATAAACAGCAATGGGGAATATAAATGTTCATATTTCAAGGTCTAAGCCAACTACTAATCATGTGGGATTAGGAAAAAGCTTCCCCTGTGGACAAGTTTTTGAATCATTGCCTATTATGGGGTTTTTGCACCTTTTGCTAATGAATCTGACACTAGCCACTGTTAAGAGAGACAACATACTGGACTATTTGGATCATTGGACTTAAAGCAAGTAGAGACGCTGGTAAACTCAAATGTTTATGGAGAGCTATCACAAAAGTCTTGCAAAATACACATGAATCAAAATAGATTTTTGAATTTAAACTAGTATTAGCTTAATGTTAGGGTTGTTGATTAATTCCAGTTAACACATATGATTAACTAAAAAAAATTAACTGTGATTAAAAAATAATTGCAATTAATCACACTGTTAAACAACAGAATACCAATTGAAATTTATTAAATCTTTGTGGACGTTTTTCTACATTTTCAAATAAATTATTTTTATTACAACGCAGAATACAAAGTATAGAGTGCTCACTTTATATTTTTTTTTTTACAAATATTTGCACTGTAAAAATGATAAGCAAAAGAAATTGTATTTTTCAATTCACTTCATACAGGTACTGTAGTGCAATCTCGTTATTGTGAAAGTGTAACTTAGAAATGTAGATTTTCTTTTTAATAACTGCTCTCAAAAACAAAACAATGTAAAACTTTAGAGCCTACAAGTCCACTCAGTCCTATTTTTTGTTCAGCCAATTGTTAAGACAAACAAGTTTCTTTACATTTACGGGAGATACTACTGACTGCTTCTTACTTACAATGTCACCTAACAGTAAGAACAGACATTTGCATCACACTTTTGTAGCCGGTGTTGCAAAGTATTTATGTGCAGATATGCTAGACATTCATATGCCCCTTCATGCTTTGGCCATCGTTCCAGAGGACATGCTTCCATGCTGATGATGCTTGTTAAAAGAATAATGTGTTAATTAAATTTGTGACTGAACTCTTTGGGGGAGAATTGTATGTCTCCTGTTCTGTTTTACCTGAATTCTGCCATATATTTCATGTTATAACAGTCTCATATGATGATCCAGCACATGTTCATTTTAAGAACACTTTCACAGCAGATTTGACAAAATTCGAAGAAGGTACCAATGTGAGATTTCTAAGGACGGATATAGCACTCGACCCAAGGTTTAAGAATCATAGTATCATAGAATATCAGGGTTGGAAGGGACCTCAGGAGGTCATCTAGTCCAACCCCCTGCTCAAAGCAGGACCAATCCCCAACTAAATCATCCCAGCCAGAGCTTTGTCAAGCCTCACCTAAAAGCCTCCAGAGAAGGAGATTCCACCACCTCCCTAGGTAACCCATTCCAGTGCTTCACCATCCTCCTAGTGAAAAGGATTTTCCTAATATCCAACCTAAACCTCCTCCTCTGTAACTTGAGACCATTACTCCTTGTTCTGTCATCTGGTACCACTGAGAACAGTCTAGAGCGAAACTCTTTGGAACCCCCTTTCAGATAGTTGAAAGCAGCTATCAAATTCCCCCTCATTCTTCTCATCTGTAGACTAAACAATCCCAGTTCCCTCAGCCTCTCCTCGTAAGTCATGTGCTCCAGCCTTCTAATCATTTTTGTTGCTCTCCTCTGGACTCTTTCCAATTTTTCCACATCTTTCTTGTAGTGTGGGCTCCAAAACTGGACACAGTACTCCAGATGAGGCCTCACCAATGTTGAATAGAGGGGAATGATCACATCCCTTGATCGCTGGCAATGCCCCTACTTATACAGCCCAAAATGCCGTTAGCCTTCTTAGCAACAAGGGCACACTGTTGACTCATGTCCAGCTTCTTGTCCACTGTAACCCCTTGGTCCTTTTCTGCAGAACTGCTACCTACCCATTCGGTTCCTAGTCTGTAGCAGTGCATGGGATTCTGCTGTCCTAAGTGTAGGAATCTGCGCTTGTCTTTGTTGAACCTCATCAGATTTCTTTTGGCCCAATCCTCTAATTTGTTTAGGTCCCTCTGTATCTATCCCTACCCTCCAGTGTATCTACCACTCCTCCCACTTTAGTGTCATCTGCAAACTTGCTGAGAGTGCAGTCCACACCATCCTCCAAATCACTGATAAAGATATTGAACAATACCAGCCCCAGGACCGACCCTTGGGGCACTCTGCTTAATACTGGCAGCCAACTAGACATGGAGCCACTGGTCATCTCCTCCCCATGCTGTGCTGCCCAGTGCAGCAGTCTGGGAGCTGATCTTGCTTGTGAAGTCAGAGGCAAAAAAAGCATTGAGTACATTTGCTTTTTCCACATCTTCTATCACTAGATTGCCTCCCTCATTCAGTAATTGGCCCACACTTTCCTTGACTTTCTTCTTGTTGCTAACATATCTGAAAAAAACCCTTCTTGTTACACTTAACATCCCTTGCTAGCTGCAACTCCGAGTGCGATTTGGCCTTCCTGATTTCACTCCTGCATGCCTGAGCAATAATTTTATACTCTTCCCTGGCCATTTGTCCAATCTTCCACTTCTTGGAAGTGCCTTCCAAAATCTGAGAGGGATGAGGTGTGGAGAATGCTTTCAGATGTCTTGTTGCCCTCCTCTGGACTCTTTCCAATTTTTCCACATCTTTCTTGTAGTGTGGGCTCCAAAACTGGACACAGTACTCCAGATGAGGCCTCACCAATGTTGAATAGAGGGGAACGATCATGTCCCTCTGATGTACGCAACACTCTGATGCGGAAACTACAGAACCCAAATCACCAAAAAACAAAATCAACCTACTGCTGGTGGCATTTGACTCAGATGATGAAAATGAACATGTGTCGGTCTGCTTCGGATTGTTATTGACCAGAACCTGTCATCAGCATGGACACATGCCTTCTGAAATGGTAGTTGAAGCATGAAGGGACATATGAATCTTTAGCGCATCTGGCATGTAAATATCTTGCGACGCCAGCTACAATAGTTCTATGAGAATGCCTGTTCTCACTTTCAGGTGACATTGTAAACAAGACCTGGGCAGCATTATCTCCTGCAAATTGTAACCAAACTTGTTTCTCTGAGCGATTGGCTGAAGTAGGACTCACTGGACTTGTAGGTTCTAAAGTTTTACATTGTTTTATTTTTGAATGCAGTTATTTTGTGTACACAATTCTCCATTTGTAAGTTCAACTTTCATGATAAAGAGATTGCACTACAGTGCTTGTATTAGGTGAATTAAAAATACTATTTCTTTTGTTTTTTGCAGTGCAAATATTTGTAATAAAAATAAGTATAAAGTGAGCACTGTATACTTTGTATTCTGAGTTCTAATTGAAATCAATATATTTTAAAATGTAGAAAACATCCCAAAATATTTAACTAAATGGTAATTATTATTATTATTATTTAACAGTGTGATTAATCATGATTATTTTTTTAATCATTTGATAGCCCTTCTTAATTTGTTTTCTGCTATTCACTTAACTCAAGTCAGCCTGGACAGAATGCACTGCGAAAAATAAGCCTAAATGACTCCAGCACCAGACTAGATCAGAGCAGAGCTCAGTCAACTCAGCTGGGAAGCTTAAGGAGTAAGAAGGATGAGCAAAATTCTCCATTTAAACCCATCCCAGTAATTACTGCACATTTGATGGCCACACTCAAATGAGTCTAAGCTTATAGTGTCCAGCCACTTGAAGCTGGAATGATATGAAAGCAGCCTCGTCCTGAGTGGGTTCATGCAGAACGATGAACATAACTGGAGAAACCTACGCTGAAATGGACTCATCCAGTCCTTCCATACACGTCTCAGCAATACATGCAAAGCCAGAGACTGATCCATGGTAAAATCATTGAAGGTAGTGACCTCATGAGCCCAGTACTAAACTGCTTGAGAGCCGATGTCACAAACACCATGTCCAGGCAAACCCAGCCAACTGTACACAACTATATCACTTCACATGGCACACCAATACATAACCACAACCTTGGAACTAGCAGTCATTGGTAACATGCAGGTAAGTAACTCCACAGATAGTCTTGTATTTCTGAATTTAAAGAGATTTCAAAATGTGTGTTGTGCACAGATAATTTTTAATCACATATAACTCCCTTTTAAAAATGTATGTTATTTGTAAATGGAAATATTGACTAGTACATGATGGGGACTAGACATCTGGGAAGCTTGAAGTGATAGAATTAAATTGGTTTTGAATGATTAATGCATAAAAAATCATTTTAAAAAAATCCAGCAGGAAAACTACTTTTTTCACCATCATATTCAAGATTTGACAAACAGATTTTGTGTATGGCTTCCAAAAGCATTCGTCTCAGCATTGAAACCAAGCCTGTAAAATTTCAGACAGAAGAGTCAAAGCAGATGGTTTTAAGATTAATGTCCTGCTATGACGTTTGATACCAGGTAAAACCTTTACAAGTGTCCTGATCATACAATAGACCGGAGTAAGTAAAGTGTAGGAAACAACCAAAACTTCTGCTAAGAACCCTTCTGTAATAAAGTATTCTGCCAATGGGAGCAGCTCACAGGGAAAGAAAAGTAAGGCCAGAAGGTTAGTAGAAACATTATAGATATAGGAAAAAGCATATGGGTAGCAGCTGTAGGGAGAAACATTACAAGTGGAGCTGATGGAATGAAAGCAAAGTCAGGAACGTCTGAAACATTGAAGAGAACTGTGAGACTCCCATTTCTATAAGAATGATTCTCTAGGAGTATTTACACCCTTGGCAGTCAGTGACAGAGGAAAAAGAGTGACCATTACAGTGGGTTAAATAGTGTACCTGGGAACGTGCATCTTATCCCTCTGTGCCTGTATACCTCCTGGGCCCTTTCCCTTTCATTTCCCCCATTCCCTGGGTCTTCCTTTGTATTCTCCAACCGTATCTCTGCCCCTGTCATCTCCTGGCTTTTCTTTCATCCTTTTCTTTCTCCTTCAGCCCTGAGATGAGGTGGCCACTCTCATTGTCCCCTCAGTGCCTGTAGGGTGGAGGTGTGGCACGGGGAAGGGCAGCTGCTTTTCCTCCTTCTGCTGCTCTCCACTCTCATCAGCTCCATGTGAAAGCAGAATGGCTGAGGCAGAAGAAGGAGAAGCACAGCCAGATACATCTGCTCCTATTTGCACTTCCTAGTGAAGGCCTGAGCCAACTATTTTTCAGCTCAGCCATTCATAGATTCATAGATTTTAAGGCCAAAAGGGATCTTTATGATCATCTAGTCTGACTTCCTCTATAACATCTACCCAGGATTTTGGCTGGGTCCATGAGAACTGAAGAGCAGGGTCGAAAGTATGGGATAGTTCCAGACAAAATAAATCAGCAGTAAGTATGGCATTTCCAAAACCACAGGCCTCTATTACTCCTCTTAGCTGTCACTCCTAGCAGTGCTTTGATACTCGGTCAGGTGCAGTTAATTACTGGAGGGTCACACGTTCACACACGGCGTTATATTATACCTATCTTGTCTCCCACTTAAGCAAACAGCACACACCCCAGGGAGCAGGGGGAAGCTGACAGTTGCCTGAGATATGCTGAGGATCCCAAGCAGGAGCGAGCCAGCTCCCTCTTTATATCCACAGAGAGAGAGGCAGAAGCCCTGGCTGCCAGTGTGTCTGAGGTAGTCTGGGGCTTGTCGTTCACGTGCAGAGTAAATGGAGTAAAGGTGATTCTTGGGGTTATATCTGGAGGCTGAAGCTTTTGACCCAGGCTGGGAAATGTACAGGGCAGCCCCGGGGCATTGGGGTGATAGAAAAGATAAAATGGGGTCTCCATCCTATTGTGGGATGGTGAGTGCAGGAGGCTCCTGTATCTGGATTGTACAGTGAGGCTAATGTTCTTCCCCTCAGAAAGGGGATGTGGAATAAGAAACACTTAAGACAGTCACCAACCTGCAGACATCAGCCTTGTGCTAAGGGTCTGAAGGAGACAAGTGACCTCAATCTTCAAGAGCAAACCTGTGACGCTGGGTGCTTCAGGGCAAGTATTCATACACGTGAAGACCAGAAGGGACCATTACACCCAGCTAGTCTGTGCTGTACTAATTTTCTTCCAGATCAATGATAAAGACATTGAATAGCACTGGGCCATGAACAGACCCTGTGGGACCCGTCTAGAAAAACACCCATTGAATGATGATTACCCATTACAGGTTGAGCTGTCAGTGAGCCAGCTTTTAATCCTGTTAATATGTGCTACGTTGATTAGTGCTGTTTTTAAAATCAGAAGGGTGTGTGCTATTAAAACAAACATCCAATAAGTCCAAGTGTATTATATCAACATAGTTACCTGTACTTGTAATCTCATTACCAAAATGGGAATCTCACAACAATGATTTGATAAGATCTATTTTCTGCAAAGCCATGCTTATTACATATTAATTATGATATTAATTATGATACCATCCTTTAATTCTCTACTGATTGAATCCCATATCAGCCATTTGATGACTGTGCCTGGGATCAATGTTAATCTATAGACTATAGTTATTGGGCTTATCCAATTTACCCTTTAGAAATATTGGTAGAACATTCACTTTTTTCCCATGCTCTGGAACATCCCCAATATTCCAAGACTGATTAAGGATCTGAATCCGTGGGTCAGAGAGCAACTTGGTCAGTTCTCTTAACATACACTAGGGTGCACTAATTACTGGTCATGGTGTGGCTATACCAGGCTTCTCAGCCTGGGGGTCAGGACTCCTCTGGAGTTCATGAGGTTATTACATGGGGGGTCATGAGCTCTCAGCCTCCATCCCAAACACCGCTTTGCCTCCAGCATTTATAATAGTGATAAATATATTAAAAGGTGTTTTTAATTGATATGTGTGTGTTAGTGGCGGGGGTCGCACTCAAAGTCTTGCTATGTGAAAGGGGTCACCAGTACCAAAGTTTGATAACCACTGAGCTATACACCATTGCTCACACCGGGAGATGAGGAGGAGCTGCACAACAGCCGTTTTCCCCAGGGGCATTGTGCCTGCGCTAAGGTCAATGTCTCCAGTGCGCACAGGAATTGCATCTGCTAAACCCCGATAAAAGGGTTCAGGGTGCTTTCCCCCGGCCCACTCTGGTGCCATCTCACACCCTAGCATTACAGACATCATTAGCTCCCCCAGTCCTTGCAGATTGTGTGTGGAAGGACTAAGATTGTGCCTGCGTCCTGCACACGGTTACAATGGAGACAGAGGGGGTATTGTATGCTTGCGTTCTTCCTGTTGTCCCTTGCTCTCTACATATCTATGTAGGAATGGCCCTCACTGTTGTTATTCCAACCCTTCATTCATCCCGGTGGGCAGAACATTCTTTAAAGACAACTGATAAGATGCAAGCAGGCAGGTCCTTGGTCCAAGCTATTTTGCTCTCTGAAACTACCTTAGCTATAAAGCCAATAGAGTGGCTCCAGATGTAGTAGGTATAGTGCACTGAGAACCTTTGACATGAAAGATACTACAAAAAAATAAAATGAGCCAGAAGGAAGATTATCTGAATCTAGGGCCTTGTGGGTGACAAGGAGTCTATGATGCTTTAAGAGCTGGTGCCTAGATTCATAAAAGTACTTAGGACCGAAGTCTGGGTTTAGGCGCCTCAATCCCAGTTTTAGGCTTCAATGTGATTCACAAAACTCCTGTTGAACTTTGTAGGCTCCTAAACTGACTTGGGGCCTAGGTTTTTGCAGTAAAAATTCCCTAGGTGCTTATGTTTCTCCCTCTGAGCATGTGCCTCCCTCTAGGCATCTGGATGTCAGTCTGCTGCCTCTGAGTCACAAACCATGGGAAGATAGGTGTTTAACTGCCTAAGTGATGTGTGGGGCCTGATCCAATAGGAATGCCCAGAGGGTACTCCGGATAAAAAATTGAAGAGACATTGGAGCAGGGATCCTGGATCGCTTACATCCTCAGGGAGTACAGTAACCACCGGTCTATAGAATCATTCTTGTGTGCATGCGCTGTCTCTGTCTCCCAGTATGACTCTTTAATTACTTATTCACCATGGAACAGCTCCAACAGGAGAAACTGATGGAGGCCCACATGTGACTATCCTCTAGCCACTTGGTTAGCACACCCATCTGAGAGGTAGGAGATCCTATTCAAATCCTCTCTCCTTCCTGGGATGGGGGGACTTGAACTGGTGGTCTCACACCCCTGAGGTGGGTACTTAACCACAGGGCTCAAACTTAGCAGAAAGGTAGGTCTCTTTCTCTTCTTGCAAGACGGACATAGAAGTCTAACTCCAAAGATGGTCCCTGTTCATGAATTGCTAGCACAGATAGGTGCTAGCTCTGTGAAAGGAGTAGATTAGCACACTCACCTCTAATCAGCATCTCCCACTGGCCAGGCACCGACTTCTTCTGGCACTGCTGAGTGCTTGACCTGCCTCTGCCTCCGGCCCCACTCCAACCCCGACCCAATTCCAAACCCTTCTCCAAAGTCCCCACCCCAACTCTGCCCCCTCCCTTCCCCTATTCTACTCCTTCCTCAGATCCCTGCCCTGGCCCCGCCTCTTCCCAGCCTCCTCCCTGAGCACGCCTGCTCCTCTCTCCCAGCTATAGCAAGCTGTTTGGCAGTGGCAAGTGCTGGGAGGTAGGGCGGAGCAGAGATGTGGCAGAGGAGGAAGTGGGGGTGGGGGGGTGGCAGGGAGCTTGGCTGCCGGTGGGTGCAGAGCACCCACTAATTTTTCCCCATGGGTGCTTCAGCCCTGGAGCACCTATGGAGTTGGTGCCTATGCTGGCTAGGATAGGTGGCTTCCTGCCTGGGATGCAGACTTTTGTTAATAGGCGTCTAAGGCACCTATCTCTCTCTATGCATTGTCTAGGGAGCATACTCACATAACCCAGGCCTTGTGAATCACAGTGATTTTTTAGTATCAGAGGGGTAGCCGTGTTAGTCTGGATCTGCAAAAGCGACAAGGAGTCCTGTGGCATCTTATAGACTAACAGACATATTGGAGCATAAGCTTTTGTGGGTGAATACCCACTTCGTCGGATGCATGCAGTGGACATTTCCAGAGGGAGGTATAAATATGCAGGCAAGAATCAAGCTAGAGATAGAGGTTAATTCAATCAGGGAGGATGAGGCTTTCTTCTAGCAGCTGATCTGGAGGTGTGAACACCAAGGGAGGAGAAACTGCTCTTATAGATGGTGAGTCATTCACAGTCTTTGTTTAGTCCTGAACTGATGGTATCAAATTTGCAACTTAACTGAAGCTGAGCAGTTCTCTTTGCAGTCTAGTCCTGAAGTTTTTTTGCTGCAGGATGGCTACCTTTAAATCTGCTATTGTGTGTCCAGGGAGATTGAAGTGTTCTCCTACAGGTTTTTGTATATTGACAGTCCTAATATCTGATTTGTGTCGATTTATCCTTTTATGTAGGGACTATCCAGTTTGGCCGATGTACATAGCAGAGGGGCATTGCTGGCACATGATGACATATATTACATTGGTGGACGTGCAGGTGAATGAACCGGTGATGGTGTGGATTATCTGGTTAGGTCCTGTGATGGTGTCGTTGGTGTAGGTATCTTGGCAGAGTTGGTATTGAGGTTTGTTGCATGGATTGTTTCCTGACTTAGAGTTGCTACGATGTGGTGTGTAGTTGCTGGTGAGAATATGCTTCAGGTTGGTGAGTTGTCTGTGGGTGAGGACTGGCCTGTCTCCCAAGGCCTGTGAAAGTGAGGGATCATTGTCTAGGATGGGTTGTAGATCACTGATGATGCATTGGAGAGTGATTTTTTAGGTGCTTAGTAGTTAAGTGCTGTGATACTTAGGCCTGGTCTACACTAAGGGAGAGAGGGTCAACCTAAGATACGCAACTTCAGCTATGCGATTAGCGTAGCTGAAGTTGGCGTATCTTAGGTCGACTTACCTGGCTGTCCACATGGCAAAGAGTCAACCGCTCTGCTCTCCCGTCGACTCCGCTTCCATCTCTTGCCGAGGTGGAGTTCCGGAGTGGACGAAGAGAGCGCTCGGGGATCGATTTATTGCGCCTACACTAGACATGATAAATCAATCTCCGATAGATTGATCACTGCCTGCCGATCTGGCAGGTAGTGTAGACATACCCTTACTGCTCCAACACTTAACTCTTTTGTGCATCCAGGCCAGGGTCATAAGCCCTGGGAATACCAATCTTTAAAATGTAATATCTTTAAAGTATGAAATCCAGCTGCTCTTGTCTTCCTGAAAGCAACTAAGAGAAGTCTCAGTGGTGACAGCTATATCTCCATCGGCTTTCTGAAGAGCTTTCTGAAGGGCTTGTGTTTTTGGTGTAAGCTGAACATTATTGCATTTATAGCATGCACTCATGTAAATCACTACGTCAGCCACATATTGTGCCTAGGATATTTAATCAATTTTACTCAAAAAAGGACCCAGTCGAAAATTAGACTGGAACATATATATTAAAAAAAGGAGGGAGAGAGAGCTTTATGGGCTGTGATGAGATGACCTCATCCAATGTTTGTTTTTTTAGAAGATATCAAACTCCTTCTGATTATTTGGGATTTGCTTTGTTTAGTTTTTTGATTGAGGATCCAACCTGGAAACAGAAAGGAAAGGGAGAGGAGTGGGTGTGCAGGAGCAACTAGTAACAGACAGCAGGTTTTTCCAGAATTATCACCACATTTTAACTTGATGTAGGTTTAATCTAAAGACTCCAGCCTCCCTCCAGCATCCACATGTTGAATCAATTGAAAAGCAACCAACAGGTAAATATCTCTGGCACGGCGCTGCTAATAACGTAGCAGACCTTTAGCAGAGAGGAAGCCCTTTTGACCCCCTTGTGAAAGCTTTTCTATGGCCTCAGGTTTTTCTTTTTCTTTTTACTGTTGTAGCAAATGCAAGAAGCAGACACCTGTGAGAAGCTGATAACTTTGCATATGTTAACAAGGGGAAAAAGCAGATTCGAACAGATTTTATTTGGCTTTGAGAAAACACTGGGGAGAAATACAGGAGAGGAATTGACTGACAAGGTCTTCAATAGAAACCCGTCAATTGGTAATGTGAGAAAGTGCTTGTAAATGCACAAAAAAGCCTTTGGCACTTTCCAAAACTGGGACGCCTTGCCTGAAATATTCAACGGTTCTCCATTGTTTTCTGTCCTCCTGTGTTGAGGTCTAACCACAGAACAAGGCATCACTGACCCACACTGCTGCTCTGCATATCCATCTGGAATGTGTCAAAAGTTGGCAGCCTGCCCCTACACAAAATGCTAGAAAAGGAAGGAGGTAACTAGTACAAATCTTAATACAAATAAATACCATTGTGCACTGTGATCACATAAGATCTTACGTGCTATGATGAGTTGCATTGGGTCACTGTAAAAACAGGAGCCCTCTGAGAATCATCAAGATGCTGAAAGAAAAATGTTCATGAACCACCAGTGATTCAGTCCACCAGCACAATGCTAGGAGGTTGTTGGGAGAACACCCCTCGAATTAGACATAAAACTAGTGTTCTGGCTGCATCTGATCAACAATTTTTGACCTGCCAGTCAATTATTTTGTTCACATCAATTAGTGAAAAAATTATTTGTGAACAATTGCTGTTTCTATTTGAATAGCTCTAGCCCTGATCTAAATTATCAGGCCCTTAAAGATTTCACAACACTGTTTGGAAAGATAGAAATGTTACCCCCATGCCCTGTTTAAATACCATCTCTGGTATTTCCATTCTGTCTCTCTAGTTTCCCCCTACAGTTTCAACGGGATTAGGAAATCTTCACTTCCTGTCCTAAACTGTGGTGCAGAGCTATTATGCTCTATAAAGCAGCTGCTACAGCATTACGATTTAGAGGTGGATGAACTTCGCAGGTGTGTGTTGTAATCCCTGTGTCTAATGTATTTTAACAGTTTGGGTGCCAGTAGAGTGCAAGGCAATAGGGAATTTAAGATTATTATTTACAAGGCACTTTTTTGCTGCTGTTATTGACTGTGTATTATTGAGTGTTCTCTTCCATATGTGTTTTTTTTTCTGGTACAGGTTCCATTTTATCCTCTCTAAAAATTCCATTTTTTCCTCTTTAAATGTTATTGGATGTACTATTGGTTCATAGGAAATTAAAGGAAAATGTTATTACATTATAAGGCGCTCAGTATACATGAATGTCTTGATTAAATTTTTACAATTTAACACAGTAATTAAGATTTTAAAATAACAAACTTTTCTTTACATCAATATTATTGTAATCAAAAATGTAAATACCAGTTACTAATAATATTTTGTGCAAACTTTTTTTGATTGATTTGAATATAACTTGTATCGAAAGTGGGTAGTTGATTGATTGATTTTCTAGTAAGGCCCCAGGATAGTTATAAATGTGCTCCATAGTTTATAAATGTTTTATACTATATTTTTGTAGTGGTGGGTTATTTTTATAAGGTTAAAGTAAGTTTATGCTTTATGTTGTTACAACCAAAAGAAAAATATTTGAGATTTCAAAATATTATTCTGAACTGGGACAAGAAGTTGAAATCTCAATATTATTTTTTTAGAGACAACAAACTGAAAAAAATTTGCTTTGGGTCAATCAAAATATTAAGTTTCAGTAACTCAAAAAGTTTTGTTTTAATTTTGTCCATTTTAATTTCTTTTTTACTAGAACTAGCTCACATTTCAAATTTTGAAACTGGAATTTTTCCTTTTGAAAATGTCAAAATGAGATATGAACAATTTTGAAACTATTTAAAAAAAATTCATCAGAACTGATGCTTTCCCACAAACAGTTTTGATTCCAGTGAACTGACACTTTTCAATCAGAAAACAATTCATCGAAAAATTCCCCACCAACTCTAACCATGAGTCAGATCCTCAGCTGGTGCAAGCTGGCGTAGCACTACTGAGGTCAATGGAGGTAGGCCAGTTTACACCAGCCAAGGATTTCTTACCCTGTTTGTGCACTTAAGTCAGTTTCAGGGAGTTGTCCACATGGTTGACTTTCAGAATGTAAAATAAAGGATTAGACATTGAGGATCTGGCCCTGAGTCAATTACCAGCTTGAAATATATGAAATGATGGATCAAAGCTCAAAACTGGTATATGAAATTATAGCTTCATTGTATGGGTGAAGATGCACACATTTTTGAGACAGTCTCATTTGGTTATGAATTAGTTGCCACTTGTTCCTTGCATTCTCCTTTGCAACTGTAGTCTACTATATTTTGATAATGGAAAAAAGGGAGTTTAGTCAGTTATGTTTTACATAACCAAAACCCAAAATGTACGTATTTGACTGTCTAATATTTCACCTGCAACTTACTTTCCAACCCAAGCATCACTATCAGGTGTGAAGTCAGCATCATCTACAAATGCAAAGACTTTCCCAAGTTGTCGTGCATATACAGAGAATTAATACATAAACTGGGAGAATCTTCTTATGGCTCAGGGGCCTCTTGATGCCAGCAAAGGGCTCAAGGGTTACAGAAATTAATCCTCTGGGTTTTGTATTTGCATTCTAATTCAAAGAGTGTCATGTGAGGTCTCTGTTGAAAGCCGGTGTCACTTTGGTCATCAGTATCATTGCAAAATGCATGTACAGACATTGTGTAAGGAGTTATGTGTTTACACTGAAAATTATTTTCTTAAGGTCTGTGTCTAGGGACTGGTCAGCAGCAAAGATGAAAAGCAGATTTTCTTTCAGACAAGAAATGTTTATTTTCCTCTGTTTACAGGCATCTTGATTACTGTATGGTTCACAGTGTGTCTCCACTCACAAATCTGAGCAGAATACTAATGAAGGATTGTGGAATATTTGAAGAACAGAGATTAACAGGAAGAAGTAAACAGCAGGAGCTATCCTATTTAGGGATAATACAATGAAATATCTGAGGTACAGATGAACCCATATATATTCCTTCAGTCTGTGAAGATGAGCTATCAGAGGGCTTGATCTTATGAGATGGGGTCTGTGATGGGGTGTTCACCCCACACTTGCTCTGAAGGGGTTAATGTCAGTTAAGAAGGGAGCCAATTAACCAGACAGGCCACAGCTGAGGGGAATCAGGTGGCTTAGGTAATCCCCTGACTGAATAACCAAGAGCTTAGCTGAGGAGGAACAAGCTGGGCTGGGGTTATAAAGACAGGAAGTTGAAACAGAGAGGTGGTGGTGGAAAGGAAGTAGTCTGCAGTCACTTTGCGGGAGAAGCGGGGGGAGGGAGGGAGGCTACAGAGCCAAAGTAGCCCACTGTTCCTCCCTGAGAGGAGATAGTTTTGGGACCAGCAAACCCAGAGAAGTGGAGGAACCAGAAGGTTAGGAAAGCCCTAGGGAAAAGGCAGTAAGACCAAGAATGGAACAGACCCTGGCTGCTGAGTCAAGGGTCCCTGAACTTTAACTGGGAGTAAAGAGTGGGTCTAGTGAACAATTTATTGCACCAATGTGTTATGGTGCCTGTTCTATTGTTAGGAAGAAAAGGATTCACAGATCTTTTTTCTTTCTCTAAGGGCTTCTACCTTAATATGGTAGAGAAAGATATCACCCTTATTTGTATTTTCCAGCAAGGCCATCCTGAGAATATATCTGCACTTAAATCACTACAGCAGCACAGCTACAGTGCTGCAGCTGCGCCACTGTAGAGCTTTAGCATAAACACTACCCATGCCAGCAGGAGGGGTTCTTTCACTGGTGTATAGACAGCAAATGTGAAAAATTGGGACCAGGAGTGGGGGGTAATAGGAGCCTATATAAGAAAAAGACTCAAAAATCAGGACTGTCCCTATAAAGTCGGGACATCTGATCACCCTATTGGTGTAGGTAATCCACCTCCCTCTCGCTTCTGTCATCCTAGCACTGTCCACACAGGGGTTTAGGTTGTCATAGCTATGTCTCTCAGCGATGCGGATTTTTCACACTCCTGAGAGACATAGCTATGCCCATATAAATTCCCAGTCCAGACCAGCCCTCACCATCTCACCATCAGTCAAATAATGAGGCCATTTATTTGGACTTACACTTGTTTTCCATTTGCAAGAGGGCCTCAGTAGTAAGGAATTGGCCCTAAAATCAAAGAGCCAAATGCTCAGCGGGTGTAGTTTTTTCCTCCATTCATATCATCACATGGCCTCACCTTCCCAGATAAACCTCCTCATTCACTGTGTTGCCCTAGGTCTTATTTACTGTACACCATCCAAACCCTGCTCTGAGTACAGAGTTATTAATTTCCTTCTGGGCTTTTTGGTGGTGCTGTCTAAAAATAATACTTTACAAACATGACTGAATTTATTTTCACAGCATCACTGGCAGATGAGGGGGTATTCTCCCGATTTGATTGACGGGGAACTGAAGCACAGAGATTAAGGTAAAAATTGCACCTTTGAATGTGGGAGGTCTCCCGATGTTTCTGCTGATGGGTCCAGGCCGTGAGGCAGGTCTGAGAAGGAGAATCTTAAAACATGAGATGTGCTCTCTTTTGTGCTCATGGAGACATTTGTTCTTTTTTGGTTGTTTGTGATTTTATTTAATCTAAATTAAAAGTAATCCCAGATGAAAATCCATGTTGGCTCTTTATGCATGGAAAACACAATATGGATCCATTTAATGCAGTCTTTATAAATCTATTGTCATTTTTTAATGGCTCCACTCCTTGATATTTGGGAAGAGAAGCAGTAAGTGGAGTTAGATCAGCATTTCAGAAACCCATCCACCCCCTTTCAGGAAACCACTGACACCTTCCCCTGAAACTTTGTCATGTGTTATTAAAGGTCTTAATTTATACACTTCCTGTGCCTCCTGTCCCCAGCTAGTCCTTCATACCCTCTTCACACCACACACTGGGGAATGCTGCTCTCCTTTTTTGCAGACTGTGTTGAGAAGCAAAATACTTTAAATGTCAACATTTTAAACTATCATAACTGGCATCTCAGTCAGCAACCATTAAAATGAATAGGGCAGTTCACACCTCAAAGCTATTGTTTCAGGCTCTCTGCAAATTCAGGGTAACCATCTCTGCACTGGTTGCACTAATTTCATGATTTTAAGGTTTTCTTTGCGGGGATTAAAAAAATCAAAGCAGAACTTCTAAAGAATAACCAACAGGTACAATCTTTCACCCCCTATTAGTCCTTTGCAATCACTCTTAGAAATGCCCTTCACACTTTGGGAAACACTAGATTAGGCCAAAGGGACTGCTTAAAGTCTGGTTCTGCCCCTGGAAAGTGACTGTGTACAAAATCTCCTTCTTCCCTTGCAGATCTGTTCCTTTGTGTATCAGAGTTAAACCTGCTCACTAGTGTCAAAAATAAGCTATTATTGTGTTTTATTCATGTCACCCTGCAGAGCCAACATAGCTAAGAGAGAGGGAACTAAAGTCTCCAGCCCTTATTGTATTCCAACCAGTTAGACCTGTACAAACCAGAAGACTAATAGCATTGCACATGTCACTGAGGGCAGACATTGGCAAGAAGAGCCTATATCACTGATGGAAAGAACCCAGCTTAGTTCTCAGATCCATGAATGAGTTCACAGTGCCGGTAGCTTGACACAGAAGTCACTGAGTGACAATAATAATGGAATCCCTTTATGCATTTTGGCAGTCATTTTCCAGAGCACTTTTAAGTCTCAGTGGGAGAACCTCTGAGTATTTAATATACTGGCCTAGTGTGTGTGAACATGTCTCCCTCTAGTGACTGCTCCCAGCACGTATGAGAGCTGGACACTCAAAGGAATTGTCTTTCATTTTGTGTGCTGTCAGTACTTTTATGTTGAGCCTGTTACTGCCTGCCTCCTATTCAGTTGTGAGCAGTC
This sequence comes from Dermatemys mawii, assembly GCA_007922305.1. Taxonomy (NCBI): domain Eukaryota; kingdom Metazoa; phylum Chordata; order Testudines; family Dermatemydidae; genus Dermatemys; species Dermatemys mawii. The sequence continues at coordinate 33,308,012 of ML677351.1, forward strand.
TCACCTGTTGGCAATCAGGAGATGGGTCTGGAACATCACAATCTCCACTGTAGGTTAGAATGCACCCCAGTGACTGGGAAGCCGTGGACACTGGCTGGTAAAACTTGGGAGGCTTATGGCTCTGCACTAGCACATGTCAGACTCCAGTAGCAGCAGTGTTGTAACACAGAGGCCGCACTCTGAAATCGACTGTGGCTCAGTGGAGCGGGAGAGGCAGGGGGATTGTGGTTCTCCCCGCCACACTGATAGTACTAAGGGCTTGATCTCTTTATATCTCGAAGAGGGTCACTGGCTGTGTGACATGCTGCTCTATGTGCTGTGCACGTTTTGGCAGGAGAAAGGCCCAAGGGGAAAGGCAGGCTCTGGGACGGTGTAATAAACAGAGCGCCTTTGGCAGCCTGCACTTTCTCTTTTAACAATATGAATTAGTGGTTGTTGTTAGCATAAAATCACCAGTTAAAACACTCTCAGCTCATTTTTTAACTGTGGAGCTAATTGCACTTAAGTGCCTGAGCTCCAGCGAAATGAAATGGCACCTTTGTGAAGAATCCCCCGGTGTTTCCCTGGCACATCCATAACGACCTTTAAAATAAGCCGTTACCATTCTGACATCGTACCAAACTGACACCTTGGGCTGGGATTTAATTTTGAGTTATGGCAGTGTTAGGAAAACATATGATGTGGCCGTTTGTTTGCAGAAAGAAGAGGGAAAAAAATCATAAAACCCTCTTTTTTATGAGCTGTCGCTTGATTCGTTCCTGGAACCCAAGTAGCAAGGTTCTAAATCAATGCACACAGCTGTTCTTGCTTCTTGGAGCTCAGCAGGTGTACTACCCAATGCGCTAGCCATCTCCCCCCACTCACATAACAAATAATAACGTCTTACACACACCAGCCATCCATCACAGTTACGGCCAGCCCCGGTGCGCCGCTGTTCTCAGGGTAACAGGGAGATTTTTTTTTTTTTACTTTTTACAGTAGAAATACTCTGTCCATGGATTATTAGTCACACTTTCTGGACTCTTTAATTGAATAACCTTTGGCTCTTGTGGCAAAGAAGAAAAAAACAAACCCCTACACCACAGTGTTTATTTGTGTTAAAAAACAATAGCCGTATTGTGACTTGCGAAATCAATTAGTCTTCCTTTGCAGTAAGGGCCCACATCTGGTGTGATTTAAATTAATGTAAGGGAAGGGCCGCAGAGGCCCAAAGACCCTGAGTTCTCATTTCAACAGGTGACAGAGAAGGCATAAAAGGCTAATATATACTACAAGTCGGGAGGCAGGGCTATAAATACTGGAGGGTTTACTTAGGAGGTAAAACAAAGCTAACCAATACTACAAAATAAATACCTTCCTGAGATGGGCTGTCACCTGGAATGAGCAGAGGTAGCAGGAGGCTAGGAGGGGACAGAGATTAGTGGGCACAGCACATTCAAGTCTAGTTAGTCTACTGGGGCAACAAAAATAAAAATGGTCACTCATGGTTATTTTTGCTGCTTGCGCTGTTTGGAAGTTGCATGTGTCTTTCACTGTGTAGTGAGTAGTGGGAAAGGGGTAGGGAAATATGTTTGAATCCTTTATGATTCAGCGTGCCTGGGATGTAATGGTCATTAAAGATCCCATTGCATTTTTTGTATAAGTAGGGGCATTAACGCCAATTTCCTTGCCTAATTGTAAAATGGGTAATTCTATTCTGTCTCTGTCATTCTGCCTTGTAATTTCAGATGGATAGATGAGATTTCCTCATCTATACTGCTGTTCCAGTATGCTGTTAGCTGCCACATTTGCAGCTAGAGGTGGCTGCATTTCTCTGGGAGGTAAAGAGATTCTTAAAAGAGTATGTACAATAGGGGATGTGTCCACATGGGAACTTTAATCTGAAGATTTTTGGTGTGTCTGGTAACTCACAGTATGCAATTCGCAGCAGTAGTATGCACAAGGAACTCCTGTTTCATTTTCAGTTTGTGTTGTGTGAACATATGGGTGGCAGTCTGCTGTAAATTGAGGGCATAGTGTTTTCTGGGGTATCCCACGCTCCTTTTCTTCACTGCTGAACGACATATATCCTGGGGTTGTTTTTGCTATCACTTATGGGAAGGTGAGTTCAGTTTTGTTTTTTGATACCATGTTTCTACTGTCTCCACTCCATGTTTCCTTTGTGGGTGGGCTTGCACCATTTTCGAATTGCTGTCAGCCAGCGTGGACCTAGCAATGCTCCACAGTGCTATGATGACCAGTGTGAACACAAGGAGACTGCTTGGGCTGTATAACAGCACTCAAAGCCAGACATATCCACCATTAGACTTTACCCATCACACCACTGAGCAGATGATGATGGAGCAGGAGAATATTCTACAGCAGCAGCTCCTCTGGCAGCAGAACACTGTGAAGTGGTAGCAGCAGAAACAGAAAAGGAGGATGGTCCAGGGCTGCTGGAACAAGAGGACTGGTTCCTGGATGAGCTACACAATATTCAGTGCCATTTGGACCTGGGAAACCAGCATGGCTTGGTGGGAGAGGATTGCTTTGTGGACCTGGGACGGCCAGCAGTGGAGAGAACTTCGGAATGGAGAGGGCCACTTTTTGGGGGGATTCATGCAACACTGACCTTGGAGCTTCAGCAGAGCATATCAACATGTGGTGTCCCATGTCCATGGAGAAATGGGTCACCATGTGGAAGCTGGCCATCCCAGAATACTACTGGTCTGGAGCTAACTGATTTGGCATGGGAATCATAGAATCATAGAATATCAGGGCTGGAGGGGGACCTCAGGAGGTCATCTAGTCCACCCCCCTGCTCAAAGCAGGACCAGTTCCCAACTGTTAGGGCCATTCTTATGCAAGTCTGCTTTGCCACTGATATGGTGTTGTCTAGCTGGGTCATCAAGCTGGATAGTGCTCGGGAGACTATTGATGGCTTTGCATACCTGGGGTTCCCAGAAGATATTGGGGCAACTGTTGGAACCCACGTACCTATCTTTTGCCATGCTCTGCACCCCCGCCCCCTCCAGGAAGCAGAATTTCTCCATGGTGTTCCAAGGACTGGCTGACCACCGCGGCAGATTTACAAACAAATGCATGATGATCCAGAAGGGTCCACACTGCTATCATCTTTCAGAATTCAGTTCTATTTAAATGAATAGAGAAATGACTGTTTGCCCCCAGGACTCTGGTGGACATTAACAGTGTGGAGGTTGGTTTAGTAATTCTGGGAAACATGGTGGCTTGGCTAATGAAGCCATACTCAGGACCTTTGGACAGAAGGAAGGAACACTTTTGTCATAGAATCATGTAAGATTAGGGTTGGAGGAGACCTCAGAAGGTCATCTAGTCCAACCTCCTGCTCAAAGCAGGACCAGTCGCCAACTAAGTCATCCCAGCCAGGGCTTTGTCAAGCCTGATCTCTAAGGAAGAAGATTCCATCACCTCCCTAGATAACCTATTCCAGTGCTTCATCACCCTCCTAGTGAAATAGTTTTTCCTAATATCCAACCTAGACCTCCCGCACTGCAACCTGAGACCATTGCTTCTTGTTCTGTCATCTGCCACCACTGAGAACAGCCTAACTCCAACCTCTATGTATCCCCCTTCAGGTAGTTGAAGGCTGTTATCAAATCCCCCCTCACTCTTCTCTTCTGTAGACTAAATAACCCCTATTCCCTCAGACTGTCCTTGTAAATCATGTGCCTCAGCCCCCTAATGATTTTCCCCCACTGGGGGACTCTCTCCAATTTGTCCGCATCCTTTCTGTAGCTGGGGGGACGAAAACTGGATGCAGTACTCCAGGTGTGGCCTCACTAGTGCCGAATAGAGGGGAATAATCACTTCCCTAAATCTGCTGGCAATGCTCCTACTAATGCAGCTCAATATGCTGTTAGCCTTCTTGGCAACAAGGCCACACTGCTGACTCATATTCACCTTCTTGTCCATTGTAATCCTCAGGTCCTTTTCTGCAGACCTGCCCCTTAGCCAGTATAGGATGAGCAGATATCCTCATTTTATTGGGACAGTCCCAATTTTGTTTTTTTTTTCTTATATGGGCACTGATTACCCCCCCTCACCCCATCCCGATTTTTCACACTTGCTATCTAGTCACCCTAAGCCAGCCAGTCCCCAGGAAGATGGGCAGATGGGCAAGTGACCTGCATCCTGAAGTAGGATGATCTTGAGGCAAATTCGGGGCTGGAAGGGTACTAAGATTGGCCTGCAAACACTAACCACATTGGCCAAAGCCATGTGAGGCTTGTGGGCTGCTGGCAGGCTGTTGGGGTTAAAGCTCTGGACCAAAGTTGTGCAGCGAGAGGACAGCCAGGATTACAAAGTAGTCAGTGACTGAACTCCTTACTGGCTGGTGTGAACTTCCTAACATCACAGGAGCACTGCCCTTCAGAGATAGTTGCTGCTTTAGTGTGTGTTTTTCCAGTGCTCCTGAAGGCATCCTCCCTGCCTAAAAACTGAAACAGGCAGGCTGCTTCTGGGAGCTGCCATTGACACAGAGCTCCTCCCACCACCATTTTGTCTGTGTATTAAAACACACAGTAGAGAGCACTGGCTCTGATGAAAGCAACCCCCACATTCTGCAGGGGGAAGGAATGAGTATTATTAGAATTATTATTACCTGACTCCTCCTATCCTCTTATTAATCTGTACATAACTTGACTTTATGCCACATAATATCTTGATTAACAAACTAGAATGATATAAAATTAACATGGCACACATTAAATGGATTAGGACTGGCTAACTGATTAGTCTCAAAACATAATTGTAAACAGGGAATTGTTATTAAGCAGGTATGTTTCCAGTGGAGCCCTGCAGGGGTCGGTGCTTGGCCCTGTGCTAGTTAACATTTTATCAGTGACCTGGAAGAAAACAAAAAATCACCGCTCATAAAGTTTGTAGATGACACAAAATTTGGAGGAGTGGTAAATAATGATGAGGACAGGTTACTGACTCGAAGTGTTCTGGATCGCTTGGTAAACTCGGCTCAAGCAATCAGAATGTATTTTAATCCAGCTAAATGTAAATGCATGCATCTAGGAACAAAGAATGCAGGCCATACTTACAGGAGGTGGGACTCTATCTTGCGAAGCGGTAGCTCTGAAAAAGATTTGGGCGTTGTAGTGGGTAATCAGCTGAATTTAAGCACCCATTGTGACGCTGTGCCCAAAAGAACTAATGTGATCCTGGAATGCGTAAACAGGGGAATCTTGAGGAGGAGCAGATAGGTTATTTTTTTACCTCTATATGTGGTGCTGTTGGAATACTGTGTCTAGTTCTGGTGCCCACAATTAAAGAGGGAGATTGCCAAACTGGAGTGAGCCACAAGGATGATCAGAGGATTGGAAAACCTGCCTCATAGAAATGGATTTAAGAAGCTCAGTCTATTTAGCATAAAAAAGAGAAGGCTAGGGGGTGACTTGATTACAAAATATAAGTATATACGCGAGGAACATATATTTAATAATAGTCTCTTCAGGCTAGCAGAGAAAGATATAACATGATCTAATGGCTGCATTTGAAACTAGACAAATTCATATTGTAAATAAGAGGTACATTTTTGACAGTGAGGGTAATAAACCATTGGAACAATTTATCCAGGGTCATAGTGGTTTCTCCATCACTGACCATTTTTAAATCAAGTTTGGATGTTTTTCTAAACCATATGCTTTAGGAATTATTTGGTGACGTTCTGTGGCCTGTGTTATATAGGAGGTCAGACTAAATGATCACTGGTCCTTTCTGGCCTTGAATCTGTGAATTGACAGATACCTAAGGAAGGCTTATTACGTGTATCAAACCATAATTTAATGTAAAGACACTAGGCCAGATTCATCCCTGGTGCGTGTCTCCATTGACTTTCACTGGAATTACATGAGGGATGCCTTTGACTCATTGATTGCAATGAATTATCCCCGGGGGAGGGGGAGATTTGATGCCTTCACATGAATTGAGTTACACCAGTGATGAATTTGGTGCACAGCTGAAGAAAATTCATGTTTGGAAAGTAGAATGTCTGCTCTCCTTTTGCAAATGGAGGCAGGTACTAGGGACCTGGAAAAACAGGACAATAATATAGGGCTTTTTTTTTTTTTTTTAAAAAAAACCTTTTCCAACAGCTGGTCACCACTTGCCCTCTGACACAGACACATAAAAGAGAAGTAGTGAGTCCTGTATCAGCAGGGATCACTGGAAGAAATGCAGGCCTCATAAATCAAGACCGCACTGTTACATAGCTTTAGTCCAATGAAGTGCATGTGTGGAGAGGGACCCTACTTGCTGTCTGGGTGTAAACTGACCCTGCTCTCGGGAAGAAGCAGTTCTGGAGCCTAAGGGAAGCCATATTGATAAGGTGGGGTTCTCCTCCTGGAATCAATGACCCACAAAGCAGAGCTCAGAGTGCCTGAAACAATGCTCTGAGTGGGCAGGAGCTCCAGCAAGGAGTCCCAGGCAGAGTGCTCTGTGACGGCGGGAGCCCCCAGAAGCCGAGTCCCAAGCAAGATAATCAGGACGCGTTCACACTGCACCTTTCTTCTGGTGGCTTGTAGTGCACATACCCAGGTAGCCCCTCCAGCATGGGTGTACACAGCAGTGTAGACCATAAGGTTCAGCTTAGATGAATAAAGAGACACCTGAAAGGGTGTGAGTATGTAACTGAATACCCACCTTACATGGCTCTCAACTTGGCAAGCTGTGCAACCCCCATCTATTTTAGCTGGATAGTGTCCTGCTGGTTCCCTGCTGCTGTGGGAGGGCAGTTGGAAGCGTGCAGGGGAAGGCTCCAGGAAAGGGGAAATGCACTGGCAATGGGGAAAGGCTCTGTCCGCTCACTGCTGCTAAGCCTTTCCCTGTGGCCTCCTCCCTGCCAGAGCCTTTTCTTGCTGCAACGAAAATCTCTGGTGGTGAGCACATCCCCTCTGCCTGAGCCTTTCACTCACTTTTGTAGCTACACAGCACAGCACGGACATGGTGTGCTTTGCACTGGGGCATGTAGCTGCACATACCCTATACGCTGCAGCCAGTGGCGTTTAGTGTAGACGTCGCTTCAGAGGGCAGGAGCTGCAGGAAGTAAAGCTGGCAGAGACCAATACTGGGCTTACTGTAAAGAAAAGGGAAAAAAAGCATGACAGACTTTCACTTATTGGCATGTGTAAACTAAGCCTAGAAGTGGGTGTCACCCAGCTGTGTCTCACCACCTCTGAATTGAGACATAAAAAAGGCCTCACAGGTAATATCAAGTCCACTATCCCAGCAGGTGTAGGATTATTCCCTCCAGTAAAACTCACCCTTTCGACAAGCCCAGATATCCCATGTTCCCATGCCACCGTGCAGTGGTGGTGAAAGGGAGTGCAGAGTGAGAAAACTGGTTATCCCAACATTTTCAAACCCTCTCCAGTTTTTCAACAACCTTTTTGAAGTATGGACACGAGAACTGGACACAGTATTCCAGTCAAAGTCTTACCTGTGCTGTATACAGAAATGCTCCCTACTCCTATTGATATTCCCTCAGAGTCCCCTTAAAGATTTTGGCTTCTGATTTAATAACCTTGCTTGCTTTCTGGTATTTTTCATTCTCTGGCCAGTCTTTCATTTTCACTTGGTTTTCTGATATCCTCTCTTGGATGACTTGCTACAACTAGGGTTGCTAGGTGTCCAGTTTTTGACCGGATTACCCTATAAGTCTGGTTGGCAGCAGTGGGGCTAAGGCAGGCTCCCTTCTTGGCTCTGTGCGGCTCCCGGGAAGCGGCCACCATTTCTGTCTGGCTCCTAGGCACAGGGACGGTCAGGGAGGCTCTGTGAGCTGCCTTCTCAGGCGCCGCCCTCAGTGCCAGCTCTGCACGTTCTATTGGCTGGGAAGCCATGGTGGGCATGAATCTGTGACACCATTGCTGCTGCCAGTGGGAACTGTGAAGCCGGTGCTTGGGGTGGCACCTACAGGTGGGAGCAGCGCGTGGAGCTCCCCTGGTCGAGCCTCCACCTAGGAGCCACACGGATATGCCATCACTTCCTGGGAGCTGCGTGGACTTCCTTTGTCCCCAGGAAATTCTGGGACAATGCTGGTGTGGCTACTAAGGGATCACCTGAGGTAAGCTCCTCCCAGAGCTCCTGGAGCTCCCGTGAAGCACACCATCCTGCACCCCAAGCCCCTTTCCATCCCCCAACCTCCTGCTCCAGCCCAGAGCCCCCTCCTGCACCTAAAAGCCTCATCCCCAACCCCAACACAGAACCTGCACCCGCAGCCTAGAGCCCTCACAACCTAGCACCCCAATCCAGTGTTCCAGCCTAGAGCCCCTCCTGCACCCTGAAGCCCTCATCTCTGGCCTCACCCCAGGGCTTGCATCCCGAAGTCAATGCCTGGAACCCGTACCCGCTCCTGCATCCCTGCCCCACCCAGTTCCTCCTCCCATACTCTGAACCCCTGGGCTCCACCCCCGAGGGTGGAGCCCCCTCCTGCATGCCAAACCCCTCATTTCTGGTCCCACTCCAGGGCCTACATCCCCAGCCCAGAGTCTGTACTCCATGCTGCACTCCTAACCCCCTCCCATGCCCAAAGCACCCTCCTGCTCTTCCTAGCAGCTGCACCAGCTAGGTGGCCCTGCTCCCCACAAGCGATGGAAGGTGGGGGGATGGAGTGAGCAAGGGGTGTGGATCTTGGGGGCGAGGCAAAGGTGTTCATTTTTCTGCAGTTAGAAAGTTGGCAACCCTATTGATAACTTCAAACCAATCAGACCGAATTCATCTCTGCTACAAGCAGATGTAGTTCTTCTGGAATCAGTGGGATTGTGTTCACTTACACCCATTCCGAATTTGGCCCAACATGTCTACATCTGAACTCATTGGGCAACATAATTCCTGTCCATGCCCTATCTTATAACTGCTGAAGATTTCCCCATATTTGTTTATTGTTCAGAATAATAACTGAATAATTTGTCCCAGCAGGTTATACAGTCTGTGGGTTATGATGTGCTTTATTTGCTATGTGTGATTTGTCTCATAGGTCACTTTGTATTGACCTATATATCAGTTTCATGTCCCTGACTAGATATATAAAACTCTTTAAACAGGAGAGAAACTATGACTAGTAGTGAATAGTGAACAGCGCATAATGGATACTTTAGACCCAAGTTCGGCAAAGCACATAAGCATATGCTTAATTTTAAGCATGTGCAATGGGACTTAAGCATGTGCTGAGTACTTTCCAAACAGACAATTGAATGCCATTGTTTATGTGCATTATGGGTAGAGCATTCATATGAACAAAGAGTGGATGTGCAAATGATTGTGGAAAAATGACTAAAAAGGGGCAAAACTAAACAAGATTGAATCACAAATAGGATTTCACTAACATATTTACAAATACGTCTTACCATCATTCAATCAGCTGTACATGTAAACCTGACTCCATACATTTCATATAGCTTAATGAAAAGGATTTAGTTGATAAATTTGCCTTAGAATAATACAGTGAAATAAAAAAGAAACATGGCTGATTTTATAATGCACCAAAGTAATAAGAGATAAAATAAAGTACAGGAAAAAAAAAGGAAATGTATAGAAGCAAACCTATTACATTTTCTTTTTGGAAAAATCAGTTTAAAAACAGTGAACTCAAATGAAGCCGTAAACAAAGCTTCCCCCACAACCAAAAGTATCAAAAATAAAAAATAATACCCCCCAAAACATTTTTGGCTAAATCTTTTATCTTAGGCTATCCCTTGTAGTCTTGAGCTTTCAATAGGAATCAGAAAGCCAATAATACAATATTTATGGTTTAAGAATGTCCAATAAAGAAATGACTAGTAAACCCATTTTGTGTGTGTAAATCAATGATAGGTGTGTGTGTGTGAGAGACGGAGCAGGTGAACGTATGTCTCCATTTCCAGGCCAAACGCACTCCTCCCCATTCTTTTGGAGAAGACCACATGGCTGGGCAGAACTAAGCGTCAAGAATTATGGGGTTTGATTTGGTTTCATGCTGCAGACTTCCTATGACATCTCCTTTTGCAATAACTATTTCTTGTCCTTTCCAAAAGACACTGGTGGCTTCTGGGCTGTCACCAGGCACCTTCCAAAAGGAAATAAGACGAGGAAGACCTGTAGCACCTTAAGACTAGCCAGTTTATTTCAGCATAAGTTTTCGTGGGCTATAGTCCACTTCATTGGGTGCATAGAATGCATGGCTGCTAATCTTAAACCTTCCAAAAGGAAATCTGTCTATATTAGCTATGCTTAGCTTAACGTGTTCAACTGATACTCAGTCTAGACACGTTGGATTATTTGACTCAGGTGAGAGTCTGGAGATCAAAGACAGTATATTTTTTTTAAGATTTGACTCCTCTCCTTTTCTCTCTCCTCTATGGAGGGAAAGATCTATAGTGGTTAGAGTAATGGGCCAGAATTTGAGTGTCCGGGGTGCTCTTTTCAGGTCTGCCAGTGACTTAACATGCGATCTTAAGCAAGTCACTTAACCTCTCCATTCATATTAGTAAAATACCATAGTATTATACAGTAATGGCCTGAACCACTTTAGTAACATTACCATGACTAAATACTGGAGTACAAACATATAGTCAAAGTGGTTTAATTGATTATTGTAAACCACAGTGTTTTAGATGAATATTCTATAAGGGTATCACAATTTACCTCTGTGTAAAACTGATATAATATTTTCCTATCTTTATATTATGGTGGCGTGAGGTTAAATTGACTGAGGTTGTGCAGTGCTTTGAGATCATCAGATAAAAGATTTTAGAGAAGTAAAGAGAAATAAGTACTGTATATCTGGCTTTTTGTCAGGACTGCATTTTTTATGTCATACTGTGGCAGTAGTGTAAATTAGGTCATCATCTGGCGTGCTTGGGTTTTCTCTGTGTGAGGTAGAAGGATAACATTTATAGTCTACGAGGGTAGATTTTATGTTGTGTGACATAAACACTAGAGACCGCTCTGTGTGGCGAGCTATGTGATACAACTGACTTGTGGGCGAAATAACATAACCCACACCTCTCTGCCACTTTCAGGTAAATCCCAGAGTGCACCCCGCAGAACAACTATATCCTGTCTTGAAATGTAGAGACATCAGTGTCAATAAATAATGAGATGAAAACTGCAAGGTGGCCTTAAACTGCACAGCTCCACTAGGGAAGTTAAGGATGCTGATTAGGTGTTATTTCCTGATCTGTAAATCATCAGTTCCAAACCTCTTTGTGTGTTATCTATAAAATATTGGCTGTGGGCCTTTATTATAAAAGGGTAACTAACTTTAATGGCAGCCCTGTAAATAGTAATTAACATGCTACAAAGTGAACAACATCCTCCTGTAAAAAATGGGGTACATGCCGTGCCTATTTTTTAAAAGAAGTGCCTGTGTGACTGTGTGCTTAGATATATGTGCGCTCACGTATTGGCAGACAATTTCTCCAACGTGATTTTTCAGCTTTAGGAAATGCATTGGAATGACCTAATTAGGAACTGACATGTCACTTCATACCAGTGATCTATTTAGCCTATTATCATGACTCTGACAGTGGTCAGTGCCCACTGCTTTAGAAGTGGCATGAAACCCTTAGTGTCCAATTATGCTGTGCAGGAAGTTTCTTCCACCTCCATCACTTAGTGTTTGGCCTATGCCCTGAAACATGAGGTGGGTTTATATCCTTCTCAAAGCATTTTTAAAAATCCTGTCTAATAAAACTGTGGGTGTTCTCGTTGTCCATGAAAATACCTAATTCTTTTTGGAACACCACCACACTCTTGGATTCAATGAGATATTGTGGCAGCGAGTTCCACAGGTTCATAATGTATTTTGTAAAAAAAAATAAGAATCAGTTTATCAGTTTTAAATTCATTCTCTTTCAGTTTTATTGAATGGCCATTGCTCTTCTATGAGAGGGTAAATAGGCTTGCCCAACTGATAGTATCTGTACCATTTATTATTTTATATGCCTCTCTCATGCCCTCTCTTATTTGTTTCCCCTGCACTCTAAATTTCAAACTCTCTTCAAAGAGAAGCCTTTCCAGGCTTCTCACCGTGTTTGTCACCCAAAGAAAGAGAGAGAATGGTTCAGGTATTGAAGGGTTCAGTTTCCTGCTCTGCTGCAAACTTCTTGTGTTAGCTTGGATCAGTCTCTTGTCCCTCAGTTCCCCACCTGTACAATGGGTACACACTGTACCTGGCTTTCCCAAGTTTATTCTGTTTTTCTGCCAGTAAAGTTCTCTTTGGGCTTGTCTACATGGCCTGTTAGTGCACAACAAGCCAGTGTGTTACTGTCTATGTGGACTGTGCTACTGCACACTAAAAGTTTCCTAGTGCACTTTGATCCACTGTTGTTTGAAACAGCAGAATTTTTAGGGTATTGTAGCAAGGTCCAGCTTGCTGTGCACTAATAGAGTGTGCACAGAAACCTTTTGTTTATATACTTGGACTCAGTACTTGTGAATGGGGAAGAACCCAGGATGGTATATTTAGTTTCCTAGATTTCTGGTGGGGGCCTGATGCGATGTTGTTTAACTTTTCAGAAGTAGCTCCAAGAACATTGAACCCAGTCCTTTTCGCTGTCGACAACACCTAGCAGAAGGGTTGCGTAAAATAGCTGAGAAGTTGCACACCAAATCTTAAATTCTGGTACAGCTGCAAACAGCACAGGTCTGCAGCATTGCACAGCTAAGTCTCTTCCATACTACACTGACTTTCCCACTGAATATGCCAAGCATATGTGCTTGACTATCCTGTCTGTAATTGATGCTCGAACCGCTAGAGCAAGGCATTTGAGCTAAGGGCACAGACTCAGGGCCGGCAATACTTGTGAGCTGCTCAGGAACAGAGCTTCAGTATGGAAAGGTACTTGATCTGAAAGGGTTTTCCATCTAATGCACACAAATAATGCCTCACCCCCCGAAACTTAGCATTAGAAGGTAGGGGAATCTTGGTCTTTGCTACATATCAGGGCCACCCACAGCATCTTCAGTTACAGATATGTTGTAGATACCATGCTGGCCAGCACAGCGTGGACTGAAACCAACCCAGGGCTTGGCAGTTGTTCGTAGACTCTGACATGAGGAGTTTATCACGTTCCTGCTACTGTGATACCTGGCTAAACAACCATCCAAAGAAACAGAACAAAACTGGTAGCTTAGTAGAGGTGGTTCTTGAATGGAAGGACAACACATCTGTACTGGAGGGTTTTGGTGGGTACTTCTGAAGTGAAGTGTAATAATGAGAGGTAGCCTATTGGAGGTGGACTCCAGGACAGGTTTTATTGTATTTTCTGTAGCATTGATGAGTTTTTGAAGAACTCAATAAGCAGCATAAAAATGCAGTAGCAGAATGCTCATATGTATCCAGGAAGAGCAGAATGATGATGTGTGTGAGGGTCTCCCTTGGACACTGACCCCGGGAGAACGAAAATCCAGTCCGTACTGGATGTACTCCACGCAGCCCTCATCTTCGAAACTCTCCGGCCTGATTTATCCACTTCTGACAGAGTGAATGCTGTGAACAGTCTGGGTAAGAAACATAAGCTCATTAGACCTTGCTGAAAGGTTCAGAGAAGCTCTGCAGTCTTCAGTGAGCAAACAGTATGTCTCACAAACGGCAGACTGCATGCTGGGGCCATATATCACAAATCGCGGGAAGGGGTCTGGCATGGAACAATTGATAGGGTTTTGCCACTGAAGGGACAACTTCCCTTTACACCATATGGAAGACAGATTAGGGCTGGGCGAATGACCCATTCATATGGGGATGGTATTCGGATAGGGAGGACAACTGAGTGATATTGGGACTCTCGGAATCAATATTACCTGACATCCGCTCCCTCACACGCATGTAGGGCTGGGCCTCACTCCCTCCGCCTCACTCCCTCCAAGAGCAGCTTCTTCCACAGCAGTTTATATACACACACACACACCTTTTAGTTGTCTTTTGGGATGAATCTCAGAGGCTTCCTCTCCCCTTTCCCTCCCTTCCTGAACATTTAGGAGCAGCCAGCTGGCCTGCTCTACCATCTGGATTATGTAGGTTGGGCAGCAGTAGCAGCTGGTACCCAAAATGAAAGGTAGGGCTGCTAGTACTCCCAACTTCACAGTTCTCTCTTCCCCGTGCAGAATGTCCAAATTTTCAAAGTGAAAAGCATGGCCAGTGGTACTGGTGGTCACAGGGAAGGGATTTGGTGAGGGGTGAACAATAGAAGGATAGAGGGAAAATGAGATGAGAAGGAACAGCTCTTTTCCCTCTCCTATCACCTCCCCCTTTCAGAAGGAAAGATTGGAACAGTAAAGAGTTACAGTAAAGAGTACAGTAAAGTAAAGTTACAGTAAAGAGTTGAGTGAGAGCTAACAGTAGTTGTCCCTCTGGTGAGCCCTTTACTGTTTTTATTCTCAGTCAGAGACTCCACTGCAGCCCTTTGCATCTAATTTCTCCCTCTGATAACCAACCCACACAAACAAGTCAGAATCAAGCTTAACACAGAGTGTTGTGAATTTGGTATCAGTAGAAAAGACACATAAAAAATCATGTGGAGGCTAGAATCTTAAACAAAGGAAGTGTCAGAAAAATGAAGTTAATGTGTGAGCTAACTCTAGAAGAGGTGATGAAAACACAAGTCATCCAGTATGAAAATAGTAAAAATAAGACATAGCAAAGAAAAAATACCCACGAGGAGAAGGGAAGCACCATAAAAAATGCCTATTAAGATCACTGAATTCCTCAGGGAAAATGTGGCAGTTTTGGCACAAAAAAAGATAAGACAGATGAGAACTGGAAGAAAGGAAGAAAGACTCTCAGGGGGTAAGGGTGCCTGTCAATGCAAAAGAAACAGATGGAGAGCCCAGCAAGTGTCTGTTTCCTGAGACCTATATTCAAAGAGCCAGTTATCAGGAGGATGTATGTCTACCTGCACTGAACATTTACACAAGCAGGTACCTCCTGCTATGTAGTAAAGCTCTCTAGCCTTCATCCCAGAAAGTCTGCTGCTGCTGCTGCTGCTGCTAACCTTTCCCTTGTGTTGCCTGTCATTAAGAGTCTTCTCAAAAGAAAGGACCGCTCTTTTCCCCTGCTGGATAAACGGCTTCCATGCAATTTGGGAGGCATATGTGCTTACAGAAAGGTTCACCTGGGATTGGGCATTTTCAAAATAATTGGTCAATTGACTGGTCAATAATGTCAAAAATGATCAAATATTTTAAAATACTAATTTATTAGAACATTACCGACAGTAAGAAACAAGAATAAGACTTCATGATCTCCAGTAGGCTTAGCCTTAGATAAGCAAGTTACCAAGTAAGTTACTGTAACTTAGAAAAAGATGAAACATGATTAAATGAAGTTCTAAAAAAAGAAAGAATAATTATTATTACCATTTTTAGCTCTAAGTTAGCACTTATATGTGAATGTTACTCAGGTCTGAACAACTGCAAAATAAAGAAAAAGCTGTGATACTTTTGTTTGTTAATAGATTATGCATCTTTTCTCTTTGTCTTGGAGGAGAACATTTAATGAATGCGAGCCATCTTCTCCCTCCCATATTCCCTTCTGAGTTAATTTCTGTATGTTTGCCTTATCAAGTTAGGTCAGTAAGATCTTTGGGGCAAGGACTATGTCTTTTAACTTATTTAATGTTCTTTGTAAACCACTGTGTACACTGATTATTGGAAATTAAACAGAAACAAACACATACTAACCATAAAAGAAGTAGTCATTCCTACACAGGCCAACTCTTCAATCATTTTGTTTTTCATTATCTTTTTCTGGGGAAATATCTTCTTTTGTCTGGGAATACATATGTATATGTGGAACATTGATGAAAGTGATTTTTGTAGCTCAGGTACGAGTGGGGTTTTATTTAAATGGGCAATTAGTGTTGATTGTTTTCTTTGCTGAGGACTTGGGAGGTGTTGGGGGGTTAATAGCTGGTATACAAGTAAAGATATATATACACATCTTCACACAATATTTGTTTGGGAAGATTGCAGCCAATCGAGATGATCACCTTTCAGTCAGTTTGCTTCTTTCTCAACAGATGGCATTCCAATGTAGTAAAGTGAGTGATCAAGACATCTAAGTAGGCTTGTTAACAGATGGCACCATGATGCAGTCAATAAGCTAGGTCACAGCCTACATCTGGGCATTCTTGCTGGAATATCTGACAATATTTTACCGTGCTCAAATAATAGGCAGCCAGCTGACTGACTTGCCAACCCTAGGTTCACCCAAGGGATGGCCAGCGTTGAGCCAGGATTAGAAAAGCAGGGATCTGAGGGCAGGTCTATAGTACAAATTTACATTGGCTCTGCAGCACTTCTTGTGAAGATGCTCTAGGCCAATGGGAAAGAGCTCTCCTGTTGGCTTAATAGCTCCACCTCCATGAGAGGTGGGAGCTGCGTCAGCGGGAGAACTTCTCCTGCTGACATAGAGCTGTCTACATCAGGGGTTGGAGTCAGTATAACTACGTCGCTCATGAGTGTGGATTTTTCAGACCCTGGAGTGACTTAGTTATATCAGTGAGTGTGTAGTGTAGATCTCAGCTGAGAATATGTCTGCTGTTCTTTTAAAACTGCAGGAGGAAGCCAGGAAGGAAAGGGCCAAGAAAGTTTCTAGGCAGAAACTCCACAGATAGACAGAGAGAGCATCGGTAGGGACAATACCATTTTCCTTATTCTAATGCAGTTCCATGTTCCATGTTAGAAAAAAATGACTTTTTTTGTGATTCATTACCATTCACACATTATGAGGGGATCTAGAGGTCAGGAATGAGGTGCATTGGCAGGGCTCTGTCAGACCCAGGACTCAAATAGCAGAAGATATTGCATATCAGGACTGAAATTTAACTAGAGAAGTACATGGGAGCCCAGGAAATCAAACCTGAGTCCATTGACAAAACTGCTTGAAGGAGCAAAAGTGGAACTATATGGGTTTGTACATCACACACATTGGTGGAACTATGGGCTTGATTACACTTACAGCTTTATAGTAGTTTTGGTTATACCTGCCTTCAGATACTGCTCCAGGGATAGCGTTCCAGTGTGTCCACACTCACAGCCACAACCACACTGGCATGGCCACATTTGTGGCACTTGCAGCAGCATGGGGAGTGGTGCATTATAGGCAGCTATCCCAGCGTTCAGCTGGGTGCAACATGCTTTTCAAACAAGGGAGGCAAAGGGGAGCATGTTGTGTCTATGTGCAGGGAGAGAGAGAGTGGATTTTTGGCATGCTGAGAGTGTGTCAGCAAAGTGTCTTTGAAATGAGAAGCCTATTACTCTTCTCCTTCATACTGGCTCGCTCAGTAAACATTCGCATTGTTGATTTGCCGAGTTGCAGCTAGGCTCTGAAAACGTACTTCCACATTCCTCCAGCCTAGTTCAAAACAAAGGGAAGAGAGGCTTAATTGCCTTAAATAGCTTAGGGGGCAGTTCCAGAGGTCACTCAGAGCGATATATTGTTATTACCCATTTACACTGGAGATAGAACGGAGCACTCAATACGCTACAGCTGTTAATCCTCTGGCAAGGAGGATTATCAGGACCAGTATGAATGTGGAGTTATAGTGCTCTACATGCCTTGCCAGTCTGGATGGGTAGTGAGTTATAGCGCTCCTGGTGGCTTTATAGCACTATAAAGTGCCAGTGTAATCAAGCCCTATGTCAGGGACCCAGAATGGGAATAGAATATTAAAAATTAGAGATGAAAAAGACCTATTAGCTCATCTGTTCTACATCCTAGTCCTGTGTGGAATCACTCTTCCCATTGTCTAGGCCAGGAGTCTCCAAACTTTTTGAGATGAGGGCCATATTAGATTTTTGAAGGGGCTTGGCGGGCTGCTGCCACTGCCCCGCCCCCTTGCTCCTCTGGTCCCTGCTGCCACCCCGCTCCTTTGCTACTCCAGCCACACCGTGGTCCCCTCATGCTCCTCTGGCCACTGCTGCGACACCCCCCCCCCCCCCGTTTTCTCCTCTGGCCACACCGCAGGGGCACTCACCCCTTTGCTCCTCCAGCCACACTGCTGCCACGAGAAAAGGTTTACCCAGTGCACCCTTTGCTCCTCCAGCCACACCGCACTCACCTTTCTACACATGGGGGCCGCCGGCAGCAGCTTGTGCAGGGGAGCAGCAGCAGCTTCTCTACGTGCTCTTCTGCTCAGCTGCAGGGCTGGACAATTGACGCCGTGGGCCGGATCAGACCCCCGGCCGTAGTTTGGAGACCACTAGTCAAGGCCTTTCCCCACTCTCTATTTAAATGTCCCAAGCAACAGAGCTTCCTCCACATCCTCTGAAGAGACAATTCCCCAGTTTTATACATTATTATAATCATTATAAAATCATCGGGGCCTTCTGCTAGGCACACACATAACAAAAAGATGATCCCTGACCTTGATATTACTATTGGGAGGTTTCCCCAACTATTTAGACTTGATTTTCCTTTCTTAACTTCATTCTACTGCTCTTAATTACCAGGTTAAATAATTCAATCAGCAATGTACTTTGCTTTGATTTAAATCAATCCATTAAAAGGGCTGCAGGACAAGCATGAATTTTCCCCCGTGGTGAAGTTGGCAATCTCTGACGGGGAGAACTAGAGACATAATTGAAAGATTTAATGCAGAAGACTGCACCTTACCACAGTGGACATGTCCCATGATTTTACTGAAGGCTCTATTGGTAGGCAGCAGTATATCTACCCACCAGCTGAGAGCAAAGAACTGCTAGAGAGAAATATTTGATGAGGAAGTGAGTTGTGACTTTTTTCTTCAAAGAATCTTCTAGGTGAAATGATTTAGTCCCAGTTTGAGGGTAGTTTTTTATCCTTCGGAATGCAGCTCTGACAGACCTCCCTGCAGAGTAGTAAACATGGACACCACTCAGAGGGAAGAATTCCATGGCCTTTCCTTTCAAAATTAGCAATAAATGTTGATGTCAGCAAAGGAAACCCCTGTATTCTCTCCAAGGCACCTTGTGCTTTCCAGGACTAGCGGACCTCAGGGAAGGTGATGGGAAAGTTAGCAATTTGCTTTGCAGGGACCTCTTCTTTCTATGGTCCACGGATCCATGTAAAAATGAAGCTGCCCACAAGCCTCATGGTAAAGTCACCTATAGTAGGCTGTATTTGGTTTGTAGGCTGTCCTTTGACCACATGCACACAAGAGCAATTGCACCGAATATCTCAGTCTCTTAGCATTGCTCTTTAAAAGAATGTTTGTTTGTCATAGAGGAGAAAGAGATGCCGGGGGGAATTATAAACATTGTGGCAAATCCCAAAGAGACGTAGCCATCTTTCAGATTGAGTGCCACCCAGATTATTTTGGGGGACAATGAAGAATTACAAATGAGTTGCTAGATGGAGTGGGGAGGGCTTATGATATAGATGTCACATATGTCACTGATGAAGAGAGAACATTTTTGAGAGGGCCTCTCATTAAAGTTTAGCCAGCATGTCACACAGTCAAAACTGTCCTCCGGGAAGCTCAGGTCAGCAGCAGCGTTTTCAGATGGTGGAAGGTTGCAGCAGTCAAGGCCAGAAATAGGAAGGCTGCGGTAGTGATAAAGGCCTAGAAGAGAGTTTTGGTCATGTGTAGAAGGAATAATGGAGTAGATATTTGAAATGTTATGTAGGTAGAAATGGCAAGATTGTGTGTACAAAGGGAAAGAGGAGTCAAAGATGGCCCACAGATGAATGACAGGTAGGACTCATAGAATCATAGAATATCAGGGTTGGAAGGGACCTCAGGAGGTCATCTAGTCCAACCCCCTGCTCAAAGCAGGACCAACCCCAACTAAATCATCCCAGCCAGGGCTTTGTCAAGCCTGACCTTAAAAACCTCTAATTTTCATAAGAAACACTTTTCCAAATACTGCATATCTGACAAGGCCACTTTGGTGTAATTACAGTGATAGAAAAAGGGAGGGGTGCAGAAGCTTTGGAAAAGGGGAGATCAGAGGTCAGTTTTGGCCATGTTCCCTTTTTCTCAGCCTCTCCCACAGCTTTTCTAGTTCCCCACCTGCCCCATAGTCTTTGACTTCTACAGTTTCCCCTAAATGACTCCTTTCCTTCCTTTCTCCCCCTCAGCCTTTGCCTTTGGGCACCTCCATCCCCCATTAAATTTTGCCTTCCCTCCTCTTCCTCCCTTTCCCATGTTCCCTCCTTCATTTCTCTCAGCTCCTTTTCCATCCCCAAATCTCCTTTCTGTCCGTACTCAGCCTTTGCCTCCTCCCTTTAGTCCCTCCATCATCTTCCACCCTCAGCTCCAAGCCACTTTGGTCCCTGCTGCCTCCCAGCCCCCTTTCCTCCTAACATCTGTCCTCCCACACCACAGCTCCCCTGTCTCCTACTCTCCCTGTATCTCCCAATTACCCAGTCTCTCTGTCACAGCCCCATCACCTTGCATCCACTTTTTCTTTTTTTTTTTTGCTTGGGGCATCAAAAAAGGTAGAGCCGGCCCTGGTTCCTGCTGTAACACTAAACAATACTTTGGTTTTAAGAAGGCTGTCTGGTTACTATATACACTACTACTTGACTACTGGTCAAGAACCGCAGGTATCTGAACCTAGTTGGATCTGCTGGGTAAACCTGGTGGATGCATAGGCTACTGTAGCCCAGGGCCAGTCTAAGAGTGGGAGAATTGTGGAATTCCATGTTGAGAAAAGTAACTGCCTGTTGTTCTCAGGTTTTTAGAGATTTTTCCTGAAAAATTCCCAGGTTTTATAAAAACTGCTATTTGTTTTTTGCTAATTTTCTCCCAAATTTTGGATCACTCAAATTCATGAAAATACTGATTGTTAAAAAAAATAAATCCATCTACTTCATGTTAGATAGCTTTATGAATGTTAATAATAAAATAATCTGATTGCAGTGGGGTCACAGCAAGAAAATGCAGCTGATTTTAGTGGTGGGTGCTGGGAGATATTGATTGCATAAAAAATGATTTATAGAATAAGGCCTCAATCCTGCACTGAGGCTCTTGGGATTGGGTCCTAAAGTGGCATTTGTCAGATATGCAGTATTTGGAAAAGTGTTTCTTATGAAAATTATAATTTACATTAAATAGATAATGTAAATAGCCAAATGCATCGCATAGGGAGAATAAAGTTTTTTTTTAAAACGGCCAGTAACTCTTTGGGGATTGTTTCTGATGCTTTTTTTTATCCTCATTTCTGATTGGCTCTTTCAGCTATTGGGTGATTTTGTGATGTTTCCTTTGCAATATTGTTTCCCTGGCTGAGGGAGAAGGGAACTGCATTCTATTAAACGTTTTGTTCTTTTACAAGGTGGTTTGTTATCTCGGAATGTGGACCCTGCACTGGAGCGTGTAATTACAGCACCATGTCCTGGGTTAGGAAGAACTCAGACACTAAATTGTCCATGTCATCACCTGAATTTGACCATGAAATATAGCACAGAGGGACCAAGAACACAGCTGAGGAGGAGGTGAGGGCTGAATGGGCATTTTAGTGCACTGGGCAAACCCAATCTGCTCAATCCATTGCTGTAGTCTCACTGTGGCCATTTAATATTATTACCCATTCCTTGCCCTTGAAATTGTGCTTTCACCTCTCTTTCTAATGTGTGTGTCTGAGTGGAGGAAGTCAGGGTTAGAGAAGAGTACAATAAAACATGGCTCAGTTTACATGGGTGATCAGAGTCCTATTAAGTTGCAAAAGAGTATTTTTAGGAATGTCAGTTTTCTGGGTCATTTTTCCAAAGTGCAGAGAGATGCTGAAAGCCAAGGTAGGACCCACGTCTACTGCTCAGGATGTTCAGAGACACCACCACAGTTGAAAGGAAGCCATTTAAAACTGCTTTGTAGTTAAAGCCTTAATTTTATTGTCTGGGGTATTTAAGTCTTATAGTGCCAATTTTTTTATATAAAACAAAAAGTGTATATCAAATGTCGCACGCAAGAGCAGAAGATTTGAAGTTTCACCTCTGTCTCCCAGTACTGAACTTATGTCTGACTTGTTGTGGTAACATTTGTACTCTGTGCTCTGGAAACAATAGACTCAACAACAAATATTTTTAATATCAACTGGAAAAGAAACTGTTTCATGTTAAGGATGTGGTATGTTGCAATGTGCAGAGCAAGATTTGGATTCATATTCTCTCTTTGGCTTTCATTAAAGGGAATATTTCATGTGAGTCAGAGATTGCTAACTGTCCCAAAGGGTAGTGCACTTTAATGGGAGCATGTGTCTCAGGTTTTTCTTTACTAATTAGTTGGTGAAAGCAGAGAAGAAAGGACATGGCTTTACAAGAATCACAGAAGGCCAGATTGGCTTGGCCTCATAGCAGGCTCTTCTCTTGTTTGAGCCCGATTGTGACTCTTAAATCATGGCCTGCACTGGAGATGTTATGGAGGTCTCATGCAATGAATGTGCCAATGGTAACAGCTGTGCCAACTTGCTGACTGGTATGTTTGAGCGGTAAGGTGACCAGGTGTCCCAATTTTATAGGGACAGTCCCAATATTTGGGGCTTTGGTGTATATAGGTGCCTATTACCTCCCACCCCTCTCTCCCAGTACCAATTTTTCACACTTGCTGTCTGGTCACCCTATTGAGGGGAGACAACACTGCACCTCTCCTCTTCTCTCCCTCTTTCAGGTAGGTAGTACCTGCAGATGTGCTAACATGGAGATGTGCTTCTGGGATTCTGGTCCTTGTGTAGTGGCAGAAGGAGTGAGACGAAGACTCTGCTCCCTCCAAGGGACAGCAGGAACTAAAATGTATATCTGATGACCAGAATAACTAAGACCCCAAAAAGAAGAGCTTGATACCATTGACAGAACATGAGGATTTCAGAACACAAAGACTGATCATGAAAATCCACAGGTTGTTTTCCATTGTACAGTGTCTTACAAAAAAAGTTTGATGAAAAATTGTGTGAAAAAGCCTAATTGACTCCACAAAAATTTTCATTTTCAAAAAAGGCCATTTTTCAACACACAAAATGTTTGTTTAAAAAAGTCAACGAATTCTATTTATAATTTACAGTACTCTCCCATCACTTTTTTCCCATATACAGTACTCCTTACACAGTACCTCTCTCTCACTGTCCCAGAAAAGATATTCCATTGCCCCTTTCAATACCCCTTCTGTGTTGTTAATCTTTCTTCTCTGTAACAGTTTGGTAATTCATCCAGAATCCGGTAGGGTGTGAATTTAAAGTGGATTAACTGTTCCTGATTAACTTCACCTATGGATGCTATTATTCCAGAATAAGGGTGCCTTATTCTGAATTATCTTCATTCGCTTTGAAATTTAATGGAATTAATCAAGCATAGCTATTCCAAAATAAGTCTCTGTGTAGGCTATAACGGTGCTGGTTCTGTTGGGACCCAACTGAGAGTGCCAATTCAGGACAAATTGCTTAAAGCAGAGCAATTACAGCCCAAGGCTGGGGTTTTTCCACCTTGAAGGCAAACCAAACCAGCCAAACAGAGAAGACTTTTGCTTTACCCCACTGGCTAACCACAAGTCACACAATCAATTCCATTAGACAGTCCAGTTTCCCTGTATCACCACCAGCAGCCACACATTATGGGGATGTCTGGTTATGAAAACCAATACCTCAGTAAAAAGAAAAGGTTCTCTTGATCCCAAAGGACCAAGCCCCAGACCAAGGTCAATATACAAATTAGATCTAACTCACAAATCATGCTGTTGCCAATCCTTTAGAACCTAAAATCTAAAGGTTTATTCATAAAAGGAAAAAGATATATGGCAGAGCTAGAATTGGTTAAATGGAATCAATTACTACAGTAATGGCAAAGTTCTTGGTTCAGGCTTGTAGCAGTGAAAGAATAAACTGCAGGTTTGAATGAAGTCTCTGAAGTACATCCATAGTTGGGATGGGTCATTCAGTCCATTGTTCAGAGCTTCAGTTTGTAGCAAAGTCCCTCCAGAGGTAAGAAGCAGGACTGAAGATAAGATGGAGATGAGGCATCAGCCTTTTATAGTAATTGTAAGTGGCTAGCCATTCAAAATCTCTATTCAGTCCCAAATTGATTGTGTCAAATTTGCAAATGAATTGCAGAGACTACAAAAGCAGCTTCTCTTCTCTCGCTATTCACACCTCCAGTTCAGCTGCTAGAGGAACACCTCACCCTTCCTGATTAGAGATAACAAGCTGGTTCAGCCTCATTGGACTAACGTTGTTATCTCCCACCTGGTTCTTGCCTACCTTTTTATACCTGCCCCTGGATACTTCCACTGCATGCATCTGACGAAGTGGGTATTAACCCACAAAAGTTTATGCTCTAAAATTTTAGTTAGTCTTTAAGGTGCCACAGGACCCCTTGTCACTTCTGCAATTCCAGACTAACATGGCTACCCCTCTGATTCTTGACAAAATATTTTTCAGTCACTGCTTCTCAGGACAGAGTAAACCAAGCTGATGTATTGAAAAGGAAAAATGAATAACTAAAAAGTGTTGCCCTACAGTACTCCCTGCTTATGTCCTGCAGTGTCCTTTGCTCCGGAGAAAACAAGGCAGAAGTTGGATGCAATGAATATAAAGGGAATTTTGTTGTTGCTATTGAGCTTACTGAACATGGACAAACACACTGATTTTCTGAGGTTTGGTAGCTCCCAGATTGATTAACACAGATCATGTGGCCTAGTGTTGCCACACAAGGTCCTCTTAAGTACTGGCTTAGGCTAAGCAGTCATTGGACACAATACTGGCTATCCTACAGGTTCTGTCCCCCATGCATAGATCCAGTAATGAACCTTAATCGGTCCTGAAATGCATCAAACTCCTACACTCCCACCACAGCTACTTCCTTCATATGGCACCACTGCAGCTCCCATTTGCCCGCTTTCTCTAAGACCTGTTTGGATCACTGAGACCTGCCTGAAGATTAATGTCTGGACCTGGTAATCGACTGCTGTAAAGAACTTTTGCTCAGCCTCAGCGGCTCACGACTTACACTCTCAAGGCAGAGCTGTGTCTCTCCTGGAAGCAGAACCAACTCTCTGTTCACAAATGCATTTCCACTGCTGTCAGGAGACAGTGCAGTATTTTTACAGGCCACCCCCCATTTCCAATGTGCCCCATACTGTGAATTCATCCAGTCTATAATATGCAGAAACATAAGGAAAAATCCAAGTCTCAGCTCCAACTCTTCCAAGGAGGACATTAAAGTGACAGATTTAAAGGACATTTACAGCTCCGTTGAACCAGAAGGACCTGATTACATTTTTCCATATAGGAAAGAGGTGGTGTGTGTGTGTGTGTGTGTGTGTGTGTGTGTGTGTGTGTGTGTTCTGGGATGATATGTGGCTGCTGCCTTCATTTCCAGATGGCCTGTGATGTCATTGCTAAAGATCTTGAAATTTGGCACATGAGGAAAATATTTTCATGGCCCTCTTAACGCTTTTAAAAATGGCCATCCCATAAATTAAGAGACCAAAGAGACAAGGGTGTATCTGGAGGCTGGTGGGGAGGGGCTGAGATTGCTTTGTAGGGCATTTGGTTCCACAAATGTCCAGGGAAGGGAGAAAACAGAAAGTCTAACTCATATGTACCAAGGTCTTGAGAATCCCAGATACTTGCTGCTCAGAACTGGATTGGTTCCAAACAGGATTCCCCTTTGTTTTGAGAGTAGGGATATTGTTTGTGAAGACAATGCCAGGATCACTGAACATTAAATATTTTCTGCAGGACTGCAGTCCACGCCTTCTGTGCTTCCCAGAAATCAAGAATAGAAAAAGTTCTGGCTTCTGGAGGGGAAAAGAAAGGGCTTGAGGGGCTCAGTCACCTTGCTCATCTTCCAGTCAGGTGGAATATTGCTGAAAATACCAGACACATCTGGAAAAGGCACTTCTGTAAAAGAACTCCTCACTTAAAGTCGTCCCAGTTAATGTCGTTTTGTTGTTATATTGCTGATCAGTTAGGGAACATGCTCGTTTAAAGTTCTGCAATGCTCCCTTCTAACATTGTTTGGCAGCCGCCTGCTTTGTTCTCTGCTTTCAGGAAGAGCAGCCTGTTACAGCTAGCTGGTGGGTGCTTGGAACCAAGGTGGACCGGCAGCCCCATATCAGCTCCCTCTATCAGCTCCCGCTTCTCTAAGTTCCCTATGCAGCAGGTGCCCAGCAGGCTTTCAATTGCCAGCAGTTCAATGTGCCTCTCCCCACTGCCATGTGCGGCTCCTGCCATTTGCGTTGGAACTGCTCCCCAAGACTCCTGCTTGTTGTGTGAGGGGAGGGAGGAAACAGAGCAAGAGGGGGGGCTAATGTCAGGGTATCTGTCTCCCCCCTGCTCCTGCACCCTGCTTACCCCATCTTCCATAGAGCAGGATGGAGGGAGCTTGCTGGCAGCAGCTGGTCTTAGAAAGCTGATCTAATTAACAAGGTAGCATACTTAAAGGGGAAATGCGCATCTCTCTCTACCTCACACACAGGGTGTGCGTCTCTGTCTCTGTCTGCCCTCCCTCCTTTTCTGCTGCCTAGTAGAGTGTGAGAGTTAACCCTTGTGGGCTCAGCCAGTTGCTAGTTCATCATTTAGCAGTAAGGCATTCCCTGGGAAATATCCCATGCTCTGACTCTTCCACTTCAATCAAGCTTCACAATTATTATCACTGTGTACCAGTATTAAATTGTTTGTTTAAAACTTATACACTGTGTGTGTGTGTGTGTGTGTGTGTGTGTGTGTGTGTGTGTGTGTGTAGTCTTTTGTCTGGTGAAAACAATTTCCCTGGAACCTAACCCTCTCATTAATTCTTATGGGGAAATTGGATTCACTTAACATCATTTTGCTTAAAGTCACATTTTTCAGGAACATAACTACAACGTTAAGTGAGGAGTTCCTGCACAATTTACCAGAAACAACAATCAAAGACTTCCCACCAGTGTAGCCCAGTTGTGCCATCTCTAGTACACCTGGCAAAAATGCTGAATGAGCTAGATAGTTGATCTGAATTTGATGCAGCTTGGTGAAATGAGTTGGTTCTCTGAGGTCGTCGCATAACAACTGGCAGTCCATGACGTAAAAATCTTAGCACAGTAAAATCTTGATTAGAGTAGAAATCTGCCATTATATGAAAGACAGTCATCTCCCTAAAATGTTAATGACACTAAAATTTCTCTTGACTTGAGTTAAATTCCTTGGCATTTGTGTCAATTTTATTATACTGTATCTCTTTTGTTGGCAATTGTCAGTCACAGAAAATAGGCTGAGCTCCTCTGTGAGTGCTACAGCAGATCTGTTCAAATCAGGGCAGAGCCACATTTGCAGAGCAGCATGTGAAGTTTCTGCTGCCCAGACTGTACCTGTACTATGGCAAATAGAGCTCTTTGTGTTGCAGGACTGTCAATCCAACACCTTCCAGCAGAGCTAAATTCACCTTCACTTTGAAAGCAAGCGACTCCACAGAAAATATACACTGCCACAAATAACCAAATGTCCTATGTTCTCCTACCTTTGTGCACCTTGTTCCCACTGTGACTGCAATCCTCCAGCCGGACTGTGTGAGGAGAACACTTGTGGTGCCATGTTAACCTGAGGATCTTAAGTTTTGATGTGAGCATATGGGAGGTGATTCTTCCCTATGGAGTGCAGACACAGTCATGCTTACAGCAAAGGAGTTGGATGCTGCAGTTCAACAGCAGGTTCTGTTGCCTAGGCCCATCTTAAAAATAAAAGAATTTAGTGGCTGAACACAACAAGGCCCAATGCCATTTTAAACAGAATTTATTGCTGTATGTGACCGTGATAGGTGCGGAGGCAATGAAGAGTGTCAAGAAAGTGGCTTTACTTTTAATGGTAGTTGGTCTGGGTATGTCATTTCCAGTTTTCACTCACAACAAAACAGATTTTGATAGGGTCATGCTACAAGTTGAGACTTATTGTGTCCTTGAGCAGAATGAACCATGAACAATTTCTTTTTCTCACAAGAGTGCAACAGGTGCAAGAAAGCACTGAGGAATATTACTCCTGAGGGCATTCTGCCCCCAAAATTAAAAACTAAAAGTTCTGCACACAATATTTTAAAATTCTGCAGGTTTTATTTGTCAATAAATAAATGCAGAGGCTCCAGCGTGGCAGTGGGGAGCACAGGCCACTGACTGCACGAAGGTGGGAAATCACTCTGCAGCTTCCCCACCACCCAGCCTGGGGACATGGACTCAGTGGCGAGGCTGCACTTGAGTCTGACACAGCACAAGGCCTGGGCCTGCCGCAGAAACACCCTGGGACCCTGCCCTCTGCAACAGGCACACCAGGTGTGCGGCAAGCAGGCTGGATCCAAGGGTGGAGGGGCTCAGTGTGGAGGGAGCCAGGTTTGGGGTGAGAGGATTCCGTGTGGGACAATCTAAGTGCAGGCAATGGGACTCTGCAAGGGCTTTTAGGTGAAAGTAGTTGGGGCTCAGCAGAGGGGGTCTGGCTGCTGGGGGAGTGGGGCTTGGTGGGGTGCAGGTCTGGGTGCAGCTAATTGGGGATCAGGGGTGTGGGTGTCTGGATGTGGGGGCTCAGGGTGGTGCAGGGGAGTGGGGCTCAGGGTCAGGGTTTGAGTTCAGGGAGCTTAATGAGGGTGGTCTGAGTGTGGGGGCAGGGGGGCTGGAGGCAGGGGGGCTGGGTGCAGGGGGTGGGGGGCTGGAGGCAGGGGGGCTGGGTGCAGGGGGCTCCAGATGCAGAGGTTGAGGTTCAATGGGGTGAGGTTCAAGTATAGAGGGCTAGAGGGGTTCTGGGTGTATGGGTGAAGCTTGTCGGGGGTGTCTGGGTATGGGAGGTCCAGATGCATGGGGTTGGGTGAATGGGGGAGCAGCTTCTCATACAGTGATCCCTACCTGTGCAGCTGAGGAGCGAAGGAGGTAGGAATCAGAGCTGAGCTTCTTGCAGCTGGGGGAGGTTTGTTGGTCTGGATCTGACACAGCCCCAGCCACTCCTTGCAGGGGAAGAGGATGTCCCATCCTCTCCTGTCTCCAGTCCAGCCGGGACTAGCAGCTGATCCCAGCTCAGAGTAGGAGCCACTGGCTGAGGTGTCTCCAGCCCTTCGGTGATTTACCTCTTTCCTGGCTGCTCTGGGTGCCTGAAACAATGTACCTGTGCAGCTAGGGAGTGTTGTCTAACTGCTCTTGCAGCTTCCCTTCGCTTCCCTGTCAGAAAGTCATTTTTTCTGCAGGGAAGCAAAGAAATCTGTGGGGGACATGAATTCTGCACACTCACAGTGGTGCAAATTTCCCCAGGAGTAGAATATGCCACAGATTTGTAGCCCAAGAGTTGTTTGATGGGGAAGTATGTGAGCATTTACCGAGAGACTGAGAGTTAACTTAGAAAGTCCCATAATAATCAGCCAAGCCACAGAACAAGCAAATTTGCAATCGCTTTAAATGAAGAGAAGAGTGAAAAAAATTCAAGAATTTATTTCACAGCAGGACATACAGGATGCAAGTGTACAGAACCACATAAAATAGCCTTTAAGGAAAGATGCACAACCCTGAAATATGCAGTTAGGAATATAACTGTCACTCTGAGGGGAAGACTCTAGAAAGAATTACAGTGCTTCATATCAATGGATGCACATAAAATCTACAGAATGGGTACAGTCCCTGGTGATAGTGGAAACTAAATCTGAGGCCATTGCTACACTACAAAATTAAGTCAACTTAACTTACATTGGCACACAGCCACCACAGTAATTACATTGCTTATGTATGTCCTCACCAAGAATGCTTGTTCCCCTGGTTTGGGCATTGGTTTGCGGCATAGGCATCCAGATATCTGCCATAGGGCTGCACTGGGCATGCTCAAAAACAGAAACATAGTTCTCTAGGGAACTTTTACCTCAGAAATGTAGTTGATGTGTGATTTTAGGTGCCTACAGCTTTCGGGGGCTGCTGAGTGGAGGTTTTGTGAAGCCTAGTGCGGCCTGATTTGGGGATTTAGGTATCTAAAGTGTCAGTTAGGTGCCTAAATTATTTCGTGTCTCCAGCCCTTTGTGGTTCATAACAGTTCATAAACCTTTACTGAGCACTTCAGAGCAGGTACCACTATATGAAGTTTCAGCAATATGGGCACACCACTGAAATCACTCCAAGACAGAAAGCCATCTAATTGCTGGAGAGTTTGAAAAGGACCTCATATAAGACTTAGGAGAGTTAAACATCTAGAAAATGAATCTGACATTAACATCCACATCACTAAGAGTAAAATATTCAGGTGCTGTTTTGCCTAAAAAGTGAATACATGCTGTACATTCCACACATTAAAAAAACCCCAGTTCATGCCTGCAATATTTATAACACAAGAACTAGCTCTCCTCTGTACATGTTGTTCTCCTTAAAAGCATGTGCATTGTAATCCTTTTTGTACTGTGTACCCTGTATGTGCCAGACAAAATGAATCCATGCAGTAATTTATGTGAAAGATACATTAATCACCCTTAAAAACTTGCCAATTGCCTTAGCTAATACCTTTGATATTGCCTCAGTATTGGAGAATATTCTAGGTTTTCCCTTTAATAAGTAGGATGTAAACATATTTATTTATCTAGGCAAAGGAGTGACCACTGTACACTTTGACCTGTACTTACACAATAGGGTCTAGATTAAATATAACAGCATAAAGATTTGAGTGCCTTGTTTTGAAAGATGTATGCATTTAGGAGCATGGAAACTGTCATACCAGATCACACCAGTGGCCCATCTATTCCAGCATGTTGTCTCTGAGGCTGATGAGAACCATGTTTCTTCCAGATTGGCCTGCAGTGTCAGTGTATTGCAACAGATTATGAAAAGGGGTACACTTCTTGGGAGACCATGCTGTGTACACATTAGTATGACAAGGTACACTGGGGAGGACACAGAGTGCTGGGAGGGTTGGACAAACCAGGGTGGCTAATGCTGCAGAGGGACACGGTGTCCTGGAAGGATACTAGGGAAGATACCAAGAATTACATTCAGACACATACATGCACGATCACGGTCCAGGGTTGCCAGGTGTTTGGTTTTTGACCCGAAAGTCCGGTTGAAAGGGGACCTGTTGAGCGTACAATCAGATGTACTGACTGGACACCAAAAGTCCAGTTACCAAAGGTGGGCGTGGGAGGGAAGGTGCTGAGTCATCAACACACACCAGCCATTGCTCGGCCGGGGCCGTCTCCTACCTGCATCTCATGGGCAGGTAGGCAGTAAGCTCTGCATCAGGGGCCATAGCTCCTGTACCACCCCCAGAGCAGCGGGAGCCCAGTTAGGAGATGTGAGGGGGAGGATATGAGAGGATTGGGAGAGGGGGAAGTGCAGTGAGCTACAGGGGGAGGAGAGGAGCAAGCGGAGATCCAGGGCCTCAAGGGAAGAGTCAGAGCAGGGGCAGGGCATTGAAGGACAAAGTGGAGCAGGAGGTTCCAGTGCTCCTGCTATACTGTCCAGTTTTCAGAAATTAGAAAGCTGGCAACTCTAGCATGGTCATAGACACACATAGGCCCACACAGAGACATGAACACTTTGTATAGTATAGATATGTAGGACGTAGTCCTACTGGGGGGCTTTTGGGGGCAAAGTGAGCTTTTTTGTGGCAGCAGCTTCCTACCCAACCTTTGTAAAAAAATTACTCCACTGGTTTTCCCCAATTTAATTTTGGTGGCTGCACCTGTGGGTGCCGGTGATGTGGTGTTTCCTGTGGGGAATACACGTGTTGCCTCTGAAAATCTTTGCTTTGGTAATGTCTGCTGCAGCCCCTTGTGATGTGCTGGTAAGAGCAATTCCTCAAAGACGAGTCTGTTCCAAATTAGAAAAACTTTGCTGCTCAGAGCGTCCTGAGGGACTGGAAGGAAAGGATTGCAGATGGGCTCAGTGTGGCCAGCCTGTGGCGATAATGGATGAGAAACCTGCACGGTCGTGTACACAGAAAGAAAAACACTTAAGTCTCCTGATGAAAGGCCAGATGAAAAAAGAAAGCGTTATAATTCAACAGACTATAAAAGACAGCAGTAGGCCATCCTTTTTTCTAGGGAGACAGGTTACTATATCACTTTCCCAAAATCACAGCAGGAATGATGGATTAGCTAGAAGGGAAAATTGGAGCCTGAGGTGCTTCTGACTTCAGTATTTCAAATTGTCCATAAGTCCTTGTAGCCTTTACCCAAACACGAAGCCCTGAAATGAGCATGGGGAATTACTAGGGGCAAAAAGTTCTCTCCTGTGTTATTTCCTGAAATCCAAGCCTGAAAGAAAGTGCTGGCTTTCAGGTGTGCACCAAAGGCTGCCAATTCATGACCTCTTCAACTGGAAGATGCCTTTGGATTAGATAGAAGCCAAGCCAGAGAGGAAGTCTTTATCACATTGCAAATGAGCCTGGTGAGTTTCCTCCAAGGTGGATGTTTCACTCAGGGATTATTTGGGAACGTTTCTTGTCAGTTCACAGATCTTTCAGTCTAATGGCCCTTGTTATGTACTGAAGATTGTTGGCCATTTTTTTTAACTCCCCCTTCTTCCTTTGGTGAAAGATGTTTTGCATGTGGCTTTACCAGGAGACTATGGGCAATTTCTGTCTTACGTGGATTCATTTCTCAGGTACATCTCTTGCTGGAGCTCTGATTGCTCATGTTCCTGCACAGTGCTACTGAGGAAGAATGAACACTATAAAGAAGGTTTTGCTTAAGAAGAGAGTCTCTTCTTAGACAGTGTATAGTAATGTGCCTTGCAGATTTGGCTTAAGAATACCCTTCCGATGCAAATGTGAGCCATTTTTGTTGACATTATTGTGTGTGAGTGTGTGTGTTGGGGTGAGGGGGCACATCAGGTAGTCGTGCCTGGTCCTTCTTGAAGATTGAAGTGAAGTTTTAATAGTCAGAGAAAAAAACTGATATTCTGGACTCCTGGGTTCCATTCCAGAGACATGTGTTATGAACTTGGGTCAGGTTATCCATATGTCAAATTGATATATTTCCTTACTACTCTGGACATTTAAGCCTTAATTAATGTTCGTAAAGTGCTCATGCGCCTCTCAAGGCTCTCCATTAACTGTATCAATTCAGGGGAGAGTCTTGGGTGTCACTGATGACCATTGATATCTGCTCAAAGTACAGCTGTGGTTACAAAAGCAAACAAGAGGTTAGGATGCATGGGCTTGTCTAGAGGCCTAACCAGACTGACTCTAATCAGGCTAATTGGGGAGGCTGTGAAAACTCAGGACACAGACTCTGAGCAGGAGCTGAGGTTCAGCTGGACTGGTTGCTGATCTCAAGAGAAAAAGTAAGGCTCTATAGTGGGGCACAGAGACCCTGACTCAGAAAGAATGATGGGAATTGGGCTATGTTGCCCTCTTCCTGCTGAAGAGAAGCTGGGGCAGAGACAGCTCAAAGGAAGAAAGAACTGGAAGAGGTCAGGGAAGGGGCACCCAAGTTTACCAGCCTGAGCTGATAAACATTGCTACAGCACACCTGCACCCCTCAGCAGCAATTTCCTTGTTCTACAGCATCTCAACTTTCATTTAAAAACAACCAAGCACATCTCTAGCTGTTGTGGTTGAGAAGAAAATACAGGAAGTGCAGAGTGTAAAGAGTGCAGAGATATCTATGTGTGTCTATAGATAGCCTGGAACAGTAGCTGTGAAAGAGGTGAACTGCCCCATTTACCTCAGTGAGGTGTTACCTCATGTCTAGTCTACACTTACAATTGAGGCTGACATAGCTATGGCTCTCGGGGGAGGGGGAGGAATTGAAAAATCCACAACCCTGAGAGCCATAGCTATGCCAACAATAGGCACAGCTAGGCCAAGGGAAGAATGCCTCAGTGGATCTAACTGCCATTACTCAGGGAGGTGGTGATCCTATAGTGATGGAAAAACCTCTTCCCTCTCTGTGGGCTGCATCCACACAACTGGGTGATGCTACAGTGACCTAGTTAAGCTGCTGTAGTCCCCATAGCATAGATATGGCCTCAATCTCTGAGATGATTATTTCAATGCCAACAGTTAACTATTTCATTTCTTGGAAAACATAATCCCAACAATACATATAAAATGGTGGAGTCTAAATTAGCTGTTACCACTCAGAGAGAGATCTCAGAGTCTTTGTGGATAGTTCTCTGAAAACATCCACTCAGTGTGCAGGGGCAGTCAAAAAAAGTGAACAGAATGTTGGGAATCATTAGGAAAAGGATAGATAATAAGACAGAAAATGTCATATTGCCTCTATTTAAATCCATGGTACACCCTCATATTGAATATTGTGTGTAGATGTGGTCACCCCATCTCAGAAAGATATACTGGAATTGGAAAACATTCAGAAAAGGTCAACAAAGATGATTAGGGATAGGGAGAACCTGTCATATGAGGAGAGATTAATAAAATTGGGACTTTTCACCTTGAAAAAGAGATGACTACAGGGAGATGTGATAGAGGTC
Source organism: Dermatemys mawii (assembly GCA_007922305.1). Taxonomy (NCBI): domain Eukaryota; kingdom Metazoa; phylum Chordata; order Testudines; family Dermatemydidae; genus Dermatemys; species Dermatemys mawii. The sequence continues at coordinate 33,342,346 of ML677351.1, forward strand.
TATAAAATCATGACTGGTATGGAGAAAGTAAATAAAGAAGTGTTATGTACTCCTTCTCATAACACCAGAACTAGGGGTCACCAAATGAAATTAATAGGCAACAGGTTAAAAACAAACAAAAGGAAGTATTTTTTCACACAATGCACAGTCAACCTGTGGAACTGCTTGCCAGAAGATATTGTGAAGGCAAAGACTACAACAAGGTTCAAAAAAGAACTAGGTAAATTCACGGAGGATAGGCTACTAACCAAGATGGGAAGGGACGGTGTCCCTAGCCTCTGTTTGCCAGAAGCTGGGAATGGGCGACAAGGGATGGCTTACTTGATGATTACCTGTTCTATTCATTCTCTCTGGGGCACCTGGCTTTGGCTACTGTCAAAAGACAGGATACTAGGCTAGATGGACCTTTGATCTGAACCAGTATGGCTGTTCTTATGTTCTTATGTAAAGTAGAAGAGAGACGCCCAGAGCTGCACAATGTACTGAGTGATGTCTCATTTTGGTGCATCCAATGCTTTTTAGGAGACACCACTATTTATTTTTTCCTGTTCAAGAAGGAGTCAGAGCCCATGGGTATATTTAAGCCCTACTAAAGGGAAGCCAACCTCAAGGAGTCCAGTGGAGACTAGAAAATATACATGGTCATACTTTGAGCCTCTACATAATCTCTGCTAGCCACATCTCATTTTGATGACTCACATGGGTGGAGCTTATTTTGTGGGTGGTGCATGGAAGAGTACTGCCCTGCGCCATTTTTCTGTCTGATCTGATTCTTTGGGGTGCCAATAGATAGAGCTAAGACACATGAGGACAGGAGGAGGGTGAAATCTAGCTACAGAATGCCAGAGAGCTGGGAAATTGCCAGGGGCTGGAACTGGCTGCGTGTGATAAAACCACAGAGGCTTACCTTAGAGACCATGGGCTCAGGAGCAGAAAGCAGCTACAGACTGGCTCATACCAGGGCTAGGAAAAATTTAGCAACATACCATGACAGAGTGTGCATTCCGGGGCATGATGTGGAAGACCAGATAACTTGCTATTTACAATGGACTGCTTTTAGAGTATCGCCTCTTAATTTGGCTTTTCATAGAAATAATACTTTAAAAGGAAAAGGGGTTATGGGACTTATGTGATGTACCTTTCCAGTATAAATAAATGGTTACTAGAAGGATAGGAGGCGTAATGAAAAGGTTATTGGGAAACACCTTTTCTCTGCTATTTTTAACATTCTGACACCTGCCATTTCCTAAATAACTTTTTTTCATTATTAAGGATGATTTAGTTGAGGATTGATCCTGCTTTGAGCAGGGGGTTGGACTAGATGACCTCCTGAGGTCCCTTCCAACCCTGATATTCTATGATTCTATGGTTCACTTGGACCTATCTTTCTCTTCCTCTTCCCGCGGAGCATTTTCAGCAGCAGTCAGGTGAACTGACAGTCACTCTCAATTCATTTCCTATTGTAAAAATTAAAGTGGGAATGCTGAGGTTTTGTCAGAGACAGTGAGAGCTGACAATAGACAAGAGTGTCACCAAGTCCCTCCAAAAGGACGTTTGGGATAGGGTGAGGCTGTTTAAACTTCCATTCATGTCCCTCTAGTCCAGCTGTTTTTTTAATTCTTCCCCCCACACCCATCTTGTAGGCAGATGGAGTATTTTAAAATGTTAATATTAGTAAAAACAGCCAAACTGGGAGCCTTAAAGCCAATTACTCATTTAGTCTAGTCTAGTTTAAAGCAGCCTGGCCAGTTAACTGCTGAGTAACATAACCAGGCTGGGTGGAGGGAAAAGTGATTTGGCTTTTTTAACTTTTAGTTGTTTTTATGGTAAATCATGATGCTCCAGCTGGAAAAACTGGTCAGTAAGCCCCCATTCTGTGGTTTGGGCTTTTAGGTTTAAATACAGAACAGTGACATCTGTGCAACATTAGGGCGGATGAGTTTTTTCAGAATTTACATTCTGCTTATCTATCGAGATATAGGTATGGCTAATGCAGCTTTGCAAAATGCTACGGCTCCAGGTTGAATAGTTTTCCGCAACTCTCTACAGGTTAGGAAAATACCATGTTTGATAACTGTTGTTGTTTTCATTATAAAAGAGTGGGCAGAGAGGTTTTGTATCTGGATTGGTACGTTTTCATGACAGTTATTGAAGGCTGGGATAAGCAGAGGCCTCTGAGTGAGACTGGATGACATATCATCTGTGTTCCATGATTGTTCACTGACAAAGGAAAATTCTGCTGCTACTAATAGAGACACGGTTGCTATCAAAGTCAACGAGAGATTATACCCTTGTCATTCAGAGGACAACTCGGCTCTCATTAAACAGAACCAAAGCAGGTTTTGTAGAAGAGCCTTCATTTTTACTTTGATGGGACAACACAGGCCTGATTCGCCTCTAGTTCTAGTGTCAATCAGATGTGACTCCACTGAAGTCAATGTATAAACAGCGTAAGAGGATAATCAAGTGCAGTATACACAAAGGAACTCAGAGTAGTAAACGAGTTTTTCTGTTTGTATTTAGTCCAGCAAAAACTGATTGAAAAGTCAGAAATCTCTTACCCCAGTGCTGGGCCCAGCAGCCAGGTAGAATCTGTCATCCTGAGGGCTGCTTGTAAAGTAAAAAATATCTCAATTTGTCCTTGCATTGATTACCAGACACTTAATGAAAATATTGCAAATATTGCAAAAGATAAATATCACAAAGGAGGTGAAACTTTGGATGCATTTGCCCTGGTGCAATGGTGGGATTTAGCGATGGCTTTTGAAAAGTGGAGACTGCATGTCTCACCAAAAAAAAAAAAGAAAAGAAAGGAACATTATAGTGCAATGAGATGCCTTTTTGTCTTCATAATTCCCCCAGTACCTGTCAAAGATTAATGGATTTGATTTTGGCAGATTTGCAAAGGACCACATGTTCAGTTATCTGCATGATGTGATTGTTTTTCGGAGGACTTCCCAGGAATATTTAAATTGCTTAAATGTTTTCATCTGTCTGCAGCAGGCTGGTTTAAAACTTAAGCCATCCAAATGTAACATGTTAAGATCCCAGGAGCAGCACTTGAGTCATATAATATCTGAGGATGGTGATCCATTGATCTTGCCAAGATAGATACTACTAGCACATGGCTGGCTGCAAATATGGTAACAGAAGTAAGAAACTTTCTGGGCTTTGCCTCATATGATAGAAAGTTTATGTAACCCTTCTGCCCATCAGAGTTGGCAGCAACAAGGGCCGGGTTCAGTATCCAGGGGTTCCATTCCAATAGCACACTACAAAAACCGGCTCGAGCCCCCACCCAGTAACCTGGGACAACCATATACCACCCCTCTGGGCGTCTGTAAGAGACAATACTTCCCCTCTCGCAAGCACAGAGTCTGAGTGTACCAAAGCCTTTTAATAACAGGGAGAAACAATGTGGCATTATATTGGGGAAACACCACAAACAAGGTTAATAAACCAAACCATGAACCAGAAGCCCCCCTCCCAGCAAATAGGCCGTGGCCTTCCCTTTGGCTCTTGAGTTCCACAACCCCAAAAAGTCACTCAATAGTCCCAAAAGTCCAACAGCCCAAGAGTCTCTGTCCTTGGTCCGTGCAGAGTTCAAAAGTCAATTGGCAGAGTCTTACCTCCAGCCTGGGTGGAGATGGAGGGTAGGGCACGGGGCACCTTACGTGGTCCAAGGCCGACTGCGCCGCCTCTCCGTGAGGTTCCGCTGCAGCTCTCCCCGCACTCGGCTCTGCTCCGCTCCGCTGGCTGTCCCACGAACCGCTCCGCCCGTTGATCCGCTAGCTGCTCTGCTAGCCGACACACAGACAGCTCTGCCGCGCCGGTCACTCTGCCCGCAGCATCTACGCCTCTGCTGGGTGACAGACAGACAGCTCTGCCGCGCCGGTCACTCTGCCCGCAGCACCCACGCCTCTGCTAGGTGACAGACAGACAGCTCTGCTGCACCAGTCACTCCACTAGCCGTCCTGCTAGCCGACACACAGACTGCTCTGCTGCACCAGCCACTCTGCACTTTTTTCAGGTCCCCCCTACTTAAGACAGCGCTCAGTGATTTCTTTAGCTCTTAGGTGATTTCAGCTCACAGTAGGAGAGCCTTAGTACAGGTGCACCAGTGAGCCCAAAGCAATTGTCAGCTCAGCAGCCTGGAACCAGGCTCCTAATGGAAGCAAAATTCAATTCTGATATTCCACAGTGGAGAGAGGCAGGGTGCAATAGGCCTGGGAGACCCTTAGACAGAGCCCTCACCAAAAGGTATAGATGCTTGTCCATCACCTCTCTCAATCTCACAGTGTTCTGAAAACGCATGGCCCTTGCCCAGTGAGTGCTACCTAGATGATGGCGAGTCTCTCCATCATAACACGGGCCAAGTACATGTCCATAGTCCTTCATTCACATAATCACAGTAACATCACTTTCTCATTCCTGCCCCAATAACATAGAAACTGGGGCTCCCTCATCAGCCGAAGTGGCCATGTGGGCTGCTGTGGGCTCAGGCTAGGCGCAGTGGGTGTGTCTATGCAAATTGATCAGCCCCAGACTTATTTTGCAAGGCTCACTGCAATTCCCATAGTTCGCCACCAGATGTCAGAATATATCTCATTCCTGACACTGCTTACATTTATTTCTGGCTTGCTTTTCATATTTGTGCTCATGTATCATCCTCCAGAAAAGAGGGAGCAGTTTGATTAGAGAAAAGCTTTTCAGGAGGCTTTGGTTGACTTTAAGTCTAGACTGACAAACTCACCTGTACTAGCTTTTGTGGGCTATAGCCCACTTCATCAGATGCATAGAATGGAATAAACAGAAGTAAGATGCATGTATATATACAGAAAGAAAAAAAAAGTTGTAAATTACCATACCAATTCTAAGAGGCTGTTTAATTTGGATGGGCCATTATCAGCAGGAGAAAAAAAAACTTTTGTAGTGAAAATTTAGTGTATCTATGTCTAACAGTTGATAAGAATCTTTAAAAGAGACTGAGCTAGGAAAAGGCATTCAATTAGTGTAATGATAAAGCCACTCATAGTCCCTGTTTAACCCTTGGTTGACAATTTGCAAATTGGACACTGTTAACCAAGGGTTAAACAGGGACTATGAGTGGCTTTGTCATTACACTAATTGAACGCATTTTCCTAGTTAGACATTTAGTCCATTCAGTTGCTTCAGTGGGTTCAGGTTTAACTCTTTGTTTTATCTCTTGAGCTACAGCAGGTTCTGGAGATGGGTCTTCAATAACATCTCCCAGGATCCTGGAGCAGATTTTAATGTCCAGGTGCTTTTGTTGTAGGGATTAGAGTGGATGCAGAGAGAGAGGGCACATAGCCTTAGCTTCCTTTCTACACCTCAGTCTAGAGAATCATAGAGGTATGCCCCTTTCTGTATTTCACTGGCTGCCCTCCAACCTCATGGGAATCTGGTTCTGGTCTCTTGCATTTCATAGGTGCGCTTACCATTGTACCCAGTAGATGGAGTTGGTGTGTTGTACATAATCCATAGCTTAGCTTTTCCTCGGAGGGTGCTGTGGCCGGGAGCTATACAAACTCAAATGAATTTTAACTATTAAGAATTTCTTTTAAAATTCTATTTTTTAAAAACTAATAAAGATCTTAAGGGAAAATGTCTTTAAAACAGGTGGGTATGTTAGATATGTTTTTCACTTGATTGGTATTCACTCTTTTTAATACAGCAATACATGTAATCCAGACATAACTCTTAGTAACATATAAATTGACCAGCTAATTCCACTAGTCTATTTAAGCTAACACACCATAAAAGACAGTATTACAGTTTTCAAATTTCCACTCTTACATGAAACCGGGTTCCGTATCTGGATGTTTTACAAAAGATTTAAAGGGTAAGCTTAAAATAAATCAGCTGTATCGTACAGACATCAAGAATAAACCTAATTCAGTCATCTCTTAAGAACTTTGATAAATCAAGCGAAAGCAGTTTTGGGAGGTTTAAAGGAAGTATCCTATGATATTAGAAATATCACTCCTGAACATGCGGCTCTCTGGAGAAGCCAATGGGGAAATGCAGTTTGGTTAGGTCAGAACTTGCCCTGCTCAGTAATAGGAATCAAGATCCTATAAAAAAGTATTTTGTATCTTTCTGGGCCAGTCTGCTAGGCAGAATGGACAGGCGAATACTCTGTTGTTGTGGCCCAAACGTGCAAACACAAGTAAAATGCCCTGTACTTGAGTCTTGCCTACACATAAAAGTTGCATCCATTTAACTAACTTGGATCTGCTTTTGTTAAACTGATCCAACTTCCTTCTGTGGGCACACTTAAATAGGTTTAATTGTACCTTATATCTATTTTGTTTATGTAGAATCCTGACTGATTAAGCTCAGTCAGTCCAAGGCGCTCTTAAGGATTGCATTCATTTAGCTACACTGGTTTCTAAACTGATCTTGTTAATTAGGTAAAACTGTTGTGTGCAGGAAAGGCCTTAGACACAAAAGCAGGTGAAGGGAGAAAGCAGATGTATTGCTCAGTCTTCTGAGTGTACAACAGAAGAGGAGTGGAGAAGGTCTGGTTTGCAGCTTCACTCACAGGATGGGACATGTACATTTTACACCATACAGAGTGTATTAATTTTGGTTCAAAAGTTAATAGCATATTTCACTTTATGAAGCCTTTCATGCCTTTAAAGTAAATCACACTCCATTCAAAGCAGTGTGTACATGTGTGCAGGGGGCAATAATTAAATTCATCCTGGATGCTGGACTCTGCTGAAACCAGCCCTGTCATGCGTGAATTGTATCTGTTAAGATACTTTGAAATTGAATTATTTTGCCTTTGGAAAGCACCAGACTGCACCAAATAGCAGGCATGGTCAGGAAAATTTTTGGGGTGGACAAGCTTAGAATCTATAGGTTTGATTTTCTTTACAAATTACCCCACCACGTAGGCTGGTCACAAGCAGCATGGAGGGCACTTTGGAACTGCCAAAATAAACCCCCAAGCTTGAGGTGGCAAAAGCTTTGTCAGAGCTGAAGCCATTACATCATCAGCACCAAATCTTGAAGCAGAACAGGGAACCCATTTTGATTATAATTAAAGAGTGACAGGGATGGGTAGCTTGGTGGTATGTGACATTTCTGGAAATAATTGCAAAGGCATTTGCAGGATCATGAAGTTTGTGGATCACTACTCTAGCATGGGCTTCCTTATGGAGCCAGAGCAGGAGACTGGAAGAGAGCTTACTATACAGTGCTGGTTAAGTGCCTTAGTTAGCCCATGTGTAAAATGGGGATAGTGATACTTAGGAAAGTGCTTTGAGATCCTCAGGTAAAAAGCACTGTATAATGCAAAATATTAATTACAAAAAGTAATTATACTGATCATGCTGAAAAATTCTGTGACATGGCAACTTTCTGAATGCTGCACCAAAAGAAATGCTAAACGTTTGTTTCTTTGTAAGCTCTTGCTCTCTCTTATTTCTATTTCCAGATGGCTGGGCTGGAGTCACCAATTAAAAACAAAGAGAACATTAGGGAAAGGAAAGAGAGAGAAAAACAGAGATATACAGAGTTGCAATTAGAGAAGAGACAGCTAAAATCGGTTCATGATGGCAGAGATTCCTTCATCTATGAAGAATGTGTCTAAGGTGAGGTCTTTTTACAGTAAAAGCAATTTTGTATTAATAAATGGCTGCCAAAATTCTTTCCTTCTGAATACAATGTGATGAAGTGTGTGGCTCTGAAATAGTCAGGAAGCAAAGAAGGGTCAATGTGTGTGTTGAGCCAGTGTGTGTTGGTTGCATGTAACCCAATAAGGAAGGCTTGGCTTTGCTTAATTGAAAGAAATCTCCTGTAGATGATTAAAGAAATAAATATTTTTACAATGTGGAACAGCTTCAACAAGAAAGATTGGGGACCTACCTACCCCCTTTTCAGCCCCCTGCTTCTACCCAGCATGCCCAACAGCCTAGTGGTTAGGGCACTCAACTAGGAAGAGCAAGGTCCGGATGTCTGCTGGAAATCAGCGAGAGTGGAGATTTAGAACTGGATCTTGCGTATGTCAGTGGAGTGTCCCAACCTCTAGGCTACTCAGTCTGAGGAGACACACATCTGCCAGCCCTCACCTTCCACTTCCAATCTGTTTGCCCCCACATGGCTTTTGTGCAGTTCAGGTGAGCTCAGACAACATCTAGTGGACTGGGACCCACAGGCAAGGAAGTCAGGGGAATGCATACTTTGAGAATCCCACCAGGACTTAGCTAGAGTTAGGGCAGTGAGCTGCTCAGCCGTATCAGGATTTAGGTGGCCTCACACATGCCCATCAGCAGAACCTTAGCTGCTTAGGGGAATTTAGGCCCCTACTTGGTTAGGTGGCAGCTAAGCAGTGTTTTGTGAATATTTGCAGTGCCTAAATACTGGATTTAGGCACCTCTGTGGCAGTTAGGTGCCTAAGTTGATTTGTGGATCCAGCTCCTAGCTCTTTCCAACTTTAATGCCAACCTAGAAAATCTCCCGCAAAGTCCCTCTGAACTGGCCTATGCAAGAAAGTTGCCCAATTTAATTTAAACTAGCTTTAAAACAATTGCTTCCATTGGTGCAAACTTTTGTGTAAATACTGTTATTTCAGTTTAGATTCACAGATTCCCAGGCCGGAAGGTACCAATGTGATCATTTAGTCAGACCTCCTGTATAACCCAGCACACAGCCCCAAATCACACATAGAGCATGTCTTTTAGAAAAACAAGAAGTTAAGTGAGCTTAGCTCAGTAAGGGACTTAATTCAAAGACGTGTCTCCACACAAACATACACAGTTTACGCTGGTTTAGTTACACAAGTGCAAACCCCTGTGTGGACACTCTTAACTTGGTTTAGAAATGGAATACATTGATTTACCGACTTCCGCTAAATTGATATTACACACAAAAAACTACATTAATGGTTTCTAAGTCTAGCACTTAAAAGTTAGGAAATACCAGTGGCTGCCTGAGGCTCTAGCGTTTCTCAATGAAATGGTTGTAAGAAAAGTTTTAACATGGACAAAACAATGTGTTTTCCCCTAAACTCTTTCTTAGAAATAGCTGAATTGCAGCCAGAGGCAGACAGCCAAGATGGAAAATTTCATCCCAAAGGGTTACACTTTGGCAAATTTATCAGCAACTGAAAACAGTCTTACAATAGAAAGTGTCAGGCAACCTATAATAAGCCATTAAAATAAGCTCTGCCTGTAATAAGTAATTTCTAAATCAGTTTAAGATAGTCCATGGGGAGGAGTTCACTGGTTTAACTGAACTGGTGCAAATTTGTTTTGTAGAAATACCTTCAGGATATATGCCAAACTTCCATCATAATAAGAGTGTGTACACAGGCTTTTTCACTGGCTTCATTAAACTGGTTTCAGAACAGCGGAGGGAGAATTTGGCTGTGGAGTTCATTACCATCAAAGATCAACCTGTGCCTGAATCATGTAATCCAGAGGGCACAAAGCCGTAAACATCTCTTTTGCTCAGACGACACCTTTGAGCTGAGATGTGAATGACCATACCTGTGGGCTCTAGGAAATAAATCCTCTATGTTTGCTTCCCCATAAGTAAGTAGCTTTAATTTATGGAAGAGGGCATGAGAGATTTGCTCCTCTTCCTTGAAGGAACTAGCATACTTCTAAAATATATGTAACAGTCTCTGGCTGTTATGGTATAATGACAATACCGTCCTATATTGCCAGCTGATATCCAGCTTGCTGCGCACTTTCACGCATTCCTGAGAGAAGTACATTGTGCTGGGTAATAGGACTGGCAAAAGGTAATTTCTTTTTGGCAGAGGACACCAAGAAGCAGAGTGTGACAATCTGGTTCCCAATCTGCTCCTGTGCTGCCCCAGACACAGGTCTTGTAGCAAAGCCACAACTGTAATTAGTAAAATGCTATAACTCATGTTTTCATGAGATATAGATGTGTGGTATGACATCTGTGTGTCCTCCATCCACAAATCTGTAACGGAATCCAAAGAAGTGGTCATGTGTGTGTTTGGCATGATTTCGTCTTTGTAAACCAATGCTGTTTATTTGTCTATTTCCGTTATCCTCCAGGTACTGGAAATTGTCTCTCCTTATACATATTCCATTATTTTCCTTAGGGAATGAAATTGCAGCAGGCACTCCAGTAGCAAAATGAAAGCGTGGTATAAGAGTATGAGGAGAACGAAATTATGTAGGTTAGGACGATTCTTTTTTCCCCATTTCTGAAGTTTGGGATTACATTTGCTTGTCTCTGGGCCTCTGATAGCACCCCACTTCTCCATGACTTCGCACAAATGAGTGGGTAAGTATATCCGTTAGCTAATTTAACACTTCATATGCCATGTAATCTACTAGACCTACTGAAGTTTGTATATGCTCAAATGTTCAAAGTATTCTCTGACGGGTTGTTTAGCTGTGTTAGACACTTCCTGCCCTTTAGCTGGCTCGACAGCAGCACAGCACAATGTATTGTATGCTCCATGCAAACAGCGTGCGCTTTTGTCTGGGAGGAGCAGGCTGTTTTAAGTAATCTCTCAGCAACAATGTGGTGAATTAAAATCTATATCTCTGTTTAGGTGATGGCACTGATGGTGCTGTACTCTATTGAAGAACAAGGGAACAGGCTCTTTGTTCAGAATACATCATAGTGTCCAGTAACATTTACAGGAGTCTACCAATATTGAATATGGCTAGTGGCATGAATGTGGAAATCCCGCAGCAGATGCCGCCAGGGTGGGGAACTCCTGCTCCAGCAATGGGCTGCTGCCACTAGACCTCACTCTGATGTCACCCTGTAACTCAGTGAGAATATCTTTCTTTTACGTTCCACATGTAACTGCTGATACTTGGGTTTGCACCTGGCCAAGTGATTCCAGAAGCTGTTAAAGTGAGTGCTTAAAGCTGATTTCCCTTCACCAAGAGATAGGGAAGAGAAAGACTCTGCTTCTGTTCTCCCTGCCCACTTTATTCACCGAGTTGTTAAAAAGGGAATCTCTCTGTTGTTCCCCATGTTTCAGTGTGCTGGTTTGTTCTGAGAGAGTATGAATGGATATATGCATGTATGTGCATGTTTGGGATTGCGGATTCAAACGTGTGCGTGTGATCACGTCCAGATGCTATGTTGGATGATGTCAATGTTACCCAATAAAGTACTCTGACCTAATGATAATTATTAAGAGCTAATAAACGTACACTAGAAGATCAGTTCTGAAACAGTTGGGTTGCATACCTAGGTCTCAGACACAATTTTTCCCAAGTGTTGTTAGACTTCAGATCTCCCATTCTGAGGGGTTTTTAATGCCACATGCTCTACCAAATCAGCTTGATATGTCCAGAAGGGAACACCCTCAGCATATGTGGGCAGTATTGTTGGCAGATAGCAGTTTTCACATAGTGCTTTTAAGGATGCTCCCAGTAGCTTGTGATTGATGTGGTTAGCTCATTCCACAGACACAGGTCACACAGACAGAGGTCAGAATAGGAAGAATATATATATATGTGTTGGGACAGTTTCTTCTATTTCTCTGTTTTCTACCCATAGTCCCATGTTAATATTAGTAGTAGCTGAAAGCCCATGCATTTGCACAGGTATAATTCATAAAGTCATGTGGGTAAAAAACCCAAGAAATGATTGAGAACTTAAAAATTGGATGGCAACAGACTACAAGGCCTAGTCATGACTGAAGCTGGTGATATTCTAAACAACAGAGCTTTCACCCATGCCTGGAGCTGTTTCCATCACTTCACATGGATGCAACAGACATTCCTGGCTTCAGAGTGATATTTGGGGTTATTATGTGTGCTGGTTGTGTTGATTTGTGTCTAGGAGATTGGGTTGATATGTGTGGGTAGCAAATGACGGCTGCGTGCTGCAGTGAGGGGCAATGTGTGTGGAGGGTTAGTGTGTACACCGGTTGTATTGTGCTGGGGAGTCATGTGGATCTGTGTGAGTGGTGAACGAGGGTATGAGCTGCAGTAAGGGACTATGTATGTGTGGGGTTATTGTGTGTACTGGTTGTGATATTTTGTGGGTAGTTTTGAAGAGCTGGCAGTTGAGCAAACTAATCCATCATCTGTGCAGACTCCCTCATAAAATCAATGAAATTGTTGCATGTAAAATCATAGAATCATAGAATGTCAGGGTAGGCAGGGATCTCAGGAGATCATCTAGTCCAACCCCTTGCTAAAAGCAGGACCAATCCCCAACTAAATCAGTAAATTAGGTGTAGAGTAACGATGGTGATTGGTTTAGTAAATCTGATATCAGTATAGTCTAGGACTCTTGGAATGGCATAAATATGTGACTTGCTGTAGCTGTACATTGCATGGGTATAATCTGTAAAGTCAAAATGGCTGAGAACTTAAAAACTGGATGGTAACTAACCATTGGCACCGACTTCTGCTTTGCCCTATGGGACCTCAACCCCCTCCCCTTCCTCTGCCCCTACTCCTGCCCAACCCTCGCCCTCCCCAATTCCACCCCCTTTCCCCAAGTCCCCGCTCGTGTCCTGCCTCTTTACTGCCTCCTCCCCCAAGTATGCTACGTACCCATTCCTTCCCCTCCCTCATGGAAAGTCCTAAGTGCCACCAAACAGCTGTTAGGTGGCGGGTGGGAAGTGCTGGGAGGGGGAGGAGTGGGGACGTTGTGCTTGGAGGAGGTGCAGGGGATGGGGGCAGGGGGTGCTTGTTTGTGGAGCATCCACTCATTTTTCCCAGTGGGTGCTCCAGCTCCGCGGCACCCACAGAGTCGGTGCCTACGTAACCAACCACAAAACCAGCAATGATATTTTGAACAAAGAGAGCCCCCAACCAGGCTTGTAGCTACTTCCAGCACTTCACATTGACTCAGCAGACATTTTAGGCTTCAGAGTGACACACACAGTGAAAATCCTGGAATCTTATTATATATACAAATAGCTGAAAGCCCATTGACCATTGGTAATTCATGAAGTCAGATGTGTGTAAAAGCCAAAGTTGTTGAAAACTTAAAAACTGGACAGTAATTGAGCAGGAATCCCAGTGATGACTAAACCTGGTGATAGTCTAAATCAGTGGCTATCAATCTTTCTAGACTACTGTACACCTTGCAGGAGTCTGATTTGTCTTGTGTACCTGCAAGTTTCACCTCACTTAAAACCTCCGTGCTTATAAAATCAGACATAAAAATGCAAGTGTCACAACACACTAGTATTGAAAAAGTGATGACCCTCTCATTTTTACCATATAATTATAAAATAAATCAATTGGAATACAAATATTGTATTTATATTTCAGTGTATAGTATATACAGCAGTATAAACAAGTCATTTTCTGTATGAAATTTTAGCTTATACTGACTTCACTTACTGCGTTTTATGTAGCATGTTGTAAAACTAGGCAAATATCTAGACGAGTTGATGTACCCCCTGGAAGATACGTACCCCTGGTTGAGAAACACTAGTCTAAACAAAAAGAGCCCTCAACTCTGCTTGGAGCTGTTTGTATCACCTCACACGGACTCAACAGACACCCTACGTATCAGAGTGATGTTTAAAGTTATTATGTGTTGTGATTTTGTTGATTTGCCTGTAGGTGAAGTTGTTCTGGGACAGTTGTGTTGATTTGTGTGAGGGGTGTATGTGTGGTGAAGGGGCAATATGTGTTTGGCACAGTGCTCTGAGGACAAATGCATGTTCAGGGATTGTGGAGATAACTAGCTGGAGGCAAGGTAGGTGGGAGCACATCTGAGAGTGAGATTTGAGACAGGGTTGGGAGACCAAGACAACCAAGAGGGGATAAAGTCTCCTGATAAAAAGGAGAAAGCAACAGTTTATGGCAGAGTTGAACATTTTATAGGGGGAAAAGCAGGATGAGCAGTTAAGGAGGAGGTTTCTTAGTGCAAAGCTACTATGAAAAATTTACTTTTCCCCATGCTCCAAGCATTAAAGCCCTCCCAGGAATGAAGCAGTCTATCCTACAAACAGCTGTCAGCCTTATTTATGAGGCTAAGAGGGCCAGCAAGAATCTTGCTGTAAATGCGCTAGAACCAGGGCTGGAGGCGAGAAAGGGCAGCTAGAAGCTAAAGCTTACATGTCAGCAATAAATTACCCATGAACGCAGAAAGCCACCCTTTTATCCTACTGAAGTGCACGACCCCCTCAACCCCAGTGCGGGTGCTCTAAGCTGCTATGGAGGCAGTGAATCCAAATTTCATTCTTTATTGCTAGATACCTTCACTTAATGTGGACTGTTTAGCATGTGATGTTTACTGCTGTTGAGAGGTCTGTCCTCACTGAAGGAGTTATTTCACTCCCTTGCAATGTGATCACATTCTGAGACTTTGGGACTTAGATTAATAGATTTTAAAGCCAGAATGGACTCTTATGCTCATCTAGTCCAGTGGTTTTCAACTTCTTTTTATTTGTTGACCCTTACACAATTTCTAATGGAGGTACGGACCTTTTCAGAAATTGTAGACAGGTGGAACTTGAGTCACAACTTCAGGGCAGACTTTTACAAATCACGGTTTTATGGTAATAGCCGTTTGTGGACCCCTTAGACATAGTCTGTGGGTTCCCAAGGGGCCTGCGGACCATACGTTGAAAACCACTGAGCTAATCTGACCTCCCATGTAGCATAGGCTGAAGAATTTCACAAATTCCCCCCTTAAGCCCAACAATTTGTGGCTGAACTAAAGCATATATTTTTGAAAGCCATCTGGTCTTGATTTAAAGACTCCAAATGATGAAGAATTTACCACATCCCTGGTAATCTAATTGCCCTAATTGTTAAAAAATTGCACCTTATTTCCAGTTTGAACTTCGTTGACTTCTACTTTCACCCATGGGATCTTGTTATAGCTTTGTCTACTAGCTTAAATCGTTCTCTAATATCTGGTATCTTCTTCCTATGTATTTAATTATACATTATGATCAAATCACCTCAAGCTAAATAGGCTGAGATTCTCTAGTGTCTCTTTGATATTTTGACATTTATTTTCACACAGAACTGGAACAAAAAGTTGAAATAATGAAACTTTTCACAGAACGTAAAGTTCCAGAAAATTTCAGTTTGGAAATGTTGAAATATTTCATTTAGTTTTGGATTGACATTGATCTATCTATGTGCCTACCTGAGCTGTCATGGTGCTTCATGGAGTTATAGTTCTGGATCCCTCATTTCCCTGTTCTCCCCTGTGGATCAGGTTTCCCCACTGGACTATATCTCTCATAATGCACCATGGTCTTTCCTTCTGGCAGAGCCACTACAGAAGTCCCATGATCATGGTGCATCATGGTAGACGTAGTCTGGTTGGTAAGCCCAACCCATGAGGGAGGATGGCAACACAAGACATCAAACTACAAGTCCCATTAGGCACTGCAGTGGCTCGGATTAGTGCCAAGATTAATGTCCACTTGACCAAAAATGAAATGGTACATTCTGACTTTCCTGACTGAGAATCAAAACATTCTTATAAAGTCTGCGTTTTTCTATAGGAAATTTTAATTTTGCAGAAATCACTTTTTTCCTATAAAAGAACAATAGCAATAGAAAATTCCCAACCAAAGTGCTTCAGAATTTGGTGCTGATGAATCAATCGGAAGCACTCTCCACTCTAAGTTTGTACTTCATGACTGCCTCAGCATCATGTTCTTAAGGTGGAGCCTTTGTGTGAGACAGAAAACCAAGGAACTACATATATTGGTTATGAAAGTTTCCTTGGCACTTTTGTTGAAAGAGTAAAAATTTTCATTCTTATGTCCGGGCCAAATGCCAGCTCAGGGAGCTGTATTTGGCTTCATTAAATTCCCTTGCAGTTTTACCTGGATACAGTATTTGTCTTTTTGTTTCATTAACAGCTGTTGAGTGCCATCCTTTTTTCCTTCTAAGCTTCATTTTGTGTCTCTGTAATAGTCTGTCATACAAGAACAGATTTCAAGCTCTGGCTCCCTTGGCTGATTGCAACACATATTAACCTAGAGAATTCACTTCTTATTTTAAATTAAGTCTTTACCAAAGAAATTTGTTGCGTGTACAAAAAACTATCCCATGTCTTTCTAAGATGTGAACCCCTAACTCCTGACATGCATCTTAAGTCAACCACAACCAGGAGTCTGAAATAGGAAAAAAAAAATTGAAAAGACAAGTCTGTTAATCCACTGTGACACATACACATTGATTTTATTTTATTGGAGGGATTTTATAAGGGCTATTATCTCCTGGTTTACATAATCCTACACTTCCCTTAGGGCAATCAGAATTGAGATTCATATGACTTTGAGTTTACAATCCAGTGCAGCTGGTAATGCTGGGATTCAAATTCATAACCACAAATGCAAGTCAACCGGATACATACTTTAAAAAAAAACAACCTCTTCTGTGATGTGATCTATGATATTGCCTGAGCTGGAGTGTTTGAGAACTGATATCACTAAGCCAGTCTAAATTTCAGCTAATTTGATTCAAGGGTTCTGTGACCTCTGTTGAGTGAGGGACTCCATCTTTGTCTGTTCCTAATAATTTAGCCAGCTACAAGGTATGCTCTTAGATATACTTGTTCGGCTACAAACATGACTTCAGTCCAAGTATTTTAGCACCTGAACTCAAGTGAGGATAATAAATGTCAAAGAAATATTTATAGCTTGGTATATGGAGAATTTCCAGTTCCCAGTACTGCAATAACACACATCCATCTGCTAACAGCATTAGAGCTGCATTTTTAAAACAGATAGGATCTGAAAATAGAAAACTGCAGCGTACACAGATAGCTGTTGTATTTGTTTACTATTAAGCTGATAATTAAATTAAAAACTAATTACCTTGCTAGGAGTCCTTGGGATACCTTTTTTTTTTTAGTACTCATACCCATATGGTAATTCAGACTGCTCTCACATTAAGTCTCCTAAACTCTTTTGTCTTCTTTTAGCTCCTTTGCAATGTGTAGTCCAATAGTGTCTAAACAGGGGAAAAGCACTTACATAAAAATAATGGAAATGCAGAATGGAAAAAGACCTCTGAACCCATCTAATAACTCTCTTAAGCCAGTACAAGATTATTATTTGCAGGATTTTGTCCAGTCTAGTTCCGAGTGACTGCAGTGATGGTGCTCTCAGACTGTCTAGAGTGACTCATGAACATGAGTCACAACTTCAGGGCAGACTGTTACAAATCAGGGCACAAACCCCAAACTGGTTGTTGGTTTTATACTTAGATTTCACCAACCAAGTGTCAAGTGTGAACTCCTCAAGCACTAGAACGTCTGTAACATGGAGTCATAGACAGTCCCCTAAGGTACTCCAGTCTATCTTGCCATTGCAATAGATGGTCCCTTATGTGAAAAATCACAACAATATTCAGATTACATCCAGTCCCAAAGAACAACTCACTTGCTCCAGAATAATTGCACCCTCGATCTTTCACGAAAGATAATGCATGCAGTCAATCCTATTCTAAACTAAAAAAGATTTATTAACTAGGAAAGAGAAATAAGAGAGATATTTACAAGGTTAAAGCAGGTAAACATACACACCCAAAAGAGTTACAGTCTTAGGTTCCAAAAGATAATAGAAGCTGCTGTAAGATGCAAGTTTTGTAAATCCTTTACGGCTAACCCAGGCCAAAAGGCCTTGCCTATGCTTAAGGATCTTCTCCCTTCAGAGTTCAAGCAACACAGAGATACAGTTCCTTCTTGTCAGGGATTTTTATTCCCTTCCCCCAGAGTCCAAGCTGATGGGACAAATTCAGCTGTACATCTCCTTCTCTTGGGTATGGGGGGAGCAATCAACAAGTCTGTTATCCTTTGATGTTCCACAGTGGCTTGTCTGGTGGCTGTAGGCCTTCTTTGGTTGCAGATGAGACGACACCTCTCCACAGTTGTTAATGCTTCTCTCCTGACTTGGGGGGTAGCAGGGGCTGGGTGCATTTGCAGATTTAAAGCAAATACTTTTATGGTTACAGAACAAACACAAATATTACCTTATAACATGGGATACAGTATCATAAGTGAGATGAATGCATGCAGCAACTCACATGCATTTCATAAAGTCTAAACTCTAAATGTACTTTTATACATCTAATAACTATTTTAACACTGCTAACACACAGGTGAGCCAGACTGGTCTCCAGCTATGCATTTTTCAGTGTTTAGTGAGGCATAGGGGCCTTGGCATGCTTTGGCACCTGGTCTGCCAGCATCATGGGGGCTTCCATCACTTCCTTGTAGAAACTGTTCACATTTGAATAAAGCTCCCTTTTAGCAAATATTTCCTGACATGAAGCTAAATCTGCATTTCCCTTTTTTTCAAATGCATTCCATTTAATGCTTGTTTTATCCAACATTTTCTCCCTGATTAACTCAGTTTGTTGGGACCTGAAATGTTTAAAGGAATGTCGCCCTTTTCACTCCTAGATTACTGGCTGAAATCCTGACTAGGCGGATAGTGACTGAAAGTTATCACTATAGAAGAGCTGTTTAGAGATCCATGGGATTGTGAAGTGGGCTAATGGGTGTCAGTCCAGTGCCTAAAATATAAATGTTCATATGACAAAACCAGCACACAAATGTGGCTCTAAATGACATTCTCAGCGGTGAGACCAAGGCCTAAATGAGCCATGGAAGCTTAAATATCCTCTTCTCCCTTGAGGTGGTGCATCCAGTTCAGGGGGTTATGCACACTGCCAGGACACTATGAGGAAGCTTACACTGTGGCTCCCTTTGTTCTACCTGTGGATATCAAAGAGATTTCAATTTCCCAGGGCTGTCAGCCTGGGCATCTGTTACCAGAACTGAAACAGTAGAAGCTCTGAAGGAAAATAACGGAGTTGGCAGAGCCTGGGTCTGTTATATATAGAAAGAATGTCTGAAGATTTGTTTTCATTTTCAGACCAAAGACACATCATAACTCTGAATAACTTCTTCACTAATGAAAGCTCAACATTTCAGTTGCAGGAGGCAGATACTTTGGTGATGCAGGGCCATATGTGTAGCTAGATCAATAGAGTGCACAGATTTCTCCCGAGGGCCGGTTTTTAACCCTTAAAGTGCACGTTTGACTTGCTGCACCAGGTTGTAAATGAGGAAAGTGAGGGATAACAACGGCACTGGATGAGGCATAGTAATGGGATTGGGATATGGAACTTTTCAACTCTGGGACCTAGATCCTTAGTGCCATCAGAGCTCTACTTAGCACAGCTGAGGCAACTGGGCACAAAGGAGCCTCTTGTGGCTGTGTGACCCTAAGACCAGCTCTCCACCAGCTCTGGTCTCAGCCTTCTTTACAGCAACCATGGAGCTGCCCTAAAGTATACTGGCTAGTAATGGTGCCCAAGGGACTAACTTTCAGCTGTGGTTTGCTGGAGTTCAGCACTCTATGGCCATGCTCTGATGCCCTAGAAAGGGTCTAAAGTTGGTCTCACAGTCAAGCAAGCGTAACATTTTGCAAATCTGGGTTCAGACTGTAACTTTCTTCCTCACTGCTCCAACCCTCCTGTGCCACCATGAGTCAGCCCTAGTACCCGCCTTTTGCAGAGAGGAAGAGAGAATTTAGAGACTTGGACAGAATTCAAAGTTTCCAAGCTGTCAATGGCAAGTCCCCATGCAGTGTGTCAGGACTTGTTCTCAGTGCTCCTTTGGAGAACAGATTCAGAGTGCCAGATGGATACGTCAGTGATCACCCTTTCATCATGGGACTTTCGTCAAGTCAGGAAATCTTTGTCACTCTTCTTGAGGCCCTGGCAGTTTGTACTGAGAGGGTATGGTGATGTCTTGTAAATGGGCTAATATTTGTATTCTTTAGCTCTCATCCTCCTTTTAGTACTTCCTCACAATGATGAACTTTGTCAGTCATGAATCAGAGGGGTAGCCGTGTTAGTCTGGAATTGCAGAAGTGACAAAAAGTCCTGTGGCACCTTAAAGACTAACTGAAGTATGGAAGCATAAACTTTCGTGGGTTAATACCCACTTTGTCGGATGCCACAGGACTCTTTGTCACTTTGTCAGTCATGTCCCATGTATAGGTCCTAGGGCAGTTACTGCATGTCTGCAAGAGTCTTAAGGACACTTAACGGTACTCATTCCCTAGGAAATAACTCAGTGGTACATTAAACATTTTGATTGCAAGGACCAGGAGATGGGTGGAGGTCTCATTGCAGAAGTAACAGCTACCTTCCTCAGCTCCTCCATCACCAGAAAAAAAATAGTGCAGTATGTGGTTGTTTAAAGAAACTTTGCAACCTTTCTGGCCCAATCCTCCTGCTTTTCTTGTCATTACTGTCAGAAAAGCTTCCAGCCAGTGACTCCATAAAGGGATTTTTTTAAAAAAAGTGATTCAAAATCTCCAGAATAGACCATACAAATATTCCACTGAAATTATGTTCAGACTGTTATAAACTAGAGCTGAGTAAGTAATATATAATAGATAATATATCACTACTTTTTACTCTTTTTCCATTTGTGGTTTCCTGAAATACATTTATTAATCCAATCTACTCAGCTCATTTTTCTGAGTACTTTGTATACTTTATGGAGCGATCATGTACTGTTTGCTGTATTTGATCCTTCCTATTTGAAATTCAAGGCTTATTAATGAGTTGTGATTTGGTTCCAAGTCTTATGATATTGTTTCTGTTCCCTGAGTGAATGAGAATAAACCTACAATTAGGAGGGCTTGAAGAAGCCACTTGGGTTTAAATTCTCAGGGACTAGGTAGCAGAGAAACAGGAGAATTGCAGAATATTTTAAACTTTTTCTCTTCTACGTGACCCAGGCCATGCCCTGAAAAAAATCTGTCTAATGCAGGGGTGGGCAAACTACGGCCTGCGGGCCCACCCTGACTGGCCTCTGAGTTCCCCCCAACCCCTTCCCTGGCCCCTCTTCCCTCCTCCCCCAGAGCCTTAGCACACTGCACAGGCAGCATTCTGGGGGGGGCGGGGCTGTGAGCTCCTGGGGGAACAAGTCTGGCTCCATATGGAGCCAGACATGCTGGTCTCAGCAACAGAGTAAGGGGGCCAGGGCTGGGGGTGGGGGATTGGATAAGGGGCAGGGAGTCCTGGGGGACAGTCAGGGGACAGGGGGCAGTTGAGAGGGGCGAAGGTTCTGGAGCGGGGCTCAAGGGATGAGGAACGGGGGGTTGGATAGGGTGTGGGAATCCTGGGAATGTGGATAGAGGTCGGGGCAGTCAAGGGACAGGAGGGGGTTGGATAGGGGATGGGGTCTGGGGAGTGGTTAGGGGGCAGCGGAGTTTCTGCAGGGGATGGTCAGGGGACAAGGAGCAGGGGGGTTGGATGGATTGGGAGTTCTGAGGGGGGGCAGTCAGGGGGCAGAAAGTGAGAGGGGGGCGGATAGGGGGCGGGGCCAGGCTGTTTGGGGAGGCACAGCCTTCCCTACCTAGCCCTTCATACAATTTTGCGACCCTGGTGTGGTCCTCGGACCAAAAGGTTTGCTCACCCTGGTCTAATGTGAGCCTTTTTAGCTGAGGGCAGGATTTAAATTTAATTTTCTAGCAGTGTAAAAGTAACTGTATGTCCTTGTTACATACAAGAATGTAGTCTGGCTCATTTAATTCCTTGAGTAGCAGTGCTCTGGAGGGAGGTTTTAGGAACTTTTCCCTCCTTCTGTCTCAAATTAGGTTCTATTTCACACAAACTTTAACACTTCTGGTGTGTGTTCAAAATTCACTGTCCCTGAGTATGGAAAGAAGCAAACTTAAAATTTGCTTTCTGCAAGCATTTGTGTGGATAAAACTTGATCACTCTGATGTTCCTGGGAAATGAACATAAATGTGGTGCAAGCACAACCACAGAATTAATTTGGACAGTTAGATGACTTCTCACAAAACATGCCATCCACCTGCAGTCAGAAGTGTGTCCTTCTCAGTTGCGAACCAGAACCCCTCCTACAGGAATTTCGCAAGATGGATTCTGGTCTGATTTTGAGGCTAGCAAGGGTCTGAGCCTCAAGGTGGATGAAGATGCTGAGGAGGCAAGTGGCCCTGGGCATGGGCCTTACTCCCATAACCTGCCAAGAATCCAGTGTGCAACCTCAGAATGCAGCAGTGAGGCCCAGCAGCCCTCAGACACTGAAGTGGGGGCTCATCAACCTTGGTGCTCCAGGGCAAGGGTGGCAGCTCAGGTCCCTGCCTCAGACAGCCCCCTCAAGGCATATGAGCATTGGCATTGGTATCGTTCCATGTTTACTCAATAGCGAGGGCTTGTGCTACATATAGGGGCAGCATGGGCAAGGTCTGACAGAAAATTTAGGCAGAGGGTGACAGAAAAGCCTGATTTACCCTGAGGTATAATAGACCAGGAACTTTGGCTGGAGTGTGTTACGACTTATGACTCTGCCCAGCTGGCATTCACAGACAGCAAATTGCCAGTGCCGAAACCTCAGCTTCAAAATCCAGATATAAAAGCCAATGTGTGCTCTGTGTTTCGTGATGGGAAATGTTTTCGTTCCCAATCCAGGTACAAACACTGCTGTAAGAGGAGCAGAGGTCAGCATAGCCCACGCTCCTGTTATGCAGGAAAAGGGTGGTTCCAACACCATAGTAGGAAAGGGAGTCTGCAAGGTCTGAATGTTTCAGGAGATGCGACTGTGTAAGGTGATAATTATGGAAAAGGCTCCTTCTCCAATTAAGGTGCAGTGTTATGGAACTTGTTATCAGACTACCCTAGGACAGCATATGCTACTTATTTATGGAATGGATTTCTGGGTGGTTTTCAAATCCCTAATGATGGCAGGAGGTGCCACTCCTGGGCAGAGAACTTGAAGTCCATGAAAGGCTTTGAGCATATAGTATGGGTGAAGATCACCACAGAGGCAGCAGCAGGGAGAGTAACAGGCCCCTTACAGGTGTATTCCAGTGCCAGAAATGTGGGACATGGTACCAAAGAAAGCAAAGAGGGTAACACAGGCTGATCCATCACCTGTCCTACCCCTCTTCTGAGGCTCTTCAGTGAATGACTATATTGTACCCCAGCTGTATTCAGTGAGATATTCGGCATTTGACCCTGTGGTAGCCCGGGTTAGAGAGTGTGGCCTTAGGGTGCTGTTGGGAAAATGCAACATCATTTTGGTTGTTTCCAGTGCCTCCCAGGGACTTCTACCTGCTTAGGTTTCAGTTCAAGGGCCAAAGCCATGCTCATGGGGTGCTTGGTGTCATGTGCCAATTTTGAAGTAGTCAGCTACATGCTGGAGTGGGTAATTGTGTGTGAGGCTGCCCTGCCTCACACGATGCACTATCTTGCTAACTTCTGATCTGCAGGAAGGCTAGGGCTAGGCAACTGTGAGAACATGCTTCAGGCATTTCAGAAATTAGCCATGCACCTTGGGGTGCCTCTTGCCATGGAAAAAACAGGACGCCCTATCCAAAGTTTAACGTACCTGGGCATCGAACTGGACACAGTTTGGGGAGTTTCTAGGTTACCTACAGAGAAGCTGGAACTGGTCAGGGCACTGATAAGGGCTCTCAGAGGGGCAAAGAAAATTACTGAGGGAACTTCAGGTGGTCATGGGGCACCTAAACTTTGCATGCTGGGTGGTGGCTCCTGGTCAGGCATTTTGTGCTCGTCTGGCATCAGCCTCCTCTGGAGTGTGGAGACCCCACCATTTTATCAGAGTCACAAGGGGAATGAAGGGAGGCTTAGAAGTGTGGGAGATTTTCCTGGAAGAGTTTAATGGTTTGGGGCTTTACTTTCAAGAAGAGTGCTGTGTCCAGAAGTGTCCAGAAAGTTGTGTGGCTCAGGGTAGTGCAGGTGTCATCACCTTCCTTGAGTTTTTTCCTGCGCTGGCGCAGTCATTATGGGAGCTGGGGTGGAGCGGGGGCAAACTGTCAGACTGAACAAGTCTGTTTCTGGTGCGAGGACCAATCTGTGGTCCATATTGTAAATAGTGGCTAAGACTTGTGGGGCAATGAGGCTGGAGAGGTCTTCGTTTTAAAGTGCTTGTGGTTTAACATCCTTTTTAGTGCAATGCATGTCCCTGGAGTGGATAATGGTGTTGGTGATTCCCTGTCTCGATTCCAAGATGACAGATGTCGGAAACTCATCCTGTTGACCAGCAAGGATCTGCAGGCGATGCTCAGACAACTCTGGAACCTTGGCTCAAGACAGCTGTGGGACTAAGAGAGACCTGTGTTCTCCCACAGACTCTGAGAGCCTATAAGGTCAGCCATTCAGAGCTCACAGAATTTAGGAGACAGGAAGGGCTTCACCATGGGGGACCTGTGCCTACACACCATGTGGTGCAATATGTGGTGTCTTTGCCCCACCGTGATTTGGCTCCCTCCACCATCTCTGGCTGGTAAGCGGGTCTGTACTACTGGAGTGGATGGGTGGGTTTCCAAGACACATGTGGGCATTTCATAATGCAGAAACTCTTAGAAGGATAGTCCAGGAGAGGTGGGCTCTGGAAGGACAACAGGTTATCCATAACACTGGAAACCCTGACAGGATCAGTACAGCCTCTGGTGCAGGTTACAGCTGTGGGAGGGAGGCCATTTTATTTAAGACGGCATTTGTTGCTGTCTTCTTTGGCTATGAGTCAACAGTGTGCCCTTGTTGCCAGGAAGGCTAACGGCATTTTGGGTTGTATAAATTGGAGCATTGCCAGTAGATTGAGGGACGTGATCATTCCCCTCTATTCAGCATTGGTGAGACCTCATCTGGAGTACTGTGCCCAGTTTTGGGGCCCACACTACAAGAAAGATGTGGAAAAATTGGAAAGAGTCTAGCAGAGGGCAACAAAAATGACTAGGGGCCTGGAGCACATGACTTATGAGGAGAGGCTGAGGGAACTGGGATTGTTTAGTCTACAGAAGAGAAGAATGAGGGGGGCGGGGTTGATAGCTGCTTTCAACTACCTTCAAGAGGGTTCCAAAGAGGATGGATCTAGATTGTTCTCAGTGGTGGCAGATAGCAGAACAAGAAGCAATAGTCTCAAGTTGCAGTGAGGGAGGTCTAAGTGGATATTAGGAAAAACTATTTCACAAGGAGGATGGTGAAGCACTGGAATGGGTTACTAGGGAGGTGGTGGACTCTCTTTCCTAGAGGTTTTTTTGTTCAGGCTTGACAAAGTCTTGGCTGGGATGATTTAGTCGGGGGATTGATCCTGCTTTGAACAGGGGGTTGGACTAGATGACTTCCTGAGGTCCCTTCCAACCCTGATATTCTATGATTCTCTGGTGCTTGTGAGTGAGTGAGTGGGGGCCTATAGCAGCTGCAGACAAGTGCCAGTATGCATATAATGTAACGGATATAAAACTATGTGTCTCTGTACTTAAGACACACTTAAGAAATGTGCCCGCAAGAAGAAACTTAATAAAAATCTGGAGCCTGCAACTGGGACCACTGTTCCTACACGGTGATGACAGCTTCCTGACAAGATACCAATTCAGCACAATATTGAGAAACACCTTGTGCTTCTGCAGTCTTGACCCCCAAAATTGGGTACTCATACTTTCAGGATTGGGCCAAGGGGCGTTGGCCCACAGCAGGTGCAGGCAATGGGGAACTGGAAACCGAGATGTTGCAGGATGTACGTCCACACCAGGTAAAAGCTGACGGGGAACAGCAAAACGTAACTAATCCAATGCACTTCTTTGTTTCAGAAGCGACACAGAGCATGTGCACTATCTGGATTTGCTGGCACATATAGTGCATTGGGTCCACAAAAGGGCAGCCAGAACAGCAGCTGGATCATAGCTGGGCTTCAGAGCCAAAGTAGTTTGCATCCAATAGCTCAGCAGAGGAGGCGTGCATTTGGATCAGCTCATGCCACTTCTGCACTCACTGACACGCAACATCACCCACCTCATGTCCTGGTTATTTGTGTTAGGGAGAACGGTCTCAGGGGCTGGGCAGGTGTTAATTTATGGGACAGAATCCAGAGGGATGTTGGCTTAATTAGGCAATCAGGACATGGGGGGAAGTTAGTATGGTCAGAAATGTTCACAAAGTGTATCTGTCAGGGAGTGGCAGACCCAGCCTGTGCTGACAAGACTAGAAAATGAATAAAGAAGTCACCAAGATATTCCTGGACACTGGAGGGTTCAGTGATACAGCATAGAGACGTCCCTTGGAAACTTCCAGCTGCTTGTAATGGAGGATGGCATAGATTTGTCAGATGGAGGGGCTGACATGTGACTGCAGAACGTGAGGGAAGGGATTGGAAGGAACTGCGATATCAGGTAGTACGGGGGGAGGGATATCTCAGTGGTGTGAGCATTGACCTCCTAAACCCAATGTTGTGAGTTCAATCCTTGAGGGGGCCATTTAAAGATATGGGGTACAAATCTGTAGGGGACAGTGGCATTGGTACTGCTTTGAGCAGGGGGTTGGACTAGATGATCTCCTGAGGTCCCTTCCAACCCTCATATTCTATGGCTGGGTTGCGGGAGCAACCAAGCTAGTTGCTGATGCCACCTGGGGCTGGTTTCCAGTGCAGCTAAGAGAATAAAATGAACAGTTTCCAGAGTAAAAGACCTGAGATTTTGGTGATGGGCCTTGGCTCATGTGGTAGGGTGAGACCTTGTGGCTTCCATGGGCTGAGGTCCCCAACTTGCTGCACCCTCTGTCCCCCTCACAGAGAAGAAGTTGCTAGGACTCAGAGAGCTGAAACTTGGGGAGCAGGCCGAGGAGAACCTATTCCATGTTATATGGTAAGCAGCCCTGTAACCCTGGCTCCAGCTGCACGTTATATGGTAAGGTGCCTTGAATCAGAGGCGTGGCCGTGTTAGTCTGGAATTGCAGAAGTGACAAAGAGTCCTGTGGCACCTTAAAGACTAACTAAAGTATTAGAGCATAAGCTTTCGTGGGCTAATACCCACTTCGTCAGATGCAAGGTGCCTTCTAACCCCTTCACTGGAACCAATTAAACGCTTGATATAGGAGAGTATGGGTGGGTACCACACCTCCCTAGAGTTAATGCTTAATTAGAGTTGCAGCCTGCCTCTTAATTCCGTACCCGTTTGGCCTCATTTTGTCTCTGTGTTGACATCATTTGTTTTTCAGCATTTCCCCAGCTTTACTGCAAACCTAGTTGCATATAATATTCTGTTCCTTTGAAGTAGCCTTAATAAATGTTGCTGATAACATCTCATCTTCTTTCCCAGGAGAATCTCAACTTTTATTGCGGTCCCTTGAATCTGTACAGTTGAGAGGCCATACTTGCAAGTTTGGTTGCACTCATTAGTTTTGATGATGGTAACTCCATCATCTCTCATGGGATGTCTTAATGTCCTTCCTGATCCTACCCATCTTGTAAGAAACAAATTCCTGTTGTGATTTAAACAGCTGCTGTATATAGATTAATGTAAATTAGTATCTATACTGTGAGCTGCAGTAGTTTCACCTTAGGTTTGTGGCCCTGGTAATGGGCATAGAATCATAGAAGATTAGGGTTGGAAGGGATCTCAGGGGGTCATCTAGTTCAAACCCCTGTTCAAAGCAGGACCAACACCAACTAAATCATCCCACCCAGGGCTTTGTCAAGCCAGGCCTTTAAAACCGCTAAGGATGGAGATTCCACCACTTTCCTAGGTAACCCATTCCAGTGCTTCACCACCCTCTCGTGAAATAGTATTTCCTAATATCCAACCTAGACCTCCCCCACTGCAACTTGAGATCATTACTCCTTATTCTGTCACCTGCCACCACTGAAAACAGCCGAGCTCCATCCTCTTTGAGTCCCCCTTCAAGTAGTTGAAGGCTGCTGTCAAATACCCCCTCACTCTTTTCTTCTGCAGACTAAACAAGCCCAGTTCTTTCATCCTCATGGTAAGGTGTCTTCCCACTACAAATGTGTAGCTGAAGTCTCATGGGGGCTGCCCATTACCAGGGTCCCTTGTGCATATACTGTAGTTCTTTATATAGCTGGTTGAAAAAACAGTTTTACAGTGAAACATATTGAACAAAATAAAGTTCAAAATGTATCTTTTAACCTCTCCAAAAATTTCTAAAAATGAACTGAATTTTTTTAGATTTAGCTCATGAGAGATGTTGATTCATTCTGGCTTGTGAAAACTGAAAAAAATTGGGCTTTGATTTTTGCTCCTTGCCCTTTTTCACTACCTTTATTAAATTCTCCATCTTTCTTTCACTGAAATAAGAGGAGAAAAAGTAAAAGAAAAACTGAGAGAAAATGGGAAATGCTCACTTTTTCTCCCTTCTTTATTTATTCCTATTGGAAAAATAGCAAAGAAAGAAAAAAGTGGGAGAAAATTGGGGGATAGGAGGGAGAAACACTTTCTCGTGGGTTTAATATTGGCAAATGAAAATGTGGATTTTGTTTATAAAGTAGGAGAAAGTAGCACTTGTTTTCACTTTTCACACTTTCCAGTTGAAAAAAAAGGAAGTGTGAGAAAGTGTTTTCCCTCCCTTCT
This sequence comes from Dermatemys mawii, assembly GCA_007922305.1. NCBI lineage: Eukaryota > Metazoa > Chordata > Testudines > Dermatemydidae > Dermatemys > Dermatemys mawii. The sequence continues at coordinate 33,370,694 of ML677351.1, forward strand.
TGATCTTTTTCCATTGGAAAAATGAGTTAGGAAAGTTAAAAGAGGAAAGGAAATGGAAATGGAAAAAAATCTAAAACTAAACATAAAAAACATATTTTAATTAAAAAAACTGAAATGTAAATGAAAAATGCAATTGAAAATTACCTATCAAAATGTCAGTGAAAACAACATTTGACTGCAAAATTTCATTTTTGATAGCCATATTTTTGGCAGGAGAATTACAACCAGCTCTAGCACTTTGACATAAACCAAAAAAATTTGACTGATTTAAAAAAAAAACTCCCCCCCCCACCCCACTTCTTCTGATCAAGAAGGAAAGGATAGGGAACTCAGAGAATCTCAGACCAATGACTTGACCATTGCTAATTATCAATATATTCTACATTTGTATATACCTTTCATCTTAAAGGATCACAGAGCATCTTTCAGATCACCAGATTATACACTCAACACTCCTGAAACAAGCTGTAGATTCATAGATTCCAACACCAGAAGGGACCCTTGTGACCATCTAGTCTGACCTCCTATATCACACAGGCCATAAAAAGTCCCCCAAAATGATTCCTAGTGTAGCTCTTTTACAGAAACATTCAATCTTGATATAAACAATGTCAGTGATGGAGAATCCACTACCCCCCTTGATAAGTGGTTCCAATAGTTAATTGCCTTTTTACTTTTATGCCTTTTTACCAGTCTAAATTTGTCTAGCTTCAACTTCCAGCCATTGGATCATGTTATACCTTTCTTAGCTAGAATGAACATCCCATTATTAAATATTTGTCCCCTATATAGGTACTTATGACTGTAATCAAGTAATTTGTAACCTTTTCTTTGTTTACAGTCTGAGCTTCTTCAGTCTGTCAATATAAGGCAGGTTTTCTAATCCTTTAATCATTCTCCTATTTCTTTGAACCCTCTCCAGATTATCAACATCCTTCTTAAACTGTGGACTAAACAACTGGACACAATTCTAGCTGCGATCACACCAGCATCAAATACAGAGATAAAATAACCTCTATAGTCCTTCTTGAAATTGTGCTGTTTATTCATCCAATGATTGCATTAGACTTTTTGGCCATAGTATTACACTGGAAGCTCATATTCAGCTGATCATTCACCACTACTCCAAAATCTTTTTCAGTCACTGTGTCCCTGAATAGAGTTCACCATTATGTAACTATGGCCTGCATTCTTTGTGCTTAGATGTATAGGTTTACGTTTAGCTGTGTTAAAACACTTTGTTAGCTTGTGACCACCTTACCAAGCAATCTAGAGTGCTCTGTATCAATGATCTTTTATCATCATTATTTACCATTCTCCCAATTTTTATGTCATCTGCAAACTTTATCAATGATATTTTTGTGTTTTCTTCTAGGTTATTACAAAAAATGTTAAACAGAATAGATCCGAGAACCATTTTCTGTGGAACTCAAATAGAAACACACCTATTTGATGAAAATTCTCCATTTACAATGACCTTTTGAGACCTCTCACTTAGCCAGCTTTTAATACATCTAATGTGTGCCATGTTAATTTCACATCATTCTATATTTTTAATCAAAATGTCATGTGGTACCAAGTCAAATGCCTAACAGATGTCTAAGTATGTCACATCAACACTATTACCTTTATCAGCCAAACTTGCAATCTCATAAAAAAATAATCGAGTTGGTTTGACAGGATCTCTTTTCCATAAGCCTATGTTGGTTTCCATTAATTATATTACCATACTTAATTTTTTTTATTAATTGAGTATAATCTGTTCCATTAGCTTGCCCAGGATTGATGTCAGACCCGGATCTTGCCATTTACTTTTTTTAACTATTAGCAGAACATTAGTATTATTTTAGTCTTCTGGAACTTCCACTGTGTTCCAAGACTTTTTGGAAAGCAATAGTAATGGTACAGAGAGTTCCTCAGGCAGCTCTTTAAAAATTCTTGGATGCAAATTATCTGGACTTGGTGATTTTTAAAATGTCTAACTTTAGTAGCTGCTGTTCCACATCCTCCAGAGATGTTAGTGGACTGGAAAGAGTGTTACATGATATGACTATATCATCTGTTTATTTCCCAAATGCAGGCTATAAAAGTTTATTGAACACTTTTGCCTTTTCCATGTTATAATTGATAATTTTACCAGATGTAGTAATGAACAAATACCTTTGTTAGGATTCTTTTTGTTCCTAATATAGTTCAAAAATTCCTTCTTGTTGACCTTAACTCAGCTAGCCATAGATTTGTGTCCCTTTGCTTCCCTTATCAATTTTCTACAGTTTCCAGCTTCTGATTTATATTCATTAGTATTAACGTTCCTTTTCTTTCATTTTTAAATATGACGTTTTTATATTTGTCTTTGCTTCCTCTCTAAATCAGATCATTTTAATATCAATATAGCCTTCTTCGATTGTGATATTGTGGCTTTTGGGGCATCTAGTAAAGTGTTCTTAAAAAATCTCAATTATCATTTTTTTATTCCGATTAATTTTTTCTTTCCAGCTGACTTGGTTCATAATTATTTTCAGTTTTGTGAAATTGGCTCTTTTAAAGCACCGAGGATATATATTACTGGTCTGGATTTTATTCTGTTTGCATACTATAAATGTGATCAAGGCATGATCACTTATACCTAAATTATCATTGAAGTTACATTTTGTTATCAGTCCCTCTTTATCTGTCAAGATGAGTTCTGAGCTAGAATACCCCCATGTTGAATGCAACACTTTTGGAGTTAGGAAATTGTCATCTATAATATGGAGAAATTCCAAGAAGTTTTCATACTGGTAGTATGAGATCACCACCATATTTCTCTCAACTTGAAGATTCCCATGATCACACGACCTTTTACCCTACACGTTATAGATAAGTATGTAAGGAGCCAGTCATCCTGTTCTCTACTTTGATTTATTAGCCTGTAGCAGGCACCAACTAATATCTCATCTTGTGCTTGATCTGTTACATCATTTTCTTCTGAGTTATCAGTGACTTGGAAACAGGCAATTTTTGACCTAAAATATCACTGCTCCTCCCTTTTGACCACTCTATCCTTCCTAAATAGATCATAACCATTGATTTTAACATTTTAAACATGGGAATCATCCCACCAGGTTCCAATGTAGGATGGCGGACCGTACTTAACCCCATGCACAGCTCAGTGTGGGTAGGAGGCTGAATGTGTGAAAATGGAAGAAAATTTAGCCAGGAACACTAAGGAAAATTTGAGCTCTTACCATTAGCATCATGAGTTCTTTACTCTCCATATAGACCAATGACAAATTTATTTTAAGGTCTCATCTGAATGAGTCACATACAACAACTACATGCTGCTCATTTTATCTACCGAAAGATAAACAGCATATTAAATACAGTTGGGATTTGAACCTGGTGTTCTTTGAAGTCTAGATGTATTAAATCTGTTTTTTATACTACGAAACCACCCCCTGTAATTGGCTTGTATCATAGGGAAAGCAGTGTTCTCTCTATTTATGTAAAGTCTCCACTGTACAAAGTGAGTCAGAGTGCATGTTTGTGAGGGGGAAGGTGTCTCCAGTTTGTCTATGTACCTGTGAGTGTAGGGTCACTGAGTTTTGCAACTCCAATCCCTCTTTGGTCAGGCTCCTTTGGTTCTGGCAAAGGCAAAAGGAGCATTTCTCTCTTTTCAAAACGCTGGTGGTATTTTTCCACAGTTGCAGCTCATAGTGTGTAATGTTTCATTGACTGGAAAACATCCATGGAAGAGAAGGACCTTTCCCCACATCTCCAGGAGGAGGAAATTCTTTAATAGCAAGAATATCAAGGGCATTTTATAGTGGTAGCCTGTGTCTGAAGGTCATACTCTGTCAGGCCAGCCCAAGCAATGGAGCCATAGAAAAACTCAGCTTCTCATCTGAATTTGAATTTGGTTCAGCTGCTGCCTGGTTTCTTCACTCACTCACTCCAGCTTGTTCTTCTCAGGGGTATGTCTATCTTGGCCTAAGGGAAAGAGAGTCAGATGTGGTGTATTTAGGGGGTAATGCTTATGCCTCATGCTCTGACACCTCCCCCTTTGAGAAGTCTGTCTCTGCGACAACAATAATAACAGAAGATCTCCTTTCCAGGCTTGGTCCTGGTTGGAAGCTGAGCTCATGTTTGTATATTCTGGCTGCTGAGATGGAAAGTGTGAATTTTACAGAAAATTAAATCTCCAGAAAAGAAGGCTAGTGGGCAGGGCGATGGAAGAGGGGGTCACATTGGGGAAAGAGACTTGCATATGGAGATCCCATTATGTCCAGACCTCACAGTGTCTCCCCATGAACACATGCCAACTGCAATGTGTACGGGGTCTGAAGCAAAATGCTTGAGTCTTAGCCAAAGAGAGAGGCCCCAACATATGTTGTTGTGTTTAGCATTAAAGTCAGTATGGGCCCTGACTTCCCGCCAGTCACACTGGCATTATAGATACAATTGTGTTAAAATTAGCACTTTTTGCAGGCCAGAGAAATTCCTTTTGTGTTTTCCTGCGCTTCGGTACATTCGAAAGGGCTTCAACTTCAAAGCGAAAAGACACAACTAGTATAAACACCCCTCCCGCACCGGAGGAATAGTAGGGGTAGATGGGGCCTGGTGAAATAAAGTCAGTCCTGCTGCACACGCTGTGGATTGCAGCTCATTACCAATTGGGTTTGGGTAGAAATTTTATAAAAAACTATGGAGAAAAAGACTTTCCCCCCAAATCGCCTCTGTGCTATTAGATCACTTGCAAGCACTGGACAGAGAAGCGGTTAATTAGAGCTACAGGGAGCTGTGCAGGAGCTATGCCAGTTGGCTCATGTTGACCTGTTTGTGACTGAAAAGTCAGTTTGGATTAATTTTTTGGTGCTTTGGGATTTTTTTCCCTTTTAAGTGACATGATTTCTGGACTACGAAAAGCCAGAAAGAGTGGAAGAAAAGAAATAATAAGTGTGTGTTCTTTCCAGCATTCCTAAATGAGGTCGCCCTGCCCTGTCCCAGTCCGTAGCCCTGAGCTTCATGCTAGCCAGCTGTGAGCTCACTTCTCAAACCATATTCTGAGCTCCTATAATGGGCACTGCCAACTCTTAGATCATGGTCTTGTCGGTAATCTGGTCTACCATATTCTGAATCCTGGCAAACCATCCTTTTCTAATAAAGTCTGGGTTGAAATAGGGTGAGAAACAAGACCCTAGAAACCAGTCACATGATACAATTATTTGTATGGTTTATGCAGCATCAGCCATCAGAACAACAACAGGAAGGAGAGTGACCATGACAATAACAGGATGAGCCTAGTCAAAATCTCAGCTGCTCCTCTAATCCATTTTGCATTAACATCAGTGGAAAATCATGATATGACTGCAAATCCATGCAAGAAAGGAGCATGTGGATGGCAGGTATCATGCTAGTCATGAGAGTAGCACACTCACAAGGAACAGCAGAGGAATTTTTGAGACATCCAGGTCTGGGCTTGTGTTCAAATGATACGTTAATTATCCACAAAGCAAGCCCCTGTAGGTGGAATGGTTTGAAATCCTGCCTGTCATCATCACCATCTCCACGGCATTACCACTTCTCCTGAAATCCTCATCTCTACCTTTATTTCCTATTGAAACAATCTTTTTCTTTTGGCCTCTCCAAATCCCAAGTTTCCCCTAGCATGTGCAGAACACTGCTACCCACGTCCTTGTAAAAAGAAGCATGACATCAACCCCTCCTCATAGAATCATATAATCTCAGGGTTGGAAGGGACCTGAGGAGGTCATCTAGTCCAACCCCCTGCTCAAAGCAAGACCTAATCCCCAACTAAATCATCCCAGCCAGGGTTTTGTCAAGCCTGACCTTAAAAATCTCTAAGGAAGGAGCTTCCACCACCTCCCTAGGTAACCCGTTCCAGTGCTTCATCACCCTCCTAGTGAAAGAGTTTTTCCTAATATCCAACCTAAATCTCCCCCACTGCAACTTTAGACCATTGTTCCTTGTTCCGTCATCTGGTATCACTGAGAACAGTCTAGATCCATCCTCTTTGGAACCCCCTTTCAGGTAGTTGAAGGCTACTATCAAATCCCCCCTCATTCTTCTCTTCTGTAGACTAAACAATCCCAGTTCCCTCAGCCTCTCCTCATAAGTCATGTGCTCCAGCCCCTCCCCAACCCCTGTCATTTTTGTTGCCCTTCTCTGGACTCTTTCCAATTTTTCCACATCCTTCTTATAGTATGTGGCCCAAAACTGGACACAGTATTCCAGATGAGGCCTCATCAATGCCGAATAAAGGGGAATGATCATGTCCTTTGATCTGCTGTAAATGCTCCTACTTTTACAGACCAAAATACTGTTAGCCTTCTTGGCAACAAGGGCACACTGTTGAATCATATTGAGCTTCTCATCCACTGTAACCCCTAGGTCCTTTTCTGCAGAACTGCTGCCCAGCCACTTGGTCCCTAGTCTGTAGCAGTGCATGGGACTCTGCATTTGTCCTTGTTGAACTTCATCAGATTTCTTTTGGCCCAGTCCTCTAATTTGTCTACATCCCTCGGTATTCTATCCCTACCCTCCAATGTATCTATCACTCCACCCAGTTTAATGTCACCTGCAAACCTGCAAACTGCAAACTGTCTGGCTAAGCTGTCAAGGGCTAGCCAGAGTTTGGTTTTGGCTGTATTTGCTTAAGCTAGGAGAAAAAGGACCTGAGAACTTTAAGCCTGAGGAACTGGGTGAAGATAAGGGACCAGGTGGGAAGAGGCCTATGGAAGTAGCAACAAAGAACTGAAGTGCATGGTACATGGCTGCTGTTTATAATCCCTGAGTAGTGGGTGTGTTATGAGAAAACTGGATTTGACATAACCTGCAGCCATCTTGTGCATTTAGCCACCATAAATTGGAAACAAGTACACCACAGAGTCAGGAAAATCTGGCTTTGGTTTAGGCAGACAGAACAAAAACGTCTGCACAACTGCAGTGTGTTACTAACAAGGACAGATTTGGGGGGCGGGAGAGGTGGGGAGGAGAAGCGTGTGGGGAAATGATCTTGATCTGAGTGCCTGTGTTTGTAAGTTTCTTGTTGGAAGTTGCATTGCTGATAAGCAGAATAATAAATTATTATTTTTTGTTGCTAGAGGGATTGTTAGCTTATTTGGGGCCATTATGAATTATGTGCTTTGCCTGGATAAAATCTATAACGAGTTCAGTTAGAGAGTGTACTTTGGAGAAGCTTGGGAGAGAAGTTTGAGAGGACTTCTACTAGCTAGGAAAGAGGCTGGCCCCTGGAACCCTGCTGCTGACTCACTCAACACCATTTCAGACTTTGGATAACCATATTCTGTGGCATTCTAGACTACTGCATTTTGATGTCTGCTTTGTACTTAATAAAAACAAGGATTATTGGGGGGAAGCACTCTTTTGTGTATTGATCATTTATCAGATGGAGGTGCTGTGTCCCCCATGGATCTATTTCCTGGCACTGCCTGGAAAACAGAGACTAGTCTCTGGTCTTCACTAGGTCTACACTGGGGGCGGGGGGATCGACTGAAGATACGCAACTTCAGCTACGTGAATCATGTAGCTGAAGTCGGCGTACCTTCAGCCAACTTACCTGCCGTTCTCATGGCGGCGGCGGGTGGCAGCGCGCTCCCCCATCGACTCCAGCTTGCGCCTTGCGGCAAGCTGGAGTTACGGAGTTGATGTGGGCACCGCAGGCGATTGATTTCTTGCATTTTAAGGAGACGCGAGAAATCGATCACTAAAAGATCGATTGCTACCCGTCGATCCGGTGTGTAGTGAAGACATACCCTAATTATCATAGCTTTGTGTTCGGATAACCTTGGGTAACAGGTGGGCTTGCATTCCTCCACCAACAAACTGGTATAAACCCCAAGAAGGGGACAATGCTCATTCGGAAGCCTGAACACAGGGCTGCATTAAAAGGACCCAGAACTGAGGCTGAAGACCTTGGTGAGGGCAGATAGCCAATTTTTTAAAAAGTCTTTGCTACTCTGGAAGAGGTTCATTTTGACCTTGTGGTTTGGCTGAAGACCCACTGAGGTCATCTGGCAGCCTGCAGGGGGCACCAGGCATGAGAAAAGGACTGTGGTACCACACCCAGCCACTAGGAAGTGCTCAAAGGATGAGTGTCCCCTGTAACACATCCTTATAGCCTCCAGACCAAAAACCCAAGAGAGGCCTAGGACTCCTGTGAGTCTATGGACCACTAGATTAAGAGCATAGAAACTCCCTGCGGTAACTAATGAACTGGTTGTCTAGTACGGTACTGGAGTTGCTTATGTTCATTGTTCTTGGTGACTGCAACTGCCACAAAAACAACATTGTAGAATCAGAACTCCTCACCTCCCTGGAGCCCATAGGACAGTCTCTGGCCCCAAACATTCAGCCAGGCATATGCAGGACCTGATCTTCTGCCTGCATACAGCAGGGACATCACAAATATACTGCTGTCCTGGTCAAACCTTCACCCTGTGCAGGCAAAGATCATGTTCTTGCCTCTCTCTCACCAAGAAATGGAGCCAATAAACTCATCTTGCCTGCAAAACTTTTTGAATACTGTAAGTTACAGTTGGTTGAAATATGGTTTGTGAAACAATGTTTCTGTGAAAAAAAGCAGGTTTTTTTCCCCAAAATCAAAATGCTTTTTGGAAACATCAATATTGATGAAATTTGTTACTGGAAAAAAATGAAACAATTTGAAATGAATAATTTCAACTCTCATTTTGTTTTGATAGAGTAAAAATGTCTCATTTTGATATGGTAAACATTTTATTTTGACTATCCTTTTTATTCATTCTGTGACTTTTATAGTATTTAAAATTTATTAATAATATTTAATATCATTTTGTATTATGTATTGACATTATCAAAACACAATTATTTTTACCATATCCAAATTACACATTTCAATGTTAACCAAATTAAATGTAATAGTTTGTGGAAAATCTAAAAAGTTCTGCTTTTTGTTCTGGTTTGGAATGAAAATATATTTTGAAATGCCAGAATTTCCTGGAGAATTGAAATTACAGTTTCCAACCAGCCCTACCATAAGTATTTTGCTGGGCCTGGAAGGGAAAACCACTCTAAAGGAATGCCAAGATGTTAATAAGCTGGTTGTCAGTGGACGATTCTATTGTTCTATATCCATCAACACCCTGACCCCAAGCCACTTCTCACTCTTCACTGCCCAAGAAGGTAATCTTGAACAAAGTTAGAAGAAGACATGTGACAATAAACAATGTTAGATGAAGCACACAGGCAGATGACTGGAATCTCAGTTGGAAAACCTTGCTCTGTTTCTGCAAACTGTTTCTGCAAGGCTGTACCACCTCAGTAATAGAAGCAAAGAGAATCTTCAACTCCTCTGTCATCACAGACGCAAAATCACGACCAGCAACACAATCAACTGAGAGTTGGCAGACCCCTGTTCAAAACCCTTCTGCATGAGTGGGAAATTGAACCTGCCAAACTCCACAGGTGGTTTGCTGCTTAGTGGAATGGTTACTAACCTAATAATAACAGGGATGGGTATAAAGAGGAAATTTATGAGCACTTCTTAAACACAAAACTGAGATGTCGAGAGCAAAATCAATCTAGGAACCAATGGACATGAAAGACATTTTTAAACTACCTATAGACCAAGCTAGGATCCTGGGTAACAAACCAGAGGCATTGAAATTGCTCATTTATATGCACATATTAGATCTTGTTGACATTATTGAAAACTGGCAGGATAATTCACATAACTGAAATGTTAAAAACAATGGCTTAAACCTATTTAGAAAGGACTGAGTTGGCTAAAAGGGAAGAGAAGTGACACCTTTTGTCAACAAAGGCATTATCTGTTTCTGAGTCACTAATAACTCAGAAGAACATTATCTTCCAAGTTTATGGATCAAAGTCCTAACAGGTAACTGAATTTGTCTAACATGGAGCCACCTGTCATAGTTATACAATTACTCCTGAGGGAATTCTGCACCAAAAAGTTATGGATTCTGCAAACAATATTTTAAAATTCTGCAAAATTCTGCAAGTTTTATTTGTCAAAATAACACAATATAATCACACCACTTTCAATTATTTGCTGGCAAGTATTTTGAAATAAATTATCAAAATAATTGAAAATGGTGTGATTGTATTGTTATTGTGTTTCTGTGTTATTTTGACAAATATGCAAACTTTTCAGAATATTAATTTTTTAGTGCAGAATTCCCTCAAAGGTATCAGGGTTCTGAGTGGTGCAACTTGGATGTGGGCAGATTTGTGGGGGTCTGGGTGCAGGGGGGAATCTGGGTGCACAGGGGCTCAGTGCAGAGTTCTGGGTGCAGGGGTATGAACATGATCTGGGGTCAGTGGGGTGAGGTGTCAGGGTCCGAGTATGGGGGGATCATGGTGTAGGAGGTGAGGCTTGGCAAGGTGGGGGGTTGGGTGGGGAGTTCTGGTTTGGGGGGGGCTCCTGATATGTAGGGGGCTCGGTTATGTGTGTCGGGGGGGGGGTTCCTGGTGTGCAGGTGGGTCACTGTACAGAAAGCTGCTCTCTCTGTCTGCCAAACCCCCATGCATTTGGACACTCCCACCCCCACACCAACGCCCTGCTGAGTCTGACCCCTGCACCTGGAACAGCCCCCTGAGTTCCCTGCAGCCCCACACCAAAACCCCTCCACCCACAGTGCAAAGCTTCATGCAACCAGAGGATATTTCTGGGGCTTGATCTGACCCTGCCCTGGCATCCTCAGCCCCCCATCCCAGCTCCCACTCCTTCCCAGTGATTTACCGCTCCCTCCATCTGTCTGAACAGATGCATCTGAGCTGCAGAGCTGCCAGGAGGGGTGAGTGAGCCCTGGTACAGCTTCTCTTTGCTTTCCCACATAAACCATTTTCTGCATGGAAGCAAAGGGATTCTGCAGGGAAATTCTGTGCAGAATTTCCCCAAGAGTATACAATGTATGGAAACAGTTACGTGCCTGAGGAAGGGCTGTTCAGAAGTCAGCAAGCTGCAGGGAGCTGCCTAAGCTAGCCAGGACATGGGATCTACCCATGGCAGTCTTGAAGTGGTGGGAAATGGGGAAGCCCCTATGCATCTCTGCCTGGCTAAAGCAAACACCCGTCTCAGGACAGTTCTAAGGAACTGCTACTGGTGCAAGTACAAGCCTTATTGAGTGGAATGCCAAAGAAGAATCCAGAGTCAGACCCATCTCTTGCTGGAGATCCCTCCCGAATTGCCAACACATCAGGATACTAGACAAGAGGCAGGTAGCAAACTCTACTCGGAACCCTGTACACACAAGAAAAAGGGAATCTACAGAATGTCAAAACACCTGTCAAACAGCAGTCCCTGGGCATGTGATTGTGCAGGGAGGGAAGAGAGGCTGCAGGAAGGGGAGGCCAGTGTGGGGAACAGTCCAGCAGTACCACACAGACCAAACAAATGCTTCTAGGGCTTTCAGGCCAGCTGGCAGCTTTGGCTGTCTTCCATAAGAAGATTAATCAAAATCAATGTTTCCATGAAACATTTTGTTTTTGATTAATCAGCATTTTAGATGGAAAAATGTGCCACTGGAAAATTTCCAACAGCTCTTGAAGTGCATGACTACTGTGCATCATGGAGCTGAGATTCATAAATGTTAAGGCCAGAAGGAACCATTGTGATAGTCTAGTCTGACTTCCTTATAGAACTTCCCCTAAATAATGGCTAGAGCAGATCTTGTAGCAAAACAGCCAATCTTGGTATCAAAATTATCAGTGATGGAGAATGCTCTACCACTCATTGTATTGGTTAATTACCACCATTGTTAAACTACAACTTATTTCCAGCCTGAATTTTTCTACCTGGAACTGCCAGCCATTGGATCATGTTATACCTTTCTCTGCTAGACTGAAGGGTCCATTGTCAAATATGTGTTCTGCATTTAAGTACTTACAAGACTGTAATCAAATTACCTCTTAACTTTCTTTCCCTTAAGCTACAGAGATAAAGTTCTTGAATCTATAAGTAGAAGGCATGTTTTCTAATCCTTTAATCGCTCTTGTGGCTCTTCTCGATCCCTCTCCAATTTAACGATATCCTTTTTGCATTGTGGGCACCAGAACTGGACACAGTATTCCACCAGTGACTGCACCAGTGCCAAATATAGAGGTAAAATAATCTCTCTGCTCCAGCTTGAGATTTCTGTTTAAACATCCCAGGATCACATTAGCTCTTTTGACTGCATCATGGCACTAGGTGCTCATATTCTATCTATCTACCATTATTTATATACCATAACCCCAAATCTTTTTTCAGAGTCATTGCTTCTTAAAACAGAGTCCCACATTCTATATGCATGGCCTACATTTTTGTTCCTACATGTATACATTTATAATTACCTGTATTAAAATGCATATTTTTGTTTGTGCCCAGTCTACAAGACAATCCAGATCATTCTATGTCAGTGACCTGTCCTTTTTATTATTTACCACTCCCCCAATTTTTGTTCATCTGCAAACATTGTCAATGATGATGTTATGTTTTCTTCTAGGTCATTAACAAAAAAATGTTAAATAGAGTGGGTCCAAGAACCAGTCTCTGTGGGACCCAACGGGAAACACATTCATTTGATGATAATTACAACGACAACCAGTTAGCCAGCTTTTAATCCATTTAATGTGTGCCATGTTAATTTTATACCACTCTAGTTATTTAATCAAAATCTTATGCAGTACCAAGTCAAATGCCTTACAGAAGTCTAAATATATCACATCAACACTATTGCCTTTATCAGCCAAACTTTTAATCTCATCAACAAAGATATCAAGTTAGTTTTACAGAATCAATATTCCATAAACCCATGTTGATTTGAGTTAATCAATCAAATCTTGTTTCAGACACTCCATTATCTTGTCAGTATCAATGTTAGACAGTTAGGCCTATAATTACTTGAGTCATTCCATGTACCCTTTTTTAAAAATTGCTACAACAATAGTTTTTTTCCCAGTCTTCTGGAACTTCCGTGGTGTTCCCACAGTTTTTGAAAATCATCATAATAGTCCAGTTATCTTCTCAGCCAGCTCTTTTGAAACTCTTAGATGAAAATTTTCCAAATCTGGTGATTTGAAAATGTCTAACTTTAGTAGCTGTTGTTTAAGATCCCCCTGAAATACTAGTGGGGAATGGAGAGTGTATTATATGATATGACTACATCATCTGTTTATTTCCCAAATACAGGACAGAAATATTTATTGAATATTTCTGCCTTTTCTATATTATTATTGATAATTCTGCTAATTCCATTAATGGATCAATATCTTTGTTAAGATTTTTTTTCTTCCTAATATACTTTAAATCTCCTATTATTGTCCTTAACTCAGCTGGCCATAGATTTCTTCTTGTGACCCTTTGCTTTCCTTATAAATTTTCTACAGTCTCTAGCTTCTGATTAATATTCATTACTATCAACTTTCCCTTCATTTTGTTCTATATTTATATTTATTTTTATAACTGCATTCACTTCCCCTCTAAATTAGATCCAGTTTTAATCAATATGGCCTTCTTCCTCAATTTTTTGGGGATTGTGGCTCTGTGGGCGTCTAGAAATATGGGAGATTGTTTAAGAATATATCATTCACATTTTTCAGATTAAATTCTTTCTCTCAGTTGATCTGGCTCATAATTGTTTTTTATCGTTATGAAATTGGCCCTTTTAAAGCACCAGGTGTATACATTACTGGTCTGGACTTTATTCTGTTTGCACATTATAAATGTGATCAGGTACAGTGACATTCCTCTCTGGTGTTACCTGGATGCATGATCTGCTAGGTCACTCCAATCCTTGATTTTGTGAGCCAGCCTTACCCTGCTCTGCTGTGAGAACACCCACCCTTGGGCTGTTCATGCACAGCTTCTGGCATGTAAGCTGCTCATTGGATTGTGCAACAGAATGACGCTAGCCAATATCTCCAGTTCCAGACACAACCCTAGAAACCTCTGTCTTGCAATGTCCAGATACGCCCGCTGGACGCTGCAAGCTTATATGAGTTTGTCAATTTAACAAAGAAATCGATATGTACCAGGCTTGTTGTCCCAAAGGGAGTCTCTGACACACTTCAAACCAAACACACTGCTTCAGGTAGAATAAACAAACACATTTATTAACTAAAAAGATAAATTTTGTGATTATAAGTCAAAACATAAGTCAGATTTGGTCAAATGAAATAAAAGCACCATGAATTCTCAGCTGATCTTAACACTTTCAATGCCCTTACAAACTTAGGGCTTGGCTACACTTGCGGGTTATAGCACAATAAAGCCTCCCAAAGTGCTCTGCCTTACTCCCTGTCCACACTGGCAAGGCACATAGAGTGCTCTGACTTCCTGGCTGGCGTGCTCCTGGTATGCCACCTCGGCGAGAGGATTAATGTCTGATGTGCCCCCGCTTGAGCACTGCAGTGCCAGTGTGGATGAGGAGTTGCGTTACTGTGCTCTGATTGACCTCTGGAAACATCCCATAATCCCCTTAAGTCAAGTTACCTCTCTTCTCATTGTTGTAAATTCAGCTGTAGGAATGTGGCCGCTTCCCGCAGCCCCCATTAGACCGGAGCGGCGAACTGTGGCCAGTGGGAGCCACGATAGGCCGAACCTGCAGATGCAACAGGTAAACAAACCAGCTGGGCCCGCCAAGGTGCTCACCTGCGGGGCTGCGTGCCAAGGTTGCCAATCCCTGCCTTAGATGCTTCTCACCACAGGCTGGCTGGTTGCTCTTCAACTAGGCTCTCCCCTTTGATCAGCGCTTCAGTCGTTTGGTGCAGTGTCTGTAAAAGTAGGTGGAAGAAAGAGGAAGAGTATAGCAAATACCTATCCCTTTTATCATGTCCTTTCTTCCCTCTTGGCTTTGCCCCCCCATCCTTTCAGAGTCAGGTGACCATTACCTCATTGCAGTCCCGAACTGACCAAAGGAAGGAAGGTGACTCACTCCAGAGTCCAACACATTCTTTTGTTGCTGCCTAGGCTAGTGTCCTTTGTTCCTGGGCTGGGTTTGTCCCATACATGCCCTGATGAGGTGTGAACTGCCCCTCTGCTCTTAGAGAGTTTTTGCCTGGGATTATTTTAAATCATGATGACACATTTTCAGCCTCATAACTATATACATGAAATCATAACCTAAAACATTACTGCAACAACAATTACTATAACATCGATGCTCAGTGCATCATGAACCTTCCAAAGACACCCAATATGACAAAATTTGCATTGGATACTGAACAATCATTCTACAAGGATGAATGAATATGGGGGTGCTGGGTGTTCCCTTGTTGTACAGAGTGTTGCAGGGGCCTCAACTACCATTAATTTTTAATTCTGTGGTCAGTCCCTCTTTATCTGTCAAGATGCGGTCTAATATAGAATTCCCCCATGCTGAGTGCAATACTTTTGGAGTTAGGAAACTGTCATCTCTAATACGGAGAAGTTCCAAGGATGTTTTATTACTGGCAACATTAAGTCACTTAAATTGAAGTCCCCTATGATGGCACAGCTTTTTTTCTTTGTTACACATTATATATAAACAAAATGAGGACTACTTGTGGCACCTTAGAGATTAACCAATTTATTTCAGCGTAAGCTTTCATGGGCTAGCCCACGAAAGCTTATGCTGAAATTAACTGGTTAGTCTCTAAGGTGCCACAAGTAGTCCTCATTTTGTTTACGGATACAGACTAACATGGCTGCTTATCTTAAACATTATATATAGATGCATAAAGAATTGGTCCCATTCCATAGTTTGAGCTGGTGGTCTGTAGTAAACACCAACAAATACTCTGCTTTATCTGTTAGGACATTATCTTCTGAGTTATTACTGACTCAGAAACAGGTAATCCCATTTGTGACATAGGGTGCCACCCACTCAATCCTATCTAAATAGGTTATAACCATTGGTTTTAACATTCCAGTTATGCCAACAAGATCTAACTTGTGCTTATAAATGAGCAATTTCAATGGCTCTGGTTTGTTACCTAGGCTCCTATTATTGGTATATCAGCAATTTAAAAAAAAAATTGTGTGTCCTTTGGTTCCTTGATTAATTTGTGCTAAATGAGTGTGCAGATCTTCCTCTTCGCCTTCTCCTATTGATGTTAGTTTAGCACCCTTCAGCTTACTTTAGCAGCCTCTCCCTTAGAAGATTTGTTCCCCTTCTTCTGAGATGGACACCATCCAAATTATACAGTCTCCTGTCTGCATAGAAGGTGGACCAATATTCCACAAAACCAAACCCCAACACTCTGCACTTATCTAATCAGTAATTCATTTCCAGAACCTTCTGCCTCTGTCTTCCTTCGCTTGTGGGATAGGAAGGATCTCAGAAGACAGCTTGGACATTTCTCCTCAGCATTATTTCTGAATTCCTTGAAGTCATCTATATATCTGCAAGCTATCCTGCAATGCAATGTTATTAGTACCAATATGAACCATCATTCGTGGATCTTTGCCTATTGACTTCAGAAGCCTAGCCAATCATAGAGTTACATCTCGTGTCTTGACTCCAGGAAGGCAACACACCTTTCAATTCTTCTGAGAATTTAATTCCCAGCAAGAATCATCTGTCTTCCTTGGATAGTTGGAGAACTCTTTGTAGGGAAGCTTGATTTATTTATTTTTTACAGATGTGTCCAAATTGCCAGCCACAGGTGTTTCCCATACATCTGTCTGTTCCGTTAGACCAGCTAGATTTTGGGATGTATCATCCATGGCTTCCACGTTGGGGACATGGTTTCAATTGGTAACTTCTAGCTGTTTGGAATACCTCTTTGTCCTTTTCTCTCTGGTAGTCCCAGCCTGCCCATCCTTGTCTATCTCCAGCCATGTAGAATGTTGCCATGGTCTCTCACCTCTGGTTGTTATGAACTGAAAGGCCTCTTCTCTGACTTTGTTTCTTTCTGACTCCTTGGTTAAAAGCTCCTTTCTTCCTTGAAACTGTGGTTCTGATATTTCCTGAGCCTGACTGTCTAGGAATTCCTCAGTTCTGCTGATTCTTAGTAGTGTCTCTGTTTTCATCCCCAAGCCAAGAATGTTTTTCTTCATCCTGATCATGACAGCACAGCCACAACCTTGCACTTTGTAAACAGAAAGTACCTTCTGGCACATCCATTACAGTCCACCACCACTGTTCCCTCTCTGGCCATCTGGGAATAGCACATGGAGCGGAACCCTGAAGGAAAGCCTCTCACACTTCGAAGGGCTTGTCTTCACTAGAGCCAGGAGAGATCGATCTTATGGCGATAGATTTATCGCGTCTCGTCAAGACGCGATAAATTGATCGCCAGCGGCGCCCCCGTCCACTCCATAATTCCAGCTCGCCAAAAGGCGCAAGCTGGAGTTGACGGGGGAGCGCACCGCCACACACTGCCGCCGTGAGGACGGCAGGTAAGTTGGCTGTAGATACGCCGATTTCAGCTACGTTATTAACGTAGCTGAAATTGCGTATCTACAGTCGATCCCCCTTACTAGTGAAGACCAGCTCAAGCTCCCTCTGAAACTCTCCAGTTAGCTGTCTCTGACAGCAGTTTTCCTACTTAGCTCAACTCCACCGTCTCACCACCAGGGACTGATTAACCATTCAGAGTTCAAACAGCAGGGCTGACCAAAGCTCCAAGGGTCAGAGCTTCATAACCTTTACCAAGGCACCAATAAACGGGTCTGCCTCAGCTGCTTACTCAGGGAACCACATCCCAGCTCTGTAGCCCATGCACAGAGAACGAACAGTCAAACAGCCAACCCACAGATGGGCCAAATGCACCACTCCCTCCACTTTATGCCTTTCTACCAACCACAGTGAAGATCTCTCTTCTGTTTTGCACAAGTGATACTGTGTTTTAGGGGTAGCCACCATGTGCAGGAGCTGATATGACACCTGTCTTCATGCTGGTAGAACACCTAGCATGCTGCTGCTTGTTTAAGGGGACCCTGGGCGGGAGCAGTTCCGTGATCCAAGTCTTTCACTGACCTCCTTAATTTGTTCTCAGAGTTATTTGACAGACAAGGTGATGACCAACTCTGACAGCAACAAATAAATCCTTGGCAAAGTCAACCAGCATGATTTGGGGGTGGTGCCTAAGGGGCAAGCACAGAAAAGAAAAGAGAGGCAAAGTTTGAGAGTGAAAGCTGGAGAGAGAGGATATCATAAGCTGGACATTTGGAGCAAAGATTCATTTTGAAACAGAGAAGGGGCCTCTGCAGTCTCTAAAATGACCATAAATGTCTGTTTATAGGAAGTGGTTGACCAAGCAAATCATCTTAGGACACCTGAGGGTCTTTAAAACTCCAAGAAATCCTGTGTTTCAGAGATAAGAGGAGAATTAGTAAGAGGTGGGAGCATCAAAGATGGGTGGTGAACAGATTGGCTTCAGCGAACCAAGGCTCTGGGAAAACAAGGCTTGGCTGATACTCACCCAGACAGTTCCCCAGACCAACATCCACATTGCAAAACATATGCTGTCCATAGGCAGCTTAATCTTCTTGGGAAACAGATGGGAAAATATCCCCACAGGGGAAACATTATATATACTCAAGAGCTTAATTCCTGATGCAGTCAGTGCTCCCTGAGCTGTTGAGCTAGTTCTCAGAGTGATTGAACAATAGCGGTTTAAGACAAAAGAGTTTACCAAGCCATCTGACTCCAAGCTGTTTCCAGTCATCTGGATAAATGAGATTGGGCGGCGAGGGAGGGGAGGGGACTGGAAGGGGGAAACAAGAGAAATGGAGTTCCCAATTACTGGCATGCACATCTCCACATGGACAAAGCAGTTAGGACTTGGAGTCAGCAAGCAGCTCATTAGAGCCAAAGCATTAAGTCATTTCCCCAGAGAGGAGTAAGACCAAACTTAGAGTCCAGAACTCTGCCAGAAAGTGGGGGGTAGAGGGGAGAAGCGGCATGGGGGGTGTGTGTGTGGAAGAGATGGGAGAAAAATGGGGGGGGTGAAAGGGTGGAGGGGGGAGAGGAGGGGAGGAGGAGAGAAAAAAAGTAATGAAATAAAGACAGGGAGAGAAGAGCAAGCCTATGGGATAGCTAAGGTGTTACAATGCGTGGTGATCTCTCCCACAGTTCTCTAGCTGGTCTGTGGCACAAACAGGTTTGCAGTGGGTAATCCCTGCCCTGATGGAGAAAACAGCAAGAGTTTACACAGCCACGTGGACACAGAACCTGTCAGCGCTCTGTACCTAGATTCAACATTGCCTGCGAAAGTAATGCTTCAGTGAGTAGCAGCAACGAAGTGAGGCACAGCGCTGACTTTAGTTCTTTCTCTGAAATGCCTCTGGCTATATCATGAGCCTGGCTTCTTTTTTCATAGATTTCAAGGCCAAAATATGATCATCTAGTCTGACCTCCTGTATTACACAGACCATAGAACTGCCCCCAAAATAATTCCTAGAGCAGATCTTTTAGAAAAACATCCAATCTTTTAACAATTGTCAGTGACGGAGAATCAGCCACAACATCCGGTGAATTATTCCAATGGTTAATTGCCCTCACAATTAAAAATGTATGCTTTATTTCCTGGCTGAATTTGTCTAGCTTCAATTTCCTGCCTCTGGATTATGTTATATCTTTCTCTGCTCGATTGAAGAGCCCAGTATTTGCTCCCCATGTAGACTGTAATCAAATCACTCCTTAACCTTCTCTGTGTTTAACTAAATAGCTGGACTTAAAGAGCTCAATCATTAGAAGTCATGCTTGCTACTCCTTTAATCATCTTTGTGGCTCTTGTCTGAATCCTCTCCAATTTATCAACTTCCTCGTCAAATTATGGGCACCAGCACCAGAACTGGATGCAGCATTCCAGCAGCGGTCACACCAGTGCCAAACACAGAGGTAAAATAACCTCTCTATTCCTACTTGAGATTTCCCCTGTTTGTGCATCCAAGGATCTTATTAGCTCTTTTGTCCATAGCATCACACTGGGAGCTCATATTCAGCTAATTATTCATCATGAGCCCCAAATCTTTTTCAGAGTTACTGCTTCCTAGGAGAGTGTCATCTATCCTATAATAGGGGCTACATGCTTTGTTCCTATTATAGGATTTTATATTATATTTTATTATATTATATATTATATTATATTTGCATTTAACTGTATGAAAACACATATTTTTTTTTGCATTCAGTTTACTAAGCAATCCATATTGCCCTAAATCAGTGACCTTTCCACCTCATTATATGCTATTTCTCCTCATTTACAATTACATTTTGAGATCTATCACTTAGCCAGTGATTTAAAACACTTTATTAATTATGATTTTATATTTTCTTCTAGGTCATTAACAAAAAATATTAAATAGAGTATGTCCAAGAACTAGTCCTTGTGAGATTCAACTAAGAACACACCCATTTGTTGATGATTCCCCCTTTACAATTACATTTTGAGACCTATCAGTTAGGCAGTTTTTAATCCATCTGATGTGTGCCATGGTGATTTTATATCTTTTGATTTTTTAAATTAAAAATGTTATACATTACCAAGTCAAATGCCTTACAGAAGTCTAAGTATATTACATCAGCACTGTTATCTTTATCATCCAAACTTGCAATCTCACCAAAAACAAATATTTTATCAGTTTGACAGGATCTATTTTCCATTGACCCATGTTGATTTGCATTAATTACATTACCCTCCTTTAATTTATTAATTTAACCCCATATCAACCGCTCCAGTATTTTACTCAGGGTCAATGTCAGGCTGACAGGCCTCTAATTACCCAAGTCAACCTGTTTACCCTTTTAAAAATGGCACAACATTTGGGTGGACTAGCACATTTCATAACTTCATGTTCATTTCAGCAAATTGGTTTAGTCTTAATGGAAAAACGCATACAAAAATCAGAAATGTCAGGACAAACTGGTGCTGTTGTAGCCCTGTTGGTCCCAGGATATTAGAGACACGTGGTAGGTCAGGTAATATCTTTTTTTGGGCCAACTTCTGTTGGTGAAAGAGACAAGCTTTTGAGCTACACAGAGCTCTTTTTCAGGTCTGGGAAAGGTACTCACAGTGTCACAGATAAATACAGAGTGGAACAGATTGTTAAGTAGTTAACATATTGTGTAACAGACCATTCAAGGTGAAGTGGCCAGTTAACACCTTTGCAGTCATAGAACAAAAAGGATAATTAGTAGGTTACAAATTGTTGTCGTAAACCATAAATCCAATGTCTTAAAGTCCATAATTTTTAGTGTCTAGCAAAGTAATGAATTTAAGCACCCAGGCTCATCTTTGGACGGTGTTTCTTTGCAGATGAGGACTAAGCGGTCAGATAGGGAGTGAGCACTTAGTGAAAAGTGCTCACCCACAGCGGGTAGGATGTTTTAGTCTTTTATCTTTTTATGTGTGTGTGTGTGTGTGTGTGTGTGTGTGTGTGTGTGTGTAAGTTCATTTGAGACCATAGTGATTGTCTGCTTTAAGAATAAAAACTAAGCAATCATGGGATAAGGGGAAGGTCCTCTCGTGGATCAGTAGCTGGTTAAAAGACAGGAAACAAAGGGTAGGAATAAATGGTCAGTTTTCAGAATGGAGAGAGGTAAATAGTGGTGTTCCCCCCAGGGCACTGTACTGGGACTAGTGCTGTTCAACATATTCATAAATGAGCTGGAAAAAGGGGTAAAGAGTGGGTCTGCAAAAATTACAGACAATACAAAATTATGTATGATAGATAAGTACAAAACAGACTGCAAAGAGTTACAAAGTGCTCTTACTAAATTGGGTGAGTGGGCAACAAAATGGCAGATGAAATCCAGTGTTAACCCATGCAAAGAAATGCACACTGAAAAGCATAATCCCAGCTATATATATAAAATGATGATGTCTAAGTTATCTGTTACCATTCAAGAAATAGACCTTGGACTCATTGTGGACAGTTCTCTGAGAACATCTATATAATGTGCAGAGGCAGTCAAAAATGCTAACAATGTTAAGAAGCATTATGGGAAGAATAGATAATAAGACAGAAGATATAATGCACTATGTAAACCCACAGTACACCCACACCTGGAATACTGTGTGCAGTTCTGGTTGTCCCATCTCAATATATATATATATTCGAATTGAAAAAGGTACAGAGAAGGGCAACAAAAATGATTAAGAGCATGGAACAGCTTAATCAAAGAGAGATTAAAAAGACTGGGACTTTTCAGTCTGAAAAAGAGACAAACAATATAATAGAGGTCTATAAAATCATGACTGCTGTGGAGAAACTAGATAAGGAAATGTTCTTCTCAGAACACAAGAACTAGGGGTCACCAAATAAAATTAATAGGCAGCAGGTTTAAAACAAACAAAAGGAAGTACACCGGACCCTCGCTAGAGCCCGGGATCCATGCACGGTCCTGCATTAATGCAAGGACCACGTTAATGTGGGGGACACATTGCCATGGATCCCAATTTACATATTTACATTTGGGATCCATTACCATGACCGCGCTACATGCGAACCTGCACTATAGCGACACGCGCTATAGCAAGGGTCCAGTGTGTTTCTTCACACAACACACAGTCAACCTGTTGCCGGGAATGTTGTGAAGACTAAAAGTATAATTGGGTTTAAATAATAATTAGATACATCTAATGGAGTCTGGGTCCGTCAATGGCTATTAGCCAAGATGATCAGAGACACAACCTCATGCTCTGGGTCCTTGCGCCTCTGACTGACAAACGGGGACTGGCTGCTGAGGATGGATCATTTGATAATTGCCCTGTTCTCTTCATTCCCTCTGAAGCATGTGGATTTTTCACATCCCAGAGTGACATAGCTAACCACTGGTGTACGCAGCACTAGGTTGATGTAAGAATTCTTCTCTTGAACTAACTACCCCCCCGCCCCGGGGGCGATGGATTAACTACAGTGATAGGGGAACCCTCCCATTGGTGTAGGTGAAGTGTTGCAGCACTGCAGCTCTGACACTGTAGCAGTTTAATTGTAGACATACCTTCCACCCGCAGAGAAGGAAGAAGTTTTTCCACTGCTGTAGGAACACCACCTTCCTAAATGATGGTAGCAAGGTGATGGAAACATTCTTCCATCAGCACAGCGCAGGGGTGGGCAAACCTTTTGGCTTGAGGGCCACATCAGGGTTTAAAATTGTATGGAGGGCTGGATAGGGAAGGCTGTGCCTTCCCAAACAGCCTGGCCCTGCCCCCTATCCAACTGTCTCCCATTTCCTGCCCCCCCTCAGAACCTCCAACCCCTCCAACCCCCTGCTCCTTTTCCCCTGACTGCCCTCTCCAGAGACCCCCCTCCCTAACTGCCTCTCAGAACCTCCCCCCCAACTTCCCTTGCTCCCTGTCCCCTGACTGTCCCAACCCCTATCCAGCCCCCAGCCCCCTGACAGAGCCCTGGGACTCCCTGCTCCCTGGCCGCCCCCTCCACAGACCCTCCGCCCCAACCACACCCCCGGAACCCCACCCCCCATTTCAATCCACCCTGCTCCCTGTCCCCTGACTGCCACCACCCCTTATCCAACCCCCTGGGGGGGTGGCTCCGGGGGAGGGGGAAGCGTGTCTGGCTCCATACGGAGTCCCATGGGAGTGCATAGCCCTACCCCCCAGAGCATTGCACGTGTGGCAGCAGGGCTCCAGGACATGGGGGAAGATGGGGGAGGGGGCAGCCTCCCTGGTCAAGGGGCCGGACGGGATGGTCCTGCAGGTCGGATGTGACCCACGGACCGTAGTTTGCCCACCCCTGGCATTGCAGCATCTACACCAGGGGTTAGGTTGGCATAAATATGGCATTCAAGAACATGGGTTTTTCACACCCCTGAACACTGAAACTGTGTCAACTTAATCTGTAAGTGTAGACTAGGCCTTTGAGTATTCCTGAGGCTGCTCTAAGCTGCATCATAGGCCATACTGAACCCCTGCAGTCCCAATGCTTGGGGAAGGAGCGGAGACCTGGCAGAAAGGGACCTTTCACTTCCTCCTTCCTCAGGTGCACTGAGTGCTGGTTCAGCACATCTGAGGATTTGGCCAGTCATTCCAAAGTGGGTGCGAAGTGGATGTAAGAAGGTTCCAAAACAGAATGTTAGCATTTTATGCCCACTCTTTACTCCTTTAGCACATATGTAAAGAATAGCACAAGTCACAAGGCAGTCGGACAATCAGGCCTCGTGAGTTTGTTTCATATGTAATATGTCTGAGGAACCATGCATGACTGTACTGGTTATCTAATAGATATCTGCAAAGTTTAATCAGCTACTGAGTAGTTCTGTGCAGATAGCTGCTATTTTCCATTTGATTGCTGAAGTGGGAAGGAAAAGAAGTTGCTTCAGGTCAGCTTGCAACAATTTCGTTTTTTATTTTACTTTTTCAATTTGCCAAAAAAAGTTGTTTTTTTTAAAAAAAATTCAGTTAAACAAAAATGTTAAAATGAAACATTTGGATTTTTTCCTGGGTTTTTTTCAGTCAAAATAATTTGGTGAATTCAACTCAAATTCACTTATTATTTTGGTTACCTGTATCTATATTCTTCAAGTACCTACATGGCAAACACATTTTTAATAATGGGCTCATCAATCTAGCAGACAAAGGTATAACACAATCCAGTGACTCTAAGTTGATGCTAGACAAATTTGAACTGGAAATAAGATATACAGTTTTAAGTGAGAGTAATTAATCATTATAGCAACTTGTTGAGGCTGGTGATGGATTCTTCGTTACTGACAATCTTTAAATCAAGGCTGGATGTTTTTCTAAAAGATCTACTCTAGGAATTATTATTGGAAGTTCTATGGTCTGTGTTACACAGGATCTTAGACTATGTGGTGACAATGGTCCCTTCTGGTCTTCGAATCTAGAATCTATGAACAAAAATGTTTCCCATGAAACATTCATACAGCTCTACTCCTGAATACCTGTGGATGTGAATAGGGAAGGGAGAATTAATTTAGCCAAATTTAGAACCATTACAAAAATAGATTCAAGATTTAGAAAAGAATGTCAATCTTTTGCAGTATGCTTGAGTTCTAATGGTCTCTGGAAGAACTTGAGTTCTGGATTGCTGCAGAGGTTTTTTGAGGGTTCTTTTTGGGTGGGAGAATTACTTTAAACAAGAATCTTTATAGTTGGCTTACTTAGCACAGGCTGACATTTAGTTAGTAAATGTGTTTTAAATTAATTTCCCTTTCAAAACCATAATGATCTAGGGAGAAACTAAAGGAACAAATGTTTCATGATATTCACAACTTAAATAAGATCTTAAAAGTTTTGCAGGTTTTTCCACCTCCTAACCAGTCAGCCATTCCTTAATTTTGCCTAACATTGATGTCAGAGTAACCAGTCTAGAATTACACAGGAAATCACATTTGCTCTTTTAAAGACTTAATTTTTTTTTAGTCCTCTAGAACTTTTTCAGCATTCCAGGATGTTTTGAAAATTGAAATCAACGATCCAGCGTTCATCAACCAACTCAGCTTAAACTTTTGAGAGCAAGAGCAACCAACTGTCCTTAAATTCTTGAGAGCATGGTATCCAGACCTATTACTTTAGAAGATGCTATCTTCTGCTCTTTACCACTTCTTCTCTTTCTCTCTTTCCTAGAATGATTGTATCCCTCTATGCTGACATTTCATTGATGAGAATCATGCCACCAGATCTCAGTTATTCCCATTATATCAGACTCTTTCTGTGGGCTTGTCTACGTGGCAAGTTACTGTGTGTCATGCTCAGGTGTGACTCTATAATGCACCATCTTGCTGCATAGTACACCCCATGTGGACACTGCTACAGACTGGTTTGGCATACTGGGACTTTTATTGTGTGGTAGCAGTGTGCACATGGGAAGTTACTGTAAAGCAAGCTGTTGCGCTGTAGATTCACATCTTGGCTTGCCTCAGAGTAACATCTTGCGTAGACAAGCACTAATTCATGGTGCTTGTTACTTTCACTGTTCATCTGTGACTAGAGACCTGGGCTAGATTCCTTGATGCAGTGGGTCCCCTTTCAGTCACAGAACCAGCAGATTTTGGCTGTAGAGCCAGCAAATCCAGACCCACGGCAACAGGCATCGTCCGGTGTCATAGAGCTAGAAATGAAGGCCCGACACCAATTCCTGGCTGTGGTTTAGTCGACGGGAGTATTAGCAGTCTGTGCAAGTTGGAACAGTCTTCAGACTGCCCTGACCCAACCCAGATGAAGCAGCCCTGCACCGTGGCCCCAGCTGTATGTGATCTTTGCACTGACACCCCTGACTCATGCTGTAACCACCTCAGGTGAGCCCCAAGACCTCGCTCTTACTTAAAAGATTACTCCTGTTTATTCATATTTGTCCTTGGCTCCTTGTCTAGATATAGGGAGCTACAGGTGGCTGGGAGGATGGGCAGTGATACACGCTGAAGTTCCAGGTGCTGCACAGTTAGGCAGCTGCAGTGCAAATGTCATCCACTCCTACTATCAAAAGTTTGAGCCCCGGGGCAGCTCAGTTCACCCATCCTAATCAAATGACCAGCTGGGCCAAATGATGTGTTTGTGTTTGGAACTCACTTAAAACCTGCTGGTCTTATTCCATCTTCGGGTCTGAAAGAGATTTGAAGTCATGTGTAGGAAGAGAGAAACTTTAAGTCTGGGCCCCCAAATTTCTTCCTGGGAACAAATTAGAAAGAAAGGAGGGTATTAGTAAGAGGTCCCAGAAATCCTGATTTATTTATATTTCTCACTGAAGCAAACCTTCCCTGCCTGGCATCAGCTGGGTGGGGCGGTGGGGAGACAAGTAGCTCACATGATGCAATGGAAAAGCAGCAGGCAGGGACGAGAAATGGCTGAACTTTATTTTTACAAAGTGTGGATCTTTGGTGGGCTGCAGACTATGCTGGAAACCAGACTCTTCACCCCAGGATCCTGCAGCTGTTCCTCTCCCCTCTAATTTTTCTCTGTCAGATTTCAGAGCTATAATTAACTCCAAGACCTTAGCGATACCATGTGAATGGGAATGTGTGTGCCTGAGCTCCATATGGAAGACTGGCTGATTTTTGTGGCAAATAACATTTTTTTTTAACTAATTCGCTTCTAAATGTCTCCTCTTTCTCCCCAACCCACAAATCCGATGACGCTCCTTAACCTTGACCTGATATGAAGGGCCAAATCTTGTTCTCCTTACTTGTGTGCGGGGTCCCACGGAAGTCAACATGCCTAATGCTGATCTCATGTTGTAATGCAAGAGGAGCTCCATTAAAGTCAGTGTGCTTACGGCTCTCAAGTGAATGAGGTGAGCAAGTTTGGACTCTAACAAGACAATGGGAAAAGTCATTTTTGAATAGGGTGACCAGATGTCCCAGTTTTATAGGGACAATCTCGATTTTGGGGTCTTTTTCTTATATAGGATCTTATTCCCTCCCCACCCCCGTCCCGATTTTTTACACTTGCTGTCTGATCACCCTATTTTTGAATAAAGTGTAAAATTAAAACTGCCATAGAAATCATGAAAAATCATAACTCTAACTTCTGTGTTTAATGGTGCAAGGAGGCTGTTTAAACCCTGCATAAACCCAGCTGCCCTTGTTGGGGGCTGATATATGATTTTGTTGAACGATGGAAAAATATTGCCCATAACAGGAATTGCTCTGTAGCGGGACAAAGAGCATTGTAGAGTCTGCACAGAACAGGAAGCTTGTTGGCCCTGCGGATAATAATGCTCATCACTTCTTATCCATAGATCTCTAAGAGCTTTACAAATCCTCTTACAAATGGCGAAACGGAGGCACGGGTGCCTTGTCTGAGAGTTTTACCAGTCTAACTAAAAATTGATTTTTAAATTGCTTGAGTTAAACTGGGGTGAACCTGTGGGTGAGCACTCTTAAATTAATTGTGAATTTGGCTCGTATCAGTTTAGCATGACTTGATTCCTTACCTGCTTTACCTAAATCCATGTAAGCCAGTTTCTGTCAGTTTCAGACTGGCCACACAAGGGTGACTTTGGCTAAATTAAATTGATTTAAAAACACTTCTTGGCTAAAACAGCAAAACTTGTAATATAGACAAAGGTCATAGTGGGGAAGTGATGTAGTTATGATCAGAGAATGAGACAGCAGGAGAACCAGAAGGAGAATTCACATCTTCTGACTTCTAGTAGAGTGTCCTGTCCACTGAACCATGGTGCTGCCAGAATACTGTGCTTCCATGCTGGAGACCAGAGTAGAAGAGCAACCCCACGGCTTCCTCAGATTGGACTGGCACCCCTTGGGAATGTTGTGGGAGTGACAATTTCAGCATCCGAGCTAGGGGGAATGACTTCATTATATCCGAGCTCCTCAGTGGTAATGCAGCACACTCAGAGCTGTTGGCCCTTTTGACCTCAGGTCATTTCCGGTGTTGTGGCTCTAAATGTGAGCAGGCAAGGCGGAGAAAAAGGTAACGCCCAGATGGCTGTGTGAGCTGCACTGTAAGGCTAGAGATTGTGACCTTGGGCCTTCACTTGAAAGATCCCTACTACTAGAAAGCCAGACAGTGAGTTGAAATATCTTGGCAACAAAAACAGAAGAGTTTTTTTCTTTGTTATTTAAAGTCAGCATATGCATTTCGAATCCAGTCTAATCTATCTAGGTTCTTATACCATATTAATCAGTGAGATATATTAGCACCTAATACTGTCATCTCTGTCATGCAGAATGCTGCTCTCATCACAATCATTCTAATGACTTGTCACTAGATTTTATTGAAGCAACAAAACATGGAACAAGCCAAAATCAACACCGTTGTAACCGTTGACTGCGATTGAGTGCTACTGGAATGAATTTGGCTCCTGAGTTTTTGGTTATAAAGAGAACTTCAAGCACACAAGGAGATGATTTCAGATGTTAGCGGTAAATACAGCAAGGTGAATACCGCCAACAATTGCTTATCAACATTTGTTTAAAATTGTAAACCAGTTTACATTGGGTTTGTATCACTTTGGTGTCTTCCTCCCTGTGAATGCTCTAGATCAGGGGTCTCCAAACTTTATGAGACTAGGGCCATATCAGATATTTGAAGGGGCTCTGCAGGCTGAAGTGACTGTGAAAAAAATAAACATATGCAAATATATGCAAATTGTAAAAAAACCACTACTGTGCCAGTGTTGAATTAAATTCTAAATCAGCTATAAAAGTAGCTGTATAATCAATGCAGGTCCTGTGAAATCACACAAAATATTTGTCAATACATTAAAAATAGTTTCACATTTTTTAAAATTTTATTTCCATTTTCTTTACTCCGTTTATTGGAGATGTAATTAAGCATCTGGCTTGTATTTTTACTCTAAGGGTGGGGTCCATGCCTGCTCGGCTGCAGCAGGGACTGGCCCCTAAGTTGGTTCCCCTTTTGGGGGGACACTGGCTCCTGGGGACACTCATCCCTTTGCGCAGTTCAGCTGAGCTGCTCCCACGTGTGAGCTGCTACTGACGGCCCCTCCCCCTCCCTGCTCAGCTGCAGCAGCCTTTCCCTGCTTGCTTTTCCCCTGTTGGTTGGGGGGCTGGACAAATCAAAGTTGTGGGCCGGGGGCCATAGTTTGGAGACCCCCTACTCTAGGTGAAGAGTTGTACTTGCAGGAATGTTTGATGAAGTCACAGATTTTAAGAGACTACTGAAGAATATTCACAGAAAATAAATTTCAAATTAGTGATCACAAATATTTGTTCCAGGAATCTTATTGCAAGAGTTACACTCATCTAATCAGGGAACAGAAATATACTAACTGACTTCTGTGTCCCATCAAACAAACTCAAATTTTGGATTGTAACTATCAGATACTTGATTCAGTACTTACAGCAATCAGTTTATAAACTGAGATATGTTAGTATAAAACAGTAGTTGCGCAATTTCTAATAGCAAATACATTAGTGGAAATCATGATTTCTTTGCAGAAAATTTAGGAACAGGAAAAAGGACTAAATTTGATAAATTAATTGTGCATACCCAAATAGTTTGGCCCTCATTAGTCACAAAGATTGAAGAAATGGGTCTCTATGAAGTGAAAGGGCATATAGTAACAGTGTTACCTAAAAGTTTAACAGACAGCTGACCACATTTATAGTCTTGGCATTTATCTCCAGCCAAACCATATTGGGAATACACTAATGTAGATATCATTTAAAGTTGTTAGAAAATCTAAATTACCTAAAGCATATCATAGTATTTTGGAAATGTCTTGACTTAAAAAACAAACAAACAAAACCCTATTTATATTCCCAACGTACTTAACATTCTGCACAGAGTGAATAATGTACAGGATTGTGCAGCTGATGTACTTGAAACATAAAAACTGCACACAGAGTTCAATTAGATACACTGTATTGTGAAGTATTCAGTAGGAAAGCTACAACTCTGAATACAGTTTAAGATCTCATACACATGTTTTTCAGTCTGGACCTACACTATATCTCCTACTTTTATGTTCCCTTTGGGGAAGGTAATTTTTGCTATAACTCTGGAATTTCCTTTCCCAAATCTCCAATGTAAGAAGCCACCTAAAAACAATAAAGGGTTAAACTGTTCTCTTGAACTTAGCAGCAAAATTAGTATGGGGCTGAAAACGCCAACTCGCTGATTGATGAGTTCATATGGGGCGACCTTCACATTAGCAACACGACTTTGGTTGCTAGGTAAACACGGGCAGATGGATCCAGCTCTAGTGAATTTCAGCAGTGACGGGTGGCAAAGGCATTTCTGATCCACATTACACCATGCAGATCCCATGAAAATGACTTGGCATGGGGCAGAAAGTATTACATTTGCTTGACAAATAATTACCTGATATCAGCTGAGGTTTTTTTCAGAAAGGTTAGGCTGCAAATAACCAGCATTTACATAACTTAATTTTGCAAAGTGATCAAAAAATTAGATAACTATTCTACTAAAACTCAGCCCTGCCACTGATTGATGCAAGCCAGTCATCAGGAACACGTACATGCGTTTCCTAGCAATTGCATTGGTTTTTTTGGAAGTATAAGGGATATATTTTCCCTTTTTTGTTGTTGTTGTACATATTCTCCCAGCATGTATCATTCAGGCAGGATACTAACCATAGTGTTCTAGTTTCAAGGAGGCATCTTTGCTTATGAATGACTTCAAATCAGAACTTGTAATGGATTCCCCTCTGTATGTTGGTCTTGTTTTGTCTTGGTCTAGTACTTTGAAGTAAAGCCCACAGTTTTAAATGGGGTGCACCCATGGTAGTCACAACAGCAGTCTTTTCCTTCAGTGGGAAACATTTCACACAGATAAAAACAGGGTTGCGGATGTGCACAGAGGAAGCTTTGATGAACACTTTATATAAGAGTGGTTTTCAACCTGATGCCCACAGTTTAGCACCTTTTCTCAGATGCCATGCTGAGCATGTGCAACATTTAAAAATGAATTCTGCTCAGTCGGTTCTCAGTCTATAACACGTCTATGGTAGGGGTCTGTGGGCCACAGGTTGAATGGGGTTGAAAGGGGTCCGCACCTCCGTTCGAAATTTGTTATGGGTCTGCAAATGAAACAAGGTTGAAAACCACAGCTTTATACAAGCACATTCAATGCTGTGTGTTATCTTGCCAGGACGCTGTCCTCAGTGTGTGTGGTGTGTGTGTGTGTGTGTGCAAGTGTATGTATGAAATCATTTCTGTTCATACATGTGTGTAACCCTTCATCCCTGGGACAATGGTGTGTGTGTGTGTGTATGTGATATAATTTCAGCTACAGCCTCTGTGTGGTGTGTCACCTCCCCAAGATGATGTGCCCTCTGTATGTTTGTGTTGTGATATAAAGCTTCTATTACTGTTCAACCCCTCTTCCCTTGTGGTGGCAGCATTTCAGTGGTGGTTGAAAATATTCCCTTTATTTGTCGGGCCTTACCTTCCCCATTGCTCTGTAGCATAGAAGAGAACAAATGAGCACAAATACTGGCTATATGTTACAGTTCAATGTAAGGAAGGAGGATTGGAATCTACATATCACTGTGCCCCTGGGTGATAGATACTCCTCCCTGAGACCAGCACTGGGACTGGTCTCCATCTGATCTCAGCTAGCGGTGGGGAGAACATGCTTTACGTGGCTTTAGCCTCAAGTAAATCAAGGAAGCATCCATTGCTCCTACCTCCTTTTGGAGGTGATCTATCTATCTATCTATCTATCTATCTATCTATCTATCTATCTATCTATCTATCTATCTATCT